>CATOUR010000169.1:0-20000 GCA_951848785.1 Callosobruchus maculatus
TCACCAGTGATCGTTTAGCAGCGATTAGCGTCCGTATCCTGTCAAGACAATGCTGCTTGACAACAACCAGTACCGCTTGACTGAGCGTGTGGTGGTCGCGCCTTAGCTCTCGGGCTATCTGGCGCACGCGGCGCGTAAAAGGCCTACCGGCCGCTCTATATTCCATCACACACTGGATACGGGATGCTTCTTGGCGAGCCAACTGGATTTTCGCTTCCATTTGGCGCACCCGCCTCTGTGCTCTCTCGACAGGAGAGTCTCTCACTCTCCCCTGTCCAGCCAGCCTCAGAGCCGCAGCGTAAATTTCGCAATTGATGCTCCAAATGTCAGAGACCTCCGATAGACGTTCACTCAACGCCTCATCCTCTCTCTTTAAATCTGCCAGCTTGAAGGACCCCTTGTTGTTATGCAAGGCCCTTCGGTCACTGAAATCTCCAGGTGAGACGGCTTCGTCGATTTCCCTCTCAGCGGGCCTCATCGGCGACCTTCCAGCCTGGTTAACAGGCCTTTCAGTCGCCGGAGGGGCAGGCCGAGCTGGAGCACGAACGTATCCCTGCCCCCGAAGGTAAAATACCTGGTTCCGCAAGCTCTGGGAGGTAATTGTGCTATGCTCTGGATGCATTTCACACCACCTCCCATGCATGCGGGACATGTATCCCCTACGGCGCGGGCTACTGCTCTCGTAGCAGCTCAGCAGGTCATCCTTCAGTTCCGTCGTCCACCTAAAACGGTCCATGTCGATGCGTGTGTCGTCGTCAGGGCGGTCCGAGGCACCGCCACCTTGCCCAGAGCCGGCTTCCGATACCGGCCTGGTGTGGGTGCTCTTCTTCTGGGGCGGTCGAACCAGAAGGTAGGGCCCGTCCGGTGGTTAGCCTTAGGGCCCCCAGCCGACATTTCGGAGGCAGCCGACCACATTGCCTCCTAGGGATGACCTGTACAGGTTGCCGGCCGGCTTTCATCCCTGGCTTGGGTTATCCCCACAGTGTCGCCACGCACCGAATAGCCGTTTGATGTTGGTCGGCTTCCTGGGGGCGCATTTTATACCTACTGCCAGGTTTGCTATCAGCCGCCCCTAACCTGGGGTCAGACGCTGTCGGGAAGCCGTCCTTAACATAGGTGCAGCCGCTTCCTCACTATGGTGGTTCATACGCCTGCTTTCACAGCCGGTGACCACCATAGGCCCTTTTAAGGCAAGGACTACCAATCTTTTAGTCGCCACTTACGACAGGCAGATTAAACCCTGGGAACATTCTAAACCCGGACCCAGACGGGTCTATATATATATATATATATATATATATATATATATATATATATATATATATAGTTGGAAAATTTAGTGGCTGACCCAAGTTGACATTTATGGAAGTACTAGTGGGATATGCAGTCAATCTCAGAGGATGGCCAACTGAGAAGTTTCAAGAAAACTCTTTGAAATTTTTCAACGTTTCGTCAATGTTTATTGACTTCTTCAGGAAAACTACAATATGAATAAACAATGTAAGCAAATGAATCGAAAAGTTCTGAATGTTACTTACTTTTCGTGAGGTTAACAAAAAGTCACTAGTCGTCGGAAAGACAGAAATATCATCTTAAATCTACTGTCCTCGTCTTGTTAAAAATTTTAAACACACAACATATTAAAATTTACATTTAAAATATAGGATTCACCCCGATTAAACAAGGGGGAATACACCCTATACAGATTTCACATTTTACATCTTTAATGATATGACAAGCTCACCATGACATGGAACAGATAAAAAGAATTGACAGCTAACCTCAGTCAGCACAGAACCAACATCGGTCCAGTCCGAAACAGAGAGAACAAAACGGTTAAAAATGAGAGTCCCATAAACTGTCACGTCAGCGGTAGAACAATTGGAACTGTGGTCTACATAGATCACAGACACCAGGTGGACAACAGGCTTCTAGATACTGTAAGAGAGTAAGAGAAGGATACCGCCAATATTTTACTATCCTGGGTACTTGGCCAACAGGTGTCTCGCTATGCAGTCCACCATCATTGATATAAAATCAACGATGGTTGTGTGGACACACAATCAGCACCATGTCGCTCACGACAGATGACCAGTGCCAAGTACATCTTATGTAATATAAGGGAAACATGACAGTGGGACATCAATCTAGAGACAATGCTGATTGAACATCCACAGGAAACCCATTTCACGATGCAATGACTGTGAAGGTAGTTATATTGGACAAACGAGCAGAAATTTAAAAGACAGAATCATTTCCCATCGTAGTGATTGCAGACTAAACAAAAAAACATGCGCACTAGCTGAACATGTCATAGATAAAGGACACTCAATGTGTTTTGGGGGGGCTAGAGTGTTGGACACGGAAAGACATCTTTTCAAACGGACATTTTTAGAGATGGTCCACATTTATAACAACCCACACTCCATTAATAAATGTACGGACATAGCTGGCCTCAGTAGCATTTACTCGTATCTGTTGAGTTATGAGCGGAGAGGTAACCATAGTAGAGACTTGGACATAGAACTTATGTTGCATCCTGGTGAGGGGTATGATGATGCCTAGATGGTGGGTGGTGACTTCCTATTGGCAGTGGGTGGTCCTCGCCTGTTGTCTGGGTGGATTCATATTACTCCCTGGGATGCCAACATAAATAATAGGGAGCTCAGGTTACGTTCTGGATTGAGTGGTGTGGGAGTCCCTAGGTGGTAGGGTGGTGGCTGCTGCGTGGCAGGTGGCAGATCGCCATACCTGTTGCCTCGGTTGGTTCCCATTGCTGTCTCTCTAGGATGTGAAATGGGTTTCCTGTGGATGTTCAATCAGCATTGTCTCTAGATTGATGTCCCACTGTCATGTTTCCCTTATATTACATAAGATGTACTTGGCACTGGTCATCTGTCGTGAGCGACATGGTGCTGATTGTGTGTCCACACAACCATCGTTGATTTTATATCAATGATGGTGGACTGCATAGCGAGACACCTGTTGGCCAAGTACCCAGGATAGTAAAATATTGGCGGTATCCTTCTCTTACTCTCTTACAGTATCTAGAAGCCTGTTGTCCACCTGGTGTCTGTGATCTATGTAGACCACAGTTCCAATTGTTCTACCGCTGACGTGACAGTTTATGGGACTCTCATTTTTAACCGTTTTGTTCTCTCTGTTTCGGACTGGACCGATGTTGGTTCTGTGCTGACTGAGGTTAGCTGTCAATTCTTTTTATCTGTTCCATGTCATGGTGAGCTTGTCATATCATTAAAGATGTAAAATGTGAAATCTGTATAGGGTGTATTCCCCCTTGTTTAATCGGGGTGAATCCTATATTTTAAATGTAAATTTTAATATGTTGTGTGTTTAAAATTTTTAACAAGACGAGGACAGTAGATTTAAGATGATATTTCTGTCTTTCCGACGACTAGTGACTTTTTGTTAACCTCACGAAAAGTAAGTAACATTCAGAACTTTTCGATTCATTTGCTTACATTGTTTATTCATATTGTAGTTTTCCTGAAGAAGTCAATAAACATTGACGAAACGTTGAAAAATTTCAAAGAGTTTTCTTGAAACTTCTCAGTTGGCCATCTTCTGAGATTGACTGCATATCCCACTAGTACTTCCATATATATATATATATATATATATAGACACACATATCTACCACCCAATACGAAGCCCGGTATATTGAACAGGCGACCCGAAGCCCACCCTTTCTAATTGTGTTAGAGGAGTGTATTTTAGCGGGAACCACTCTTAATGATGTTCTTATCATGAGCAACCTGAGAGGGGTAAGCTTGCTAAATTATACAGATTTTAAGATCTTCTCCAGGTTTTACGAAGCCTCGGTACATCACACGTATGATACGAAGCCCGATGTATAAAAAAATATATTATACGGCTGATGCGAAGCCATGCAACGTTGCCAATGTTGTTCTGGCAGCGTGGGATTTGCAGTCCTGGAAAAAGCCTCCAAATAAGTATCTTACTGTCAAGTACACTTCCTGACTGTAAAAGTAAATGATCAAGTGACAAAGTTCCCGAGCTGCGGTCATAGACGAGGTGTTAAAAGAAAGCCTTTAAAAAGGTATTTATACCTCGGACGCCGGCTGAACCTAAGATTTTACATTGGAGACGCACAGTTGTACCGTGTAGATATATATAAAACAAAACAAAAAAAAAATATATATATATATACGTTTATATATATATATATATATAATACGTTTTCGAAACGTTTGAACGTCCGAATATACTCTTGCAATTTTAGACAACATTATATACGCTTCAGTACGACAGAAAGTGCGGAGGAAAATTTGCCGTAAAACGTCGCGACTTCGTCGTGCTTCTGCGTTGAACGAAGTATACTAAACGCATCTTTAAATCGGCAGAATAATAGGCGAACCGAATAATAGCTTTTATACAACAGCGGCTTTTTTGTATCGCAGCGTTTCTTAACATCTTAGGCACTTCAGTCGCACTGAAAGTGTGTAGGAAAGAATGGCAGAACAGACAACTCTGAGATATGTATGGTACATATAAAAAAAAAGTAGTCAAGTTGATTGACTGAGCACTTCCCATACATTACTGTGATACCAATTTATTATTTTCCCTTAGCATGAAGCTATAGTCTGGGGTTCCCTTGTAATCAAAGCATCGACCACCCGCCAGCAAAAAATACTACATCACAAAAGCTTTATCATAATTTGGTTCTGTCATACTGTAACTTCCAACAAAGTTTACACAGTCAAGATCGGAACGGGCCAATAAACCTTGCAAATCTTTAGTTATGCTAAAGATATATGGACGGATATCTACAGGTGAATTATAGATTTGCAAAACGGTAGGGTAATCACAAAAAAAGCTTAATTAATGTGCTACTATCCTTAAGCTGTATAATATACAGACACGTGGTTAATCTACCATTATGAATACTATAGTGGCATTAGCGTCCAAATGATATCGGTTGTGACAAATAGCACTCACTAATTAGGAATCCAATCTTAGTATATAATTATCTTGCCCTTCATTTGTGGTTTTGTCTATAAAATGTTCAATGTTCTGGAACTATCCGATAGGTATATAAAACTTCAAGCACACCCTGAACTATCCGGTAGACATATAGAACTTCAGGCCATTCCCGAAAGTATCCATCGGTCCTGGAACTATACGTTAAATCCCTAAAAATGTCCTGGTAATATGCGACTGACATATATATGTGATTTCGGTAGTGTTTTATTCGCCCATAAATGTTACGATGAAAAAGCTCGACGCAAGCTACAATAGGAACAGTCCTTTTTCTTAACACAGAAACCAATTTTGGCCCTGAGAAGGGCCGGTTATTTTCGTTGCTGCTTGCTGCCCTCAAGCTGCGGCTACATGATTTGTTCGAATAACAAACATCTTACGCCTTCTTCTCGGTCTTCTTGGGCAACAGTACGGCCTGGATGTTAGGAAGTACTCCGCCCTGAGCGATCGTCACACCGGACAACAACTTGTTCAGTTCTTCGTCGTTTCTGATGGCCAACTGCAAATGACGGGGAATGATACGGGTCTTCTTGTTATCGCGAGCTGCGTTACCGGCCAACTCCAATACTTCGGCAGCCAGATACTCCATCACGGCAGCTAAGTATACGGGTGCTCCGGCACCGACGCGTTCAGCGTAGTTTCCTTTACGCAACAATCTATGGATACGTCCCACAGGAAACTGAAGACCGGCCCTGCTGGAACGAGACTTTGCCTTTCCCTTGACTTTACCACCTTTTCCGCGTCCCGACATGTCTGAATAATATCGTATATACACAAACAAGTTCACTAAACGCCTCCGACTTCTGCCGGACTGATGTGGCCAACTCTTTTTTTTTTTTTTTGTTTGGGTTTGAAGAACGAGGAGGAGAAATCTTCGCAAAAGACACCCGCGAAGGAAATGCGGGTAGTGTTGGATTCACCAGCAGGAGAAGCCTGCTGGCGCATACCAACTAAAACTCCCCCCCGTGAGAGGTTCAACTGAGAAGTTTTGCCATCTAAGGGTGTGGAGCACACGAGTTGGAAATTTGGGAGGCTCTCTCAGTCTTGAAGAGACCGGGAGAACTTTAACGCAAATGCGAGACTGGAGGTCGGCCTTTGCCGGGGTTTAGAAGTGGGCTTAAGACTTCGGAAGAGGGGGTGTTTTGCTAATCACGACTAGTTAGCAGGTGACAAGGGCGTTTGACCCTATCGTAAGCCTTTGGGCAGAACCTTATGAGGGATGAGACAGCAGGATTTGGATGGTTTCTGACTGTCTTGTGGAGGTTGGCTGCGAATTGAGGAGCAGCCTGTGCCGGAGAGATGATGGGAATCTCCTTGAGGATTTGATTATTCCTTATGTACCAGGGAATTTTCAGGGAAGACTTCAGGAGTCTCATGAATGTGCCCTGAATGCGTTTGAGGCCGTTCTCGGAGGTGCCCCATATAGGGATGGCGTAGGTACATATGCTTTTTATGATTGCGGAAAAAGCGCGGAGTTTGGTTCTGTTGTTGACGTTTTTATTGTCGAAGAAGGGCTTAAGGGCGATATAGGCTGCCTGAGCCTTAATTTCGGTTTGCCTGATATGGCGGGACCAGGAAAGGTGTCTGTGGAAGGTGACACCTAGATATTGCGTGTAATTGCTCCACTTGAGACGTTGAGCATTCACAATGACGGGAGGTGGGGTTTTTCGCCTACGAGAGAAGAAAATGCTGTCGGATTTCTTGACGTTGATGTCAAGTCTCCATTTCCGGTACCAGTCGGTTACGGATTTGAGGTGGGAGTTAAGTAGCGCTGTGCAGGTGGAGATTTGGTGTGAAGAACGCAGCAAAGCAATGTCATCAGCGTACTGAGAGGTTATAATGTTACGATGGTGAGGAATGTCGTGACAGAAGATGTTGAAAAGGGAGGGGGACAATTTACCTCCTTGGGGGACGCCAGCAGAAATGGGACGCGAGTCCGAAAGGGCTTCGCCGATCTTGGCTCTGAATTTCCTATTGGTGAGGTAGGAACGGATGGTGCCTATGATATAAGGGGGGAATTTAAGCTGAATCAACTTGTGGACGAGACCTTCGTGCCATACACGGTCGAAGGCCTGACGGATGTCGAGAAGGACCATTGCCGTGTGATGTCTCTTGTTTAGAGATTCAGCTATATGCTCTGTCACACGAAGGAGTTGGTGGCCGGTGCCATGGCCCTGTCTGAAGCCGAATTGGGAATCCGGGATTATATTGTTGGCGTCGAGGTGAGCGTTCACTCGTGCCAGGAGGACTGATTCAGCTAGCTTGCCGAGCGATGAGAGGAGACTGATGGGCCTGAACCCATCGGGGGTGTTGAGTGCCTTGCCCTTCTTTGGTATAAAGATGGCAATGGCTTCTTTCCAGACATCGGGAAAGTAGCTAAGCCGCATGCAAGCATTTATGATGTTGCAAATGGCGACTAAGTATTTTCTCGGCAAGAGTTTGAGTACCCTATTGGAGACACCATCCCCACCGGGAGCTTTGCGATTTTTAAGACGACGAATCAGACTGTTGATCTCGTCTGGGGAGCAGGGGACGATGACCGACTCGGGAATGACAAAATTTCGGACTTCGTTTGTGATTTGGTGGTGGAGTTCAGTTAACTCCGAAGAACTGGGGTTTGGAGTACATTGATTCTGGAGGGAGTCAGCGAAGGCGTTGGCTTTCTCAGAGTCAAGTAGGAGGGTGCTGTTTCCGACTTTGATGGGAGGGAGAACGGGTTTCCGATTGCGTAGTATTCTGGTTACCTTCCAGACACTACGAGGGTGGGTTTCTGCCTCCTCGATGAACTCGTTGAAATTCTTGCTGCGAATTTCGACGAGCTGGGCACGGATTTGGCGTTGGAGGGTGTTTAGGTTTCTCTTGATCAGAGGATCGCGAGAGCGTTGCCAGCGTTTTCGGAGGACATTCCTAGTCTTAATCAGGCTAAGAACATCTGTCGGGAGGGGTGGAGACTTCTCAGATTTGGGAATGGTGATCGTTGCGCGCTCAGTGGCGGCATTTATGCTTTGAGTGAGCTTATCGACTGCGGTATCGATATCAGCAGCGCTGACAATATTAGGGCAGTCGAAGGGTAGGGTCTCGAGTTTGTATCTGAGAAGCAGCCAGTCGACTCTAGAGAGAATGACTGGCTTTTTGGAGGGAGAGCAGTCAACTTCCATCATAACTGGAAGATGGTCAGAGGACAGATCGTTGATCACCCAGGGATCACGGCTGAGCGACACTCTGTAAGTGACCGCCAAGTCTAGAATGTCTGGATTGTGATTTCCGTTGTCGGGAATGAAGGTTGGCTCATTTGGAACTTCGATCGAGAGGTGAAGATTGGTGACGTGACTGAGCAGGATCTTGCCCTTCATGTTAGTGTTCGCACATCCCCAAGCCGTGTGTTTCGAGTTGAAATCACCAAGCAATAGGGTAGGACAGTTTGAACTGAAGAAATTCGGAATACAATCCAGATTTGCGACAGACGGGGGAGAGTATAGGCAAATAACTCTGGTTTGGGAAGGGGTAGTGTTAACTTCAATGCCAACTGATTCGCATTGAGAGTCACCAGTAAGTATAGGGGAGTGTTGGATGTCGTTTTTCACGAGGATAGCGACCCCGCCACCTTGCGTGTCAACGAGTCTGTCGAACCTATGGATCCTGTAGTTTGGAACAAAGAAGGAATGCGTGGGACGAAGGAAAGTCTCTGTGATACACGCAATATCTACAGAGTGCTGTGTGAGAAAGTGTTGTAATTCAACTGTTTTATTGCGAACACTTTTCGCATTCCAATTTAGAATTCTGAGCGCTGGGCTGCTCATTGCGAATTCTGGGCAAGTTTGGCTGTAACTTCGGCTACAGCCTTTTGGATGGCAAGAGCAATCACCGCTTCTAGATTGAAGGGGATATTGCTTGGGACTGCTGGACTTTGGGAGGGTAGGGGGGCGGCTGGGTGGCTGTGGGAGGTGCTAGCGTAAGAGCGATTTACGCTAACTTTTCTCGCTGCACTGGGATGCGGTGCTTTGGGAGGTTGGGAGGGAGCCTTCCCCGACTTTTTCGTGGGGACCTTTGGACAGCCACGGTAGGTGGCTCTATGCTCACCAGAGCAGTTGAAACATTTCGGCTTTGCAGCCGGATTGTTTTTGACGTGACAGTCGGGGGTGGCATGAGGCCTGGCACAGAATGCACAGGCCCATTTTGCACGACAGTAGTTTGCCGTGTGGGCGAATTGCAAGCAACGACGGCACTGAGGCACCACGTTGCTCTTTCTAGGGCGTTCCACGGTGACACATAGGCCACCGAGACGGTTGAGGTCCCAAATAGTCTTGGCGCAGGGGGACTTTGCGTCAAGGTGGACAACGACGAGGGGCCAGACTTTGTCGCCCCGTCGCATGCGGTGCACGCTTTTTACGGAAGCGATTTTGTTTTTGAGTTCGAGGAGGATGTCTTGTTCAGAGGAGGCCTCGTTTACACCGCGGATAACGACGGACAGGTCTTTGTCCTCGCTAAGCTGGTGGGTGGTGAAAGGGATACTACTCTTTTCGAGTTGTTTCGTGATCTCTCTATGAGAGTCAACGTTTGAGGGGTATACCCTTACCCCTTGGGATGTATTGACAGCCCTACGGATAGGGATGTCATTTTCAGAGAGGGCGGTGTTGATTTTTGCCCACTTATTTTTGTCCTGGATAATGACAGGAGGGGGGGACGTTCCTTTTTCTCGCGGACTGGCTCGTCCGCGGACGCTACTGAAGCTTCGTCTTCGCTGCTAGAGTCGAAGATATTCGCCTCGGGTGGGGAAGGGGGGGAGTTTTTACGCCGCCGTTTCCTCGGTTGGGGGGGGCCGTTGGGAGAGGCTGATGACTTCCTCGAGGTGGGAAGCGGGAGGGGAGTCAATGGTACCGACTCCAGGCTGGGGGGAAAAGAGGGCGAAGGGCCAGCTTCAAGCTGCTTTATCCGCGCGTTTGCGGCGTCAAGTTGTCGCATGAGCGTCTTGACTTGAATTTGTAGAGTCAAGATCATCCCTTTTTGATCTTGGGGGTCCGAGTCCTCATCCATTGAGGACTCTGCGGCGGAAACCATGGCTTTTTAGGCAGAAACAGCACCAAAAGAAGTACCGACAGAGAAAAACGAGAGAAAAACGAGAGAAAAACGGCTGGCCCTTAAAAGGGCCAGACGTGAGAAGAGGGAAGACAATCGATTCAAAGAATGATGGCTTACCTAAGCGTCCTGTACTATCCAACAGCGGTAATCACTTTGGGAATTCCCAAGGCTGGGATTTCCGCGCGGCGCGGTGTCGAAAGGTTTACGCGTTTTTCGATACTACGGGCGTAGTGCACGACGAACGCGGTAGAACACTGTCGTGGCCAACTCTTTTTTTTTTTTTTTTGTTTGGGTTTGAAGAACGAGGAGGAGAAATCTTCGCAAAAGACACCCGCGAAGGAAATGCGGGTAGTGTTGGATTCACCAGCAGGAGAAGCCTGCTGGCGCATACCAACTAAAACTCCCCCCCGTGAGAGGTTCAACTGAGAAGTTTTGCCATCTAAGGGTGTGGAACACACGAGTTGGAAATTTGGGAGGCTCTCTCAGTCTTGAAGAGACCGGGAGAACTTTAACGCAAATGCGAGGCTGGAGGTCGGCCTTTGCCGGGGTTTAGAAGTGGGCTTAAGACTTCGGAAGAGGGGGTGTTTTGCTAATCACGACTAGTTAGCAGGTGACAAGGGCGTTTGACCCTATCGTAAGCCTTTGGGCAGAACCTTATGAGGGATGAGACAGCAGGATTTGGATGGTTTCTGACTGTCTTGTAGAGGTTGGCTGCGAATTGAGGAGCAGCCTGTGCCGGAGAGATGATGGGAATCTCCTTGAGGATTTGATTATTCCTTATGTACCAGGGAATTTTCAGGGAAGACTTCAGGAGTCTCATGAATGTGCCCTGAATGCGTTTGAGGCCGTTCTCGGAGGTGCCCCATATAGGGATGGCGTAGGTACATATGCTTTTTATGATTGCGGAAAAAGCGCGGAGTTTGGTTCTGTTGTTGACGTTTTTATTGTCGAAGAAGGGCTTAAGGGCGATATAGGCTGCCTGAGCCTTAATTTCGGTTTGCCTGATATGGCGGGACCAGGAAAGGTGTCTGTGGAAGGTGACACCTAGATATTGCGTGTAATTGCTCCACTTGAGACGTTGAGCATTCACAATGACGGGAGGTGGGGTTTTTCGCCTACGAGAGAAGAAAATGCTGTCGGATTTCTTGACGTTGATGTCAAGTCTCCATTTCCGGTACCAGTCGGTTACGGATTTGAGGTGGGAGTTAAGTAGCGCTGTGCAGGTGGAGATTTGGTGTGAAGAACGCAGCAAAGCAATGTCATCAGCGTACTGAGAGGTTATAATGTTACGATGGTGAGGAATGTCGTGACAGAAGATGTTGAAAAGGGAGGGGGACAATTTACCTCCTTGGGGGACGCCAGCAGAAATGGGACGCGAGTCCGAAAGGGCTTCGCCGATCTTGGCTCTGAATTTCCTATTGGTGAGGTAGGAACGGATGGTGCCTATGATATAAGGGGGGAATTTAAGCTGAATCAACTTGTGGACGAGACCTTCGTGCCATACACGGTCGAAGGCCTGACGGATGTCGAGAAGGACCATTGCCGTGTGATGTCTCTTGTTTAGAGATTCAGCTATATGCTCTGTCACACGAAGGAGTTGGTGGCCGGTGCCATGGCCCTGTCTGAAGCCGAATTGGGAATCCGGGATTATATTGTTGGCGTCGAGGTGAGCGTTCACTCGTGCCAGGAGGACTGATTCAGCTAGCTTGCCGAGCGATGAGAGGAGACTGATGGGCCTGAACCCATCGGGGGTGTTGAGTGCCTTGCCCTTCTTTGGTATAAAAATGGCAATGGCTTCTTTCCAGACATCGGGAAAGTAGCTAAGCCGCATGCAAGCATTTATGATGTTGCAAATGGCGACTAAGTATTTTCTCGGCAAGAGTTTGAGTACCTTATTGGAGACACCATCCCCACCGGGAGCTTTGCGATTTTTAAGACGACGAATCAGACTGTTGATCTCGTCTGGGGAGCAGGGGACGATGACCGACTCGGGAATGACAAGATTTCGGACTTCGCTTGTGATTTGCTGGTGGAGTTCAGTTAACTCCGAAGAACTGGGGTTAGGAGTACATTGATTCTGGAGGGAGTCAGCGAAGGCGTTGGCTTTCTCAGAGTCAAGTAGGAGGGTGCTGTTTCCGACTTTGATGGGAGGGAGAACAGGTTTCCGATTGCGTAGTATTCTGGTTACCTTCCAGACACTACGTGGGTGGGTTTCTGCCTCCTCGATGAACTCGTTGAAATTCTTGCTGCGAATTTCGACGAGCTGGGCACGGATTTGGCGTTGGAGGGTGTTTAGGTTTCTCTTGATCAGAGGATCGCGAGAGCGTTGCCAGCGTTTTCGGAGGACATTCCTAGTCTTAATCAGGCTAAGAACATCTGTCGGGAGGGGTGGAGACTTCTCAGATTTGGGAATGGTGATCGTTGCGCGCTCAGTGGCGGCATTTATGCTTTGAGTGAGCTTTTCGACTGCGGTATCGATATCAGCAGCGCTGATAATATTAGGGCAGTCGAAGGGTAGGGTCTCGAGTTTGTATCTGAGAAGCAGCCAGTCGACTCTAGAGAGAATGACTGGCTTTTTGGTGGGAGAGCAGTCAACTTCCATCATAACTGGAAGATGGTCAGAGGACAGATCGTTGACCACCCAGGGATCACGGCTGAGCGACACTCTGTAAGTGACCGCCAAGTCTAGAATGTCTGGATTGTGATTTCCGTTGTCGGGAATGAAGGTTGGCTCATTTGGAACTTCGATAGAGAGGTGAAGATTGGTGACGTGACTGAGCAGGATCTTGCCCTTCATGTTAGTGTTCGCACATCCCCAAGCCGTGTGTTTCGAGTTGAAATCACCAAGCAATAGGGTAGGACAGTTTGAACTGAAGAAATTCGGAATACAATCCAGATTTGCGACAGACGGGGGGGAGTATAGGCAAATAACTCTGGTTTGGGAAGGGGTAGTGTTAACTTCAATGCCAACTGATTCGCATTGAGAGTCACCAGTAAGTATAGGGGAGTGTTGGATGTCGTTTTTCACGAGGATAGCGACCCCGCCACCTTGCGTGTCAACGAGTCTGTCGAACCTATGGATCCTGTAGTTTGGAACAAAGAAGGAATGCGTGGGACGAAGGAAAGTCTCTGTGATACACGCAATATCTACAGAGTGCTGTGTGAGAAAGTGTTGTAATTCAACTGTTTTATTGCGAACACTTTTCGCATTCCAATTTAGAATTCTGAGCGCTGGGCTGCTCATTGCAAATTCTGGGCAAGTTTGGCTGTAACTTCGGCTACAGCCTTTTGGATGGCAAGAGCAATCACCGCTTCTAGATTGAAGGGGATATTGCTTGGGACTGCTGGACTTTGGGAGGGTAGGGGGGCGGCTGGGTGGCTGTGGGAGGTGCTAGCGTAAGAGCGATTTACGCTAACTTTTCTCGCTGCACTGGGATGCGGTGCTTTGGGAGGTTGGGAGGGAGCCTTCCCCGACTTTTTCGTGGGGACCTTTGGACAGCCACGGTAGGTGGCTCTATGCTCACCAGAGCAGTTGAAACATTTCGGCTTTGCAGCCGGATTGTTTTTGACGTGACAGTCGGGGGTGGCATGAGGCCTGGCACAGAATGCACAGGCCCATTTTGCACGACAGTAGTTTGCCGTGTGGGCGAATTGCAAGCAACGACGGCACTGAGGCACCACGTTGCTCTTTCTAGGGCGTTCCACGGTGACACATAGGCCACCGAGACGGTTGAGGTCCCAAATAGTCTTGGCGCAGGGGGACTTTGCGTCAAGGTGGACAACGACGAGGGGCCAGACTTTGTCGCCCCGT
The DNA here is from genome assembly GCA_951848785.1 of Callosobruchus maculatus. NCBI lineage: Eukaryota > Metazoa > Arthropoda > Insecta > Coleoptera > Chrysomelidae > Callosobruchus > Callosobruchus maculatus. Next base: position 13,913 of record CATOUR010000169.1, read on the forward strand.
CGCATGCGGTGCACGCTTTTCACTGAAGCGATTTTGTTTTTGAGTTCGAGGAGGATGTCTTGTTCAGAGGAGGCCTCGTTTACACCACGGATAACGACGGACAGGTCTTTGTCCTCGCTAAGCTGGTGGGTGGTGAAAGGGATACTACTCTTTTCGAGTTGTTTCGTGATCTCTCTATGAGAGTCAACGTTTGAGGGGTATACCCTTACCCCTTGGGATGTATTGACAGCCCTACGGATAGGGATGTCATTTTCAGAGAGGGCGGTGTTGATTTTTGCCCATTTGTTTTTGTCCTGGATAATGACAGGAGGGGGGGGACGTTCTTTTTTCTCGCGGACTGGCTCGTCCGCGGAAGCTACTGAAGCTCCGTCTTCGCTGCTAGAGTCGAAGATATTCGCCTCGGGAGGGGAAGGGGGGGAGTTTTTACGCCGCCGTTTCCTCGGTTGGGGGGGGCCGTTGGGAGAGGCTGATGACTTCCTCGAGGTGGGAAGCGGGAGGGGAGTCAATGGTACCGACTCCAGGCTGGGGGGAAAAGAGGGCGAAGGGCCAGCTTCAAGCTGCTTTATCCGCGCGTTTGCGGCGTCAAGTTGTCGCATGAGCGTCTTGACCTGGATTTGTAGAGTCAAGATCATCCCTTTTTGATCTTGGGGGTCCGAGTCCTCATCCATTGAGGACTCTGCGGCGGAAACCATGGCTTTTTAGGCAGAAACAGCACCAAAAGAAGTACCGACAGAGAAAAAACGAGAGACAAACGAGAGAAAAACGAGAGAAAAACGGCTGGCCCTTAAAAGGGCCAGACGTGAGAAGAGGGAAGACAATCGATTCAAAGAATGATGGCTTACCTAAGCGTCCTGTACTATCCAACAGCGGTAATCACTTTGGGAATTCCCAAGGCTGGGATTTCCGCGCGGCGCGGTGTCGAAAGGTTTACGCGTTTTTCGATACTACGGGCGTAGTGCACGACGAACGCGGTAGAACTGGTGGCCAACTCCGCCGCACAACGTTGGCCGCCGCACAACGTTTATAAGCAACTTTGCCTGCCAATCAGCGTGCAGGAGGAGCGACCACGATCAGAGGGCGGAGTCTACGCCGTTAACGTGGCCGCTGTTAAAGGCGGCTAACGACGTGACGACGCGTCATTTCTATTCCGATCGAGTAGTCGTTCGGATCGATTTATTCGACAGACGAGACGATGCCACCCAAAACTAGCGGTAAGGCTGCCAAAAAAGCCGGCAAGGCGCAAAAGAACATTTCGAAATCCGATAAGAAGAAGAAGCGCAGGAGGAAGGAGAGCTACGCAATTTACATATACAAGGTCTTGAAGCAAGTACATCCCGATACCGGTATATCCAGCAAGGCGATGAGCATCATGAACAGTTTCGTTAACGACATATTCGAACGGATCGCCGCCGAAGCATCGAGGTTAGCTCACTACAACAAACGCGCCACGATCACTAGCAGAGAGATCCAGACGGCGGTACGTTTACTGTTGCCTGGTGAGCTGGCCAAGCACGCTGTCAGCGAGGGTACCAAGGCTGTGACCAAGTATACCAGTTCGAAGTAATGGAAAAAGTTTGGGATTACTAACACCGCCAGATATGGAACAAGGAGAAAAAGGTTCTTTTCAGAACCACCACACGAAAAAACACGGAAAAAATAGAACGATACTCTCACATTTAAACATACAACAAGGCTTTTAAGGGACTTGGAATTAAAAAGTAATTTAAAGAGAGGCGCGTTCACACGTTAACATCTATAACGAAAACAAAACAAGCGCATAGTGCAATGAGAAAAGCATGCGGATCTCGATGTACGTAGTGTCCTATAGTAAACTCATTCCTCGACGCACAATAATAGCGGATGTGTCGTGATGACGTCGTCGGCAAAGAATTTCTGATAGAGCCAACAAGGGTGGGGTGGGTCGCTTAATGTACAGTGGAGCCTGTTATGTAAAGCTTCTAATGGATACGTACAGATCTGCGATACGCGTTAACGCACTACTGCCTTATATTTTACCATGGACCAGTGTAACGATGTACGAAATAAACGAATGAATTTATTTCTGATGTAGAAAACCGGTTTTTTTTTTTTCATAAGAAACTGTGGTGGCCCTGAAAAGGGCCATTTTTTTAACAGCGGCGGCGGACAGCCTCCCGCATAAATAACGTCGCCATCCGATATCGTCGTCGTACTCCTAACAACAATCGTCACGTACAGTTTATTTCTTCTTCTTAGGAGAAGCGGCCTTCCTTTTCGGAGACGACGCAGCAGCTTTGGCAGTTTTCGGTTTCGGCGCCTTCGGCTTTTTAGTAGGGGCTCCTTTGCTGGACTTTTTCGCCTTAGACGGTGATTTTTTCGGAGAAGCCGCGGCCGATGTTAGCGAAGCCGTCTTAGCCGAGGTCGCAGTTTTCGCGCTTTTCTTCGTTTTTGTCGCAGAGGCTTTCTTCTCGGCAGTACCGATTGCAGAGGACTTCTTGGCTTTCGGCGAGGCCTTCTTTCCGGATTTCGCTCCACTAACCTTCTTCGCCACTGTTCCGGTCTTCTTCGTACCGCCAACCGACTTCCTCTTCTTTTCGCCGCCCTTAACGGCGGACGAAGATGGAGTTTTCGAAGATCCGCCGGCAGAAGATGATGCCAGCTTAAAGGAGCCGGAAGCTCCCTTGCCTTTTGTCTGAACCAAAGCCCCCGAGGCTACAGACGATTTTAGGTAGCGCTTGATAAAAGGTGCCACCTTTTCAGCATCTACCTTGTAGTTGGCGGCTATGTATTTCTTGATAGCTTGCAGCGACGAACCACCACGTTCTTTCAAACCTTTGATGGCGTTGATCACCATTTCGCTTGTAGGAGGATGGGATGGCTTTGTCCTTGGATTCTTTGGCTTTTTCTCTTTCTTGGCAGACGACTGTGACGCGGGCGACGCTGAGTTAGCCGTAGCTGTCGCAGAAGCTGCGTAATTCTGATTTTCGGTATCCGCCATGGTTATCTATGAAAGTAGGAAAATCTACGCTCCACCCGTACGTAAGTGGATATGCTACTACGAGTAAGAATGTCGAATGAATAAAAGAGGCGCAATCCGCGAAGGACCCCAACTCGTTTCGGTCGGACCGAACATTGAACGCTCCAACTTTGCCGCGAAAACGATTTTGACGGCTTCAAATCCGTCGGACCAGCGGTCGTATCAGTTTGTTTTTCGACTTACTGATGTTAATGCGGCCGATTGGCAGTAAAAAGCGGATCAAATAACGAAGGTGTATACTTTCACGTGTCAACTTAACTTAACGATAAACAGACGGGAGGTATGCGCATGTTTAAATGGTAAGATCAAACGTAAAGGATATACGCTTTGGACCTAACAGACCGCTTTTTTGTCATCATTTCTAGCGTGTAGGCTGGTAATTTTGTTTCATTGCTACCCCACCAAAGGATCCTCGGGTATTAGGAAGCAAAATGTTTACTCGCCATCGCCCGAACATGTTCCGTAATACAGATAATCTCAATGATACGGAAAGGTGTCTGCCGAGTATCTCAGCACGCATAGTCGCGAAACGTCTGATAATAAAGTAAGACAAATCCCCTAACCGCGAAGAATGGTATAAAATGTTACAGATAATCATCTGAACAGTATGTCGTTGGAAACAAAACCATTAACAAATGTTTTCATGTGACATTTACGTTTGAGAAACGACCACCACGCACGCACCCGACGTACAAAATGTCGAACGTTCGTCTATTTAAAATCGTCGAAATAGAATTATGTCAAATTAACGAATAGTTTTCACGCATACCATCAGTTTAAATTGTATACATATGTAAACATAGAAGTGATTCGTACTATCCACCGACTATATTATAAGAATATACTCTGCTATATACGAATTAAGTACAGGCCAACATTCATTAGATGTTACCGGAATGAGCGTCTTACACAAGTCAGACACGCCGTGCACATCACCAAGGTACCCCCAACGTACACCGTACACCATCCGAAACAAAACACGATTCATTCATGACGAGTCTACACGTAAAGTAATTTTCATATGCAATCTGGCAAGATTGCCTACTCGCGCTGTTTTTCTATCAACGTAATTACTAAGTCAAAAGTGACACTGCGACGTCCATCCAGCACAATTCGTTCGTGATTTCGGTAATCGTGCTATACTTTGATTGTTTTTCCCTGTTACTCATTCATCTTGCACAACCACCGACCAACTCATAATGCCAACTGTACGCTATATGTAAACATCGAAATCATCCCTACTATCAACGGTTTGAAAATACGAAGACGTGAGTTTTTGGAAAACGTTAAAGTACCACCTCAAATGCGTTACAGCTTCTGGATGAATAAGCAATGGGCAGCTATCGTTCGTAGGACGGTTACGTGTTAAATATGGTATCAGCAATGGCTGACATGTAAGATTCGATATAAGGAAATATAGGAAAGTAACATTTATGTTAATGTTAACGGAATGAGTAGGTATTCTTTTCTCGTTCGAAACAAAAATGATGGTTCTGAAAAGAACCGTTTTTTTTTTCGTGCGCCCTTTAAGCGGATACAGAAGGTGAAACTATCTAGGCACGTTCACCTCTGATGCGTCTAGCCAGTTGTATATCTTTTGGCATGATGGTAACCCGCTTAGCGTGAATGGCACACAGATTTGTGTCCTCGAAAAGACCAACCAAATATGCTTCGCTAGCTTCTTGAAGAGCCATCACCGCAGAGCTTTGGAATCGCAAGTCGGTCTTGAAATCCTGGGCGATCTCACGAACCAGCCGTTGGAAGGGCAGCTTCCTGATCAACAATTCGGTACTCTTCTGATAACGACGAATTTCCCTGAGAGCGACGGTCCCCGGACGATAACGGTGAGGTTTCTTCACACCACCTGTAGCGGGAGCACTTTTCCGAGCCGCCTTGGTGGCTAACTGCTTCCTAGGCGCTTTACCCCCGGTTGATTTACGGGCTGTCTGTTTGGTACGAGCCATAGCGTAAGATTAGTTATGAATGTATGGATACACGTCAGAGCCACGGCGAGCTTCGCACTGATAGACGACGTATCAGCACCCAACGTTATATTTATATCGATACGTGAAAAGCCGTTGCCCGATTGGTCGACAGACGGGCCAATGGAAACGCGCAAAGAGGTATCAAAACCGAGCCCGCACGGGCAGGACGGTCAGTCGTCTGCCGTTCGTTGACTTAGCAGTTTGCAAGCCGAGTGAAAAATTCAAAATGACCGGACGTGGTAAAGGTGGAAAAGGTTTAGGCAAAGGGGGCGCCAAAAGGCATCGTAAGGTTCTTAGGGATAACATCCAAGGAATTACGAAGCCAGCCATAAGAAGATTAGCAAGACGTGGAGGAGTAAAGCGTATATCCGGCTTGATATACGAAGAGACAAGAGGCGTTCTGAAAGTTTTCCTGGAAAATGTTATCAGGGATGCTGTCACCTACACGGAGCACGCCAAAAGGAAGACAGTCACTGCTATGGACGTCGTGTATGCATGAAAACGACAAGGACGTACCTTGTACGGTTTCGGAGGTTAAGAACATAGGCCTAAGTAATAGATCGCTGTTTATAGGACATCCGCAATTCGGTCCAGAAAGAAAACGGTTCTTTTCAGAACCACAACCTTATTTCTTGAAATAAAAGTAAAGCGTCTCACGAAGCGATACCGATTCATATGTCGGTATTTCAAGTAAACGCTGAAACGAATGTATGCGTGTCATCTGTCGTACACATAAGATGAGCTTAGTGCTCTGCGAGTAGCGTAGGGTAGTGATTCGTTTGCAAACGTCAAGAAAAGGCGTAATTTAGCAAATATTGCCAAATATGTGTGATGTATTCTCTGTAAAGATTCAGATACATCTATGGTCGTCGGGTCGATGGACATGTATGTCCCAGGTACCGCATAATTATCTATATATCGAGTAAGGAGTCAAACATGCTGCTACATGCGCTACTTGGCGGAGGCGATTACATCACCCTAAAGACAACTGAGAAACTTGTTCGCAATCAACCAACTAACCTGTACACTTACTAGCTTTACATGTATGCTATACATACACACATACCGAACTTATAAGTATCTCGAA
>CATOUR010000169.1:25000-90000 GCA_951848785.1 Callosobruchus maculatus
GTGGCCAAATGAAGGAAGCGTTTGACGGCTCCCCTCACATGGCGATCAACATCCTTGAGCATCCCCCCCGACAAACGTGGAGACTGTAGCCCAGCTTGAAGTTTGGGGATTAAATAGTTGCGCAGAAGAACTAGCTTCTGGTCGGGCTTTAATGGGGCGGTACCTATGTTCCTCAACCAGACCTGAAGGTTGGGAATGTTGGCCTTATTAACGCCGGTTGTGCCATATTCTAATCCTAGGTACTTAAAAGTAGAGACCATATCTATTTGCGGAATCTTATCGCCGCCAACACTGAGGAAGGACCGAGTTATCGGCAGGGGTCGCTTATCCCCCGAGGTCGTAGCGGCACACAAGGCGACGCACTTCCTCGCGTTCAAAGCTAAACCCCTTTGTTGCGCGAATAACTCTACCTCCGCCAACATCAGCGGTAATTCGAGCATCCTGTCGGTCATGATGACGATGTCATCAGCGAATCCCATAGCGGCGATCCTAACATCTGGGTTGAGCGATCCACCGGTCCAGTCCCGGTTTAATTTATCTAAAAGCTCGTCCATGACCACATTAAAGAGGAGGGGGGATAGAGGGTCGCCTTGTTTGACACCCCGCTGGATCTTAATTCGGCGGGTGTTATCTGCTCCGACCTTGATGACTGTGGAGCAGTCAGTCAGGGTGCTTTTAACATAGTCTATGAGTTCCCCCTCCAGTCCGGCTCTTTCAAGTCCTCTCAGGATGGACGAATGATGGACACTATCGAACGCCTTGCGGAGGTTGACTGACAGAACGTTATAGCTCTTGCCAGCGTCCTTCCGTGACCCTATGTAATGGTCGAGGATAAGGCAGTTCGCTAGTGCCCCGTCCATCCTAACAAACCCTCTTTGATGGTGGTTGAGCCGGACGGCTTCTCCAATGCGGCCTTGGACGATCCTATGTAGCAGCCGTTGAAGCGCAGACCCGATAGTAATGGGCCTATAATTTCCGGCTCTACGCCTATCGCCGTCTTTGGGCACCAGTACTGTTCGGCTTTGTTTCCACGATGTAGGGTGGATTTTGCTCCCAAAGACGACAGTGAACACTATGCTCAACTCCAGGTTATCGAATTTTTTGACGTCGGTCACAGTAATTCCATCTGGTCCGGGTGCTGAAGGCTGCCAGTGTGCCTTCCATGCGCCGACGTCATCAGACGATATAGGAAAAAATGTGGCATTTTTCGCTACTTTGGGATCACTGATAGCATCGTCGTCAGTGACCGCTCCGGACTCCCAGATTCCTCCAAATAGGTCCTCCACCTCTCCGAGTGAAGGAAGCTCGGGAGATTCGTACGTGCTTCGCCCTTCAAGCACGATCTCTGCGAGGCCAGACCTATTCTTGGCGTATAGATCCTGCGCCTTCTTGTACTCGGACGCGCGTTTACCGCTGCCGCCCTTGGCCTGATTGTAATGCCGGTTGGTATTCCTTTGACCTCTCTTACTGTTGTGGTTCTGGCGTTTCCTTTTAAATTTGGACTCCACCCAGTGATCTAGTGCGATCACCAGTTGTTCTGTGGAGCCCAACAAGGCCATATCGATGACCCGTTTTATTTCCCCATGCTCGGGATGGTTGAGCCCGCAGCGAACATTCCGCAGGTACTCCACAAAAGTGGAGTTTAGGTGTACCTGTGGCGCGGAATGATGCTGCGGGATCGGAGGCAGCACTGCCCTCGGAGCATGGGGCGCCTCGGCCGTAGAACGTCCGGAGAGGTCGCAGGTACCAACCATCGTAGGCGCATCATTGCGCGGCTTCGAGAGTACTCTAGAAGGCGCAGATTCCTTGCCAAGACGATCGTTAGGACACACGATCTTAGGTCCGGGTTCTTTGGATTCCGGTTGAATTGTAGGCGAATCTCCGATACTTCGCTTCCTCTTCCCTAGGTTAGGTGACACATTTATGTTTGAATTAGTGGCGTTAATAGTGCCAATTACTCCCTCCTTGCTTGGGCGAACGTCTGTATCAAGACCTGAGGTAGTCGCCTTCGATTTCCTCTTGGCCGGATTAATGTCCCGCGGAGAGCAGCTCTCCCTCATCCGCTTCTGACTCGCTGTCTCCTTCAGAGGCAAAGGTGACGCATTGGCCTGCGAAAGAGGCTCGTTTTCGCAGGAGGCTGTTTTACCTGATTTCGAGTCCGAATGCCCGACAGACAAAAACTTTCTCAGACACGCCGATGAAGCATTGCCGACCAGATTACTACTAGCTGAAGGCGTTGTTACAGCCAGAGTTCCAGCGGCCTTGAGTTGCCTCTTAGCCAATTCTAAGTACTTCTGGAACTCTGGCTTCTTCTTACGGTGTTTGATCTGGTCTATTGTGAGGCCGGTGGCTTCGACCATACGTTTATTGACTTTCCCGGCTGGACCACGGGCTTCGATCTCCGCCATGATCTTGAAGATCTCTGGTTCTGGCAGGAGATCGCGTAGGTCCTCGACCTCTTTGGCATACTCCTCGGCGTGCTTCAATCGCTCATGCTGCCGGGTGGACTTATAGCTGCCGAATTTCAAAGGACAATATTTGCACTGTAGCCTGTCTGAGCAGACTCTCGCCATCGTATGCTTTCTAAGCTGAACTGCCGACGTAAAAGCTTCGTCACACGTCGTGCAGGTGAGCGGGGGGGCTAAGGCCCGAGTATTGCAGTACTTCGGGCCGGTGTTAGGCATAGCCTTTAGTTTAACACGCCCCCCATTTTCCATGTCTCCATTCCCGGTGTTTATGGGTGGGACTCGACTCGAGGTCGGTCCTGTGGCGGGCCCACTTCCGATGTTTGTGGGCGAGGCCAGGGGTAGATCTGGCCTCTTAGAGTCTTAAGAGAGTCATAGTTACTCCCGCCGTTTACCCGCGCTTGCTTGAATTTCTTCACGTTGACATTCAGAGCACTGGGCAGAAATCACATTGAGTCAACACCCGCTGGGGCCATCTCAATGCTTTGTTTTAATTAGACAGTCGGATTCCCCCGGTCCGTGCCAGTTCTGAGCTGACCGTTGAATGGCGGCCGAAGAGGACACCAGAACGCCCTTGCGAGCGCACCCTGGGCCTCGCAGCAAGACGGTTCCGCGGGAGGCCAAGGCACGAGACCGAGTTCGGATCCGCAATCCCATCGTACACGCGAACGCATACGACGGAACGTTTCACCTCGCCCAGGCCCGGCACGTCAGCCGCGACCCGCTTCCTCGCCAAGCCCGACACACCCCGATCCTCAGAGCCAATCCTTATCCCGAAGTTACGGATCCAATTTGCCGACTTCCCTTACCTACATTATTCTATCGACTAGAGGCTCTTCACCTTGGAGACCTGCTGCGGATATGGGTACGAACCGGCGCGACACCTCCACGTGGCCCTCTCCCGAATTTTCAAGGTCCGAGGGGAAGATCCGGACACCGCTGCAACTGCGGTGCTCTTCGCATTCCAAACCATATCTCCCTGCTAGAGGATTCCATGGAACTCGAATGCTTATGCAGAAAAGAAAACTCTTCCCGGATCTCCCGACGGCGTCTTCGGGTCTTTTTGGGTTACCCCGACGAACTCTCTTGCGAGGGCCCGACTATTGTACGGTTCCGCTGCCGGGTTCCGGAATAGGAACCGGATTCCCTTTCGTCCGACGGGCGTGTTCTTTTATCGTGTATAAAACTATAAAAAAACGCCACATCAACATCGGCTTTCGCCTAGGACTTAGGATCGACTGACTCGTGTGCAACGGCTGTTCACACGAAACCCTTCTCCACGTCAGTCCTCCAGGGCCTCGCTGGAGTATTTGCTACTACCACCAAGATCTGCACCGACGGCGGCTCCAGACGGCCTCGCGGCCAGCCCTTCTGCGCTCACCGCCGCGACCCTCCTACTCGTCAGAGCTTCATGGCCGATCCGTTTTGACGCGGATCGTGACCGCACATGCCGCTGACGGCCGAGTATAAGCACGACGCTTCAGCGCCATCCATTTTCAGGGCTAGTAACTTCGGCAGGTGAGTTGTTACACACTCCTTGGCGGATTCCGACTTCCATGGCCACCGTCCTGCTGTCTTAAGTTACCAACGCCTTTCATGGTATCCCATAAGCGTCGATTTAGGCGCTTTAACTCGGCGTTTGGTTCATCCCACAGCGCCAGTTCTGCTTACCAAAAATGGCCCACTTGGCACTCTGATTCGATTCTCACAGCTTCATTAGTTCGAGCAAGCCGGAGATCTCACCCATTTAAAGTTTGAGAATAGGTTGAGGTCGTTTCGACCCCAATGCCTCTAATCATTCGCTTTACCGGATGAAACTCGTCACAGACGAGCGCCAGCTATCCTGAGGGAAACTTCGGAGGGAACCAGCTACTAGATGGTTCGATTAGTCTTTCGCCCCTATACCCAGTTCCGACGATCGATTTGCACGTCAGAATCGCTACGGACCTCCATCAGGGTTTCCCCTGACTTCGTCCTGACCAGGCATAGTTCACCATCTTTCGGGTCCCAGCGTGTACGCTCTTGGTGCGCCTCTTCTCGTAATGAGAACGAGACGCCTCGGGAGTGCGGAGCGGCCACTTTGAAGGCGAACCGCCCATCTTCCCTAAATCCGCGCGGGGCGGATCTTTACTTTCATTGCGCCTTTAGGTTTAGTGATGTCCCAATGACTCGCGCACATGCTAGACTCCTTGGTCCGTGTTTCAAGACGGGTCCTGAAAGTACCCAAAGCTATAGCGTCGCAGATCAGCGTTTCGAACGAGGTCTGTCCGAGAGATCCACACGGCCAACAGTCGTCCGGAAACGGAATCGGCACTAGGTCCGATCGCCGTCTTAGCATCGAACGCGCTTGCCGTGGGTCGGACGCTAATTAACGTAGCGGCCTCGCGCCATCTGTATACCGTCGAGCGAGTCGGCCGGAACATCGCGGGTTCGAGCACGAATCGCCGAAACGATCGCACACGGACTCCACCGCGAGCCGTAGACCGACACCCAACGGATCCCGACGTCCTACTAGGGGAAAAGTGCACGCGTTCGTCACCGGTTCGAAAAACAGAAGGCGCGGACAACGCGAACGCCATCCGTCACGCGGCTGCTCATCGCCGATATCCGAGACGCGAATGAATTTCCCCTTTCGACCTTTCGGGTTTCTCAGGTTTACCCCTGAACGGTTTCACGTACTCTTGAACTCTCTCTTCAAAGTGCTTTTCAACTTTCCCTCACGGTACTTGTTCGCTATCGGTCTCGTGGTCATATTTAGCCTTAGATGGAGTTTACCACCCACTTAGGGCTGCACTCTCAAGCAACCCGACTCTGAGGAGAGACCCTCCCGCGATCGGCAGCGGCCGCTACGGGCCTGGCACCCTCTATGGGCTGTGGCCCCGTTCAAGAAGGACTTGGACTCGCCGCACGACCTCGGGATAAACGGATCCTCCCTAACACCACAATTCCCGGCGCCCGGTATCGACCGCGGGATTCGGTGCTGGGCTTTTCCCTGTTCGCTCGCAGCTACTGAGGGAATCCTGGTTAGTTTCTTTTCCTCCGCTTAGTAATATGCTTAAATTCAGCGGGTAGTCTCACCTGCTCTGAGGTCGATTATACGAAGATTTTATATCCACATATACAGCGAACGCGCCCCGAAAGCCGTCGTCGTCCAGTTTGCACATGCGATCAGACGTCGTCGTTACCTCGAAGAAGAGATCTCTCGGACACGACGATCGCGCAATTAGAACGCGCTTTTTGTACGTTCTCGATAGCTCGTTCGCTGTATGAGATTAACGATTCGTCCCTATCGAATACGAAAAGAATATTCTTTCGACACACGTCGACGGGACGATTCGTCGCTTTCGCGTTTTAAGATGTCTCGATATGTATTGTGTAACAATAATCATATATACCGAGCCAACATCCAACACGCTCCGCCGTTAACTCGTGAAAGAGAAAACCGAGCAGTCTTTTAAATTGATACGACCCTCAGCCAGGAGTGGTCCGGGAACAGTATCCGAGGACCGCAATGTGCGTTCGAAATGTCGATGTTCATGTGTCCTGCAGTTCACAAGTTGACGCGCAATTAGCTGCGTTCTTCATCGACCCACGAGCCAAGTGATTCACCGTTCAGGGTAATCGTTTAATTAGACGATCTTATCTACAAGATACGTCTGCATCGTTCAAATGGCTAGTGTTTCACTAAAAGATACATTGAAAAGAATTACGCGCTAATCGGAGACTGTATAATAAATAACAGGCATCAAAACAACATTCGCGTATTGCAAGTACACAAACGCACGCATGCACATTAACACGCACACATATATCCGTATACTTGGCTGTTTACGCGCTTGTTTAACAAACGAATTGGCGCCTACTATACAGTCTCTCGTGCGCGTACTTTTCATTACGTCGCGCTTCAGAAACACGCGCGTACGACGGACACATGGTAAAACGTCTTGTTATGCTCTATACATACACACACACGCACACACCCGCACACATTCGGGCGAATATCTTTTATCTAACCAACAGAATAGCAATCGCCATTCCTGCGGGGCCGGAACGCGTAAGTGTAGATATATACATATATATATGTATAAACGTACGACGTTCGTTCGTCCCTTAGGTACCCGATGATCACGTTGCTATAGAGTGTGTGGTGTACGCAACAGCTTTTAGACGTATATCCATAACCAATGTCTATCGGCGCAGCGCGCGTACATACAGTAACGGCGACGTTTTCTGCGTTCGAAGCGTGTATATGCTTAAGCGGCGGAAAGGTTTCATGGCGAAATATACATGGAAAACAGAGCATACGCGCGCGCGTACAGGCGCGCGTGTCGCCTACGCCGCATATCAACTAAACACAGAAAGGAATGCGGCGGAGACGACGGCGATTTGTTCTCGCTAGATATTTCATCATACCTAACACGTCGTTGCATCGCCAGCGCGCACATAACGGATACATGTGCGCCGGCAGATTCGTTCTTGAAAGTATACTCGTAATAATACTCGTATACGAAGGCTTTTTTGTCATTGCATGACAAAAATAGACGCACTGTAATGATCCTTCCGCAGGTTCACCTACGGAAACCTTGTTACGACTTTTACTTCCTCCAAATGATCAAGTTTGGTCATCTTTCCGGCAACATCGGCGACGCCGAAACGCCACCGCGTACCAGTCCGAAGACCTCACTAAATCATTCAATCGGTAGTAGCGACGGGCGGTGTGTACAAAGGGCAGGGACGTAATCAACGCGAGCTTATGACTCGCGCTTACTGGGAATTCCTCGTTCATGGGGAATAATTGCAAGCCCCAATCCCTAGCACGAAGGAGGTTCAGCGGGTTACCCGGACCACTCGGCCAGGGAGGACACGCTGATTCCTTCAGTGTAGCGCGCGTGCGGCCCAGAACATCTAAGGGCATCACAGACCTGTTATTGCTCAATCTCGTGCGGCTAGAAGCCGCCTGTCCCTCTAAGAAGAATTGTTTGTACGCCGACAGTAAAAACCGCGCACGGAACGAGCCGAAACCCGAACCGGCGGGCCTTTGGGATGTCGAAATACGCCTAGTTAGCAGGCTAGAGTCTCGTTCGTTATCGGAATTAACCAGACAAATCGCTCCACCAACTAAGAACGGCCATGCACCACCACCCACCGAATCAAGAAAGAGCTCTCAATCTGTCAATCCTTCCGGTGTCCGGGCCTGGTGAGGTTTCCCGTGTTGAGTCAAATTAAGCCGCAGGCTCCACTCCTGGTGGTGCCCTTCCGTCAATTCCTTTAAGTTTCAGCTTTGCAACCATACTTCCCCCGGAACCCAAAAGCTTTGGTTTCCCGGAAGCTGCCCGCCGAGTCATCGGAGGAACGTCGGCGGATCGCTAGCTGGCATCGTTTATGGTTAGAACTAGGGCGGTATCTGATCGCCTTCGAACCTCTAACTTTCGTTCTTGATCAATGAAAGCGTTTTTGGCAAATGCTTTCGCTTCTGTTCGTCTTGCGACGATCCAAGAATTTCACCTCTAACGTCGCAATACGAATGCCCCCATCCGTTCCTATTAATCATTACCTCGGGGTTCCGAAAACCAACAAAATAGAACCGAGATCCTATTCCATTATTCCATGCACACGTATTCAGGCGAAGTTTTAGCCTGCTTTGAGCACTCTAATTTGTTCAAAGTAAACGTGCCGGCCCACCTCGACACTCAGTAAAGAGCACCGTGATGGGATTGAGTTGGACCGCCCGTGAAGGCTAAGTCCACCGGCAGGACGTCCCGCGGCACGCCAGTTAACACCGCGTGCGATGAACCGGCGGCGCGGGACACAAATTCGACTACGAGCTTTTTAACCGCAACAACTTTAATATACGCTATTGGAGCTGGAATTACCGCGGCTGCTGGCACCAGACTTGCCCTCCAATTGATCCTCGTTAAAGGGTTTAGAGTGTACTCATTCCGATTACGGGGCCTCGGAAGAGTCCCGTATCGTTATTTTTCGTCACTACCTCCCCGTGCCGGGAGTGGGTAATTTGCGCGCCTGCTGCCTTCCTTGGATGTGGTAGCCGTTTCTCAGGCTCCCTCTCCGGAATCGAACCCTGATTCCCCGTTACCCGTTACAACCATGGTAGGCGCAGAACCTACCATCGACAGTTGATAAGGCAGACATTTGAAAGATGCGTCGCCGGTGCGAGACCATGCGATCAGCTTAAAGTTATTCAGAGTCACCAAGTTGTACGATGACGAGCGTGAACCCGCCACCGATTGGTTTTGATCTAATAAAAGCGCTCCTTCCGTCTCCGGTCGGAGCTCTGTTTGCATGTATTAGCTCTAGAATTACCACAGTTATCCAAGTAAATGTGGGTACGATCTAAGGAACCATAACTGATTTAATGAGCCTTTCGCGGTTTCACCTTAATATGGCTTGTACTGAGACATGCATGGCTTAATCTTTGAGACAAGCATATGACTACTGGCAGGATCAACCAGGGAGCTGTTGCGCGTCGCAAAAAACGTCGTGTGTACAAACATATACACGCGATTTTTTTCGGTATATACAAATATTCGCGTGTGTGGTTGCGCCCTGAATATAAATTTCAGAACGCCACGCGCTTTTATTCGTACATTATACACATTTAAAATCTGCGTACGTATGAATTGACAACACACAGCCTACACACGTTGCTGAATGCTGCGCGAACAGCACACGACAAACGATTTTATCGTGTTTCTAAATAATGTGTATTGGTGTTATACCGGGCGTACCAAGCGCGCGCATATAAGTACACACTCATCGATGGCAGCTTTTTATAATCGGCTATCGAGAGTGAGGGAGCACCCGCGTGCGCGCGTCTACGGTAACCGGAATAAAACTTCGAACATTCTCTCGACCCTTCGCTAGATTTATAGCGACACGGTGTAATCGAAAAGATTAGTTCTCGTTTCAGTTTTAAAGCGTATTTATACGTTTACACGCCGCCGGTGTACGACGTATAATAAATACAACCTTTTTCTCGCCCGGACTTAGGAGAGCCGTCGCATGAGTGGAGGATCGCGGAGAGGATCGAACGAGATCCAGAGAATAATATTCTCTTTATCTTCGTTCTCTCGTCTCCTACGGACCGTTCGATCGCATTTGGACCGCTTACGACTGAGCGCTTGCTAAATCCACGATCTCGCTGTGAGATGACGAGGTGTACACTAGGAGGACACACTCAACCGCCGGACGGTCATACGTGTATAATATGTACGGATTGCGTACACACAACACGCACACACATACGGTTTATAACCCCAGACGGTTACGAAGCGGGAGGACGACACACGTCTCGATCATTTAACGAACTAATTCGTTCGTAAGCGTCCGAACGTGACGTCGTCACTTCACATACAATCGCTCGTTAACACTGCTTCTGCCTCAAACGCTGTTCAGCACCTCCATTTCTGATTGGTTATTACATATCCATATAACGCTTTAACAATGTCCTCAGTAATACCACTTATAATAAATCTGACAACATTGCCGGAATCAAAATAACTGATATATGCCAGCGAGCGTCCAGCCGATTTTAACGGTTTTGGAATCTACACATGTTATAAGTATCGAAAACAAGGTTATAAACGGGTGGTCACTGTGCGTCCGTATATCCGGACGCCCAGTGACTTCGGACGCCGACTGAACCTAAGATTTTACATTGGAGACGCACAGTTGTACATATTAACCGCCAATACGAAGCCAAAAATGCTATACTTCTCAGTTTATACGAATATATATATATATATATATATATATATATATATATATAGACAAAACAAAAACAAAAAAGGTGCAACCCGGGCTCCGACACACCGGGCTGCTGTTCCATTCCCCAGCGACTACTCCTCACACCGTGAGGTGAGCAATCACTGGGTCCGCGTATCGTGCGTCCTAAGCAGACGAAGGGACCCATGGATGACTGCCTTCTGCATTCTGGCGGCTAAGATGTGCGCCGCCGCACGGCACACCGGCATTTTGCGCAGTGCCGAGAGCAGCGTATCCCTCATACCACCTAGGGATCCAATGACCATTACTAGCAGACTCACAGTGTAGTCCGGCCAGAGCCTGCGAAGTTGTCCGAGGAGCTCCTGATACTTGGTCCGCTTTTCCTCCTCCTTAGAGACGATGTTCCCCTCGGCGGGTGCCGAGAACTCGATAACGAACATCGTCTTTTGTTGGTAGTCGAGGAGGACTATGTCGGGCTTATTTGCATGTGTAAGCTCGAGCGTGGAGAATGAGTAGTTCCAGTAAATTCGGCACCTCTCGTTCTCCACAACGGACACAATGTCCCCTGGAGCGTATGGCAGCACCGGTGTCTCATCTATACCGTATGAGTGCCTTAAATGGTAGTATAGCACTCGTAGAGCCGCGTTGTGCCGATAGACGTAGGCTGTGCCAGCGTACACCTTACACGCCGACAAGAGGTGCGTAAGGGTCTCTGGCGCCTGCAGGCAGGCTCTACAGCGGATATCGGGCACATCCATACCCATAATCCGGCTACGGTATACTAAGGTGTTGAAGACACCGTCTTGGCAAGCCATTATAGAGCTCTCAGTCTCCGACTTCAACCCATTAGACCTTAGGAAGGAGAAGGTCAACTGCTCAGATAAACCATGCTCTTCTAGATGTTTGTAGAAGATTCCGTGCATTGGTTTATCTTTGTGAAGTCTTAAAAGCAATTGGACTTCAGCAGTTTTAATCCGGGTTTTTAATTGTGCGGGAGCAAGTTCCGTAACGGACTGCTGACACCTCCGCGTGAAGTCGAGCGTGAGACTAAGTTCTTCGGCTGCCCGTGTTGCTGCTCTAAAAAGGAAGGCTCCTTTACCCGCAATCTCGTGCTCTCGCACAAAGCGGATCAGGGGATCGGTGCTCGTCGTAACATAGCAGGCAGTGGCCAGTACTACTCTGTTGTGCAGATGCTCCAAACTCAATAGTCCACGCCCTCCCAGGTGTCGCGGGAGGTATATTCGCGGGACAGAGGATCTAGGATGTAGACTTCCCTCCATATTCATCCTTTTGCGGGTCTTTATGTCGATTTGTCGCAGCTCTTCCACGTTCCAGTGGATAGCACCAAAGCTGTATAGCAACAATGGGACCGCAAGCATGTTTGTGGCAGCGACTTTGTTTTTGCCGGACAGTTCTGACGACCAGATCTGCCGGAGTCGGTGCAAATACTTGCGGCGGAGACACTCTTTGACCAATTCTGCCTCTTGGATGTGACGCTGCGCCACTCCAAGGTAGGTATAAGTATCTCCGGCATGCAGTTGTCGCAAGATGCTCCCATCAACGAGCTGCTCCTCATCTTCACTATCTCCGCAACGTCCTCTTTTGAGATGAACCATGGCACATTTGTCTATCCCGAACTCCATACCAATAGCTTGACTGTAATCCTGCACTACCCTCAGCGACTGCTCTAAATCGCGTTGTCCGGAGGCATAGAGTTTCAGGTCATCCATGTAAAATAAGTGGGTGACCTTGTGCCTCCGGTAATTGGGCTTGCCACAGCTGTATCCCTTAGTATTTTTCAGCGCTATGGACAAAGGCAGTAGCGAGATGCAAAAGAGCAAGGGACTCAAGGAGTCTCCTTGGAAGACCCCTCTTTTAAATGATACCAACTCTGTTCGAACCCTGGTTTCACCCGATGTTATAGTGAACCGAGTCTTCCAGAGCGGCATCAGTTGTTTGATGCATCCCACTATTTGATCATCTACCGAAAGACATTCCAACAGCCGCACAATCAGTTCATGAGACGTAGTGTCGAATGCCTTCCGATAGTCGATCCAGGCCATAGAAAGGTTTCGCAGGTAATGCACGGAGTCCTGTGTGACACAGCGGTCAATCAACAGGTTATCCCTGCAGCCAGCTACTCCTTTCTTAGACCCTCTTTGTTCATATACGCTGAGAAATACGGGATTTACAGCTTGAAGGATACGCATGTACAAGATTCTGGTGAAGAGCTTGTAACATGCGTTCAGACATGTTATTGGCCTGTAGTTTTTAGGATCAGACAAATCTCCGGTCTTCGGGAGAAGCACGGTTCGACCCTCGACAAACCAAGCCGGAATTGGCTGCTCCTGATTTAGCCACGAGTTAAAAACTCTAGCTAAATGCCGGTGGCAACTGGGAAACTTTTTCAACCAGTAGGTGTTTATGCCATCCGGGCCAGGAGCTGCGAAATTCTTTGCGCCTCGTAAGGCACCAAGAATTTCTTCCGTGTTTATCGGGTGACGCAGTACATTCAGGTTTGGAGTCCTCCTACAAACGGACTCGAACTGCGCCAAGGCCGGAGTGTCTGCTTGGAGAGGTTTGGGGTGTTCGTAAATGCCCCTCCAGAAAGTCTCCACGCGATCAGCAGTTGGCGGCTGCTCTATGACTGGTGGTCGCTGTTGGAAGAGACGAGCAGGCTTTTCGGAAAACAATCTGTTTTCCTCCAAACCTCTCGCCCGCGTCACCAGTGATCGTTTAGCAGCGATTAGCGTCCGTATCCTGTCAAGACAATGCTGCTTGACAACAACCAGTACCGCTTGACTGAGCGTGTGATGGTCGCGCCTTAGCTCTCGGGCTATCTGGCGCACGCGGCGCGTAAAAGGCCTACCGGCCGCTCTATATTCCATCACACACTGGATACGGGATGCTTCTTGGCGAGCCAACTGGATTTTCGCTTCCATCTGGCGCACCCGCCTCTGTGCTCTCTCGACAGGAGAGTCTCTCACTCTCCCCTGTCCAGCCAGCCTCAGAGCCGCAGCGTAAATTTCGCAATTGATGCTCCAAATGTCAGAGACCTCCGATAGACGTTCACTCAACGCCTCATCCTCTCTCTTTAAATCTGCCAGCCTGAAGGACCTCTTGTTGTTATGCAAGGCCCTTCGGTCACTGAAATCTCCAGGTGAGACGGCTTCGTCGATTTCCCTCTCAGCGGGCCTCATCGGCGACCTTTCAGCCTGGTTAACAGGCCTTTCAGTCGCCGGAGGGGCAGGCTGAGCTGGAGCACGAACGTATATATATATATATATATATATATCTATATATATATAAGACAAAACAAAAATAAAAAGTGTGCAACCCGGGCTCCGACACACCGGGCTGCTGTTCCATTTCCCAGCGACTACTCCTCACACCGTGAGGTGAGCAATCACTGGGTCCGCGAATCGTGCGTCCTAAGCAGACGAAGGGACCCATGGATGACTGCCTTCTGCATTCTGGCGGCTAAGATGTGCGCCGCCGCACGGCACACCGGCATTTTGCGCAGTGCAGAGAGCAGCGTATCCCTCATACCACCTAGGGATCCAATGACCATTACTAGCAGACTCACAGTGTAGTCCGGCCAGAGCCTGCGAAGTTGTCCGAGGAGCTCCTGATACTTGGTCCGCTTTTCCTCCTCCTTAGAGACGATGTTCCCCTCGGCAGGCGCCGAGAACTCGATAACGAACATCGTCTTTTGTTGGTAGTCGAGGAGGACTATGTCGGGCTTATTTGCATGTATAAGCTCGAGCGTGGAGAATGAGTAGTTCCAGTAAATTCGGCACCTCTCGTTCTCCACAACGGACTCAATGTCCCCTGGAGCATACGGCAGCACCGGTGTCTCATCTATACCGTATGAGTGCCTTAAATGGTAGTATAGCACTCGTAGAGCCGCGTTGTGCCGATAGACGTAGGCTGTGCCAGCGTACACCTTACACGCCGACAAGAGGTGCGTAAGGGTCTCTGGCGCCTGCAGGCAGGCTCTACAGCGGATATCGGGCACATCCATACCCATAATCCGGCTACGGTATACTAAGGTGTTGAAGACACCGTCTTGGCAAGCCATTATAGAGCTCTCAGTCTCCGACTTCAACCCATTAGACCTTAGGAAGGAGAAGGTCAACTGCTCAGATAAACCATGCTCTTCTAGATGTTTGTAGAAGATTCCGTGCATTGGTTTATCTTTGTGAAGTCTTAAAAGCAATTGGACTTCAGCAGTTTTAATCCGGGTTTTTAATTGTGCGGGAGCAAGTTCCGTAACGGACTGCTGACACCTCCGCGTGAAGTCGAGCGTGAGACTAAGTTCTTCGGCTGCCCGTGTTGCTGCTCTAAAAAGGAAGGCTCCTTTACCCGCAATCTCGTGCTCTCGCACAAAGCGGATCAGGGGATCGGTGCTCGTCGTAACATAGCAGGCAGTGGCCAGTACTACTCTGTTGTGCAGACGCTCCAAACTCAATAGTCCACGCCCTCCCAGGTGTCGCGGGAGGTATATTCGCGGGACAGAGGATCTAGGATGTAGACTTCCCTCCATATTCATCCTTTTGCGGGTCTTTATGTCGATTTGTCGCAGCTCTTCCACTTTCCAGTGGATAGCACCAAAGCTGTATAACAACAATGGGACCGCAAGCATGTTTGTGGCAGCGACTTTGTTTTTGCCGGACAGTTCTGACGACCAGATCTGCCGGAGTCGGTGCAAATACTTGCGGCGGAGACACTCTTTGACCAATTCTGCCTCTTGGATGTGACGCTGCGCCACTCCAAGGTAGGTATAAGTATCTCCGGCATGCAGTTGTCGCAAGATGCTCCCATCAACGAGCTGCTCCTCATCTTCACTATCTCCGCAACGTCCTCTTTTGAGATGAACCATGGCACATTTGTCTATCCCGAACTCCATACCAATAGCTTGACTGTAATCCTGCACTACCCTCAGCGACTGCTCTAAATCGCGTTGTCCGGAGGCATAGAGTTTCAGGTCATCCATGTAAAATAAGTGGGTGACCTTGTGCCTCCGGTAATTGGGCTTGCCACAGCTGTATCCCTTAGTATTTTTCAGCGCTATGGACAAAGGCAGTAGCGAGATGCAGAAGAGCAAGGGACTCAAGGAGTCTCCTTGGAAGACCCCTCTTTTAAATGATACCAACTCTGTCCGAACCCTGGTTTCACCCGATGTTATAGTGAACCGAGTCTTCCAGAGCGGCATCAGTTGTTTGATGCATCCCACTATTTGATCATCTACCGAAAGACATTCCAACAGCCGCACAATCAGTTCATGAGACGTAGTGTCGAATGCCTTCCGATAGTCGATCCAGGCCATAGAAAGGTTTCGCAGGTACTGCACGGAGTCCTGTGTGACACAGCGGTCAATCAGCAGGTTATCCCTGCAGCCAGCTACTCCTTTCTTAGACCCTCTTTGTTCATATACGCTGAGAAATACGGGATTTACAGCTTGAAGGATACGCATGTACAAGATTCTGGTGAAGAGCTTGTAACATGCGTTCAGACATGTTATTGGCCTGTAGTTTTTAGGATCAGACAAATCTCCGGTCTTCGGGAGAAGCACGGTTCGACCCTCGACAAACCAAGCCGGAATTGGCTGCTCCTGATTTAGCCACGAGTTAAAAACTCTAGCTAAATGCCGGTGGCAACTGGGAAACTTTTTCAACCAGTAGGTGTTTATGCCATCCGGGCCAGGAGCTGCGAAATTTTTTGCGCCTCGTAAGGCACCAAGAATTTCTTCCGTGTTTATCGGGTGACGCAGTACATTCAAGTTTGGAGTCCTCCTACAAACGGACTCGAACTGCGTCAAGGCCGGAGTGTCTGCTTGGAGAGGTTTGGGCTGTTCGTAAATGCCCCTCCAGAAAGTCTCCACGCGATCAGCAGTTGGCGGCTGCTCTATAACTGGTGGTCGCTGTTGGAAGAGACGAGCAGGCTTTTCGGAAAACATTCTGTTTTCCTCCAAACCTCTCGCCCGCGTCACCAATGATCGTTTAGCAGCGATTAGCGTCCGTATTCTGTCAAGACAATGCTGCTTGACAACAACCAGTACCGCTTGACTGAGCGTGTGATGGTCGCGCCTTAGCTCTCGGGCTATCTGGCGCACGCGGCGCGTAAAAGTCCTACCGGCCGCTCTATATTCCATCACACACTGGATACGGGATGCTTCTTGGCGAGCCAACTGGATTTTCGCTTCCATCTGGCGCACCCGCCTCTGTGCTCTCTCGACAGGAGAGTCTCTCACTCTCCCTTGTCCAGCCAGCCTCAGAGCCGCAGCGTAAATTTCGCAATTGATGCTCCAAATGTCAGAGACCTCCGATAGACGTTCACTCAACGCCTCATCCTCTCTCTTTAAATCTGCCAGCTTGAAGGACCTCTTGTTGTTATGCAAGGCCCTTCGGTCACTGAAATCTCCAGGTGAGACGGCTTCGTCGATTTCCCTCTCAGCGGGCCTCATCGGCGACCTTTCAGCCTGGTTAACAGGCCTTTCAGTCGCCGGAGGGGCAGGCTGAGCTGGAGCACGAACGTATCCCTGCCCCCGAAGGTAAAATACCTGGTTCCGCAAGCTCTGGGAGGTAATTGTGCTATGCTCTGGATGCATTTCACACCACCTCCCATGCATGCGGGCCATGTATCCCCTACGGCGCGGGCTACTGCTCTCGTAGCAGCTCAGCAGGTCATCCTTCAGTTCCGTCGTCCACCTAAAACGGTCCATGTCGTTGCGTGTGTCGTCGTCAGGGCGATCCGAGGCACCGCCACCTTGCCCAGAGCCGGCTTCCGATACCGGCCTGGTGTGGGTGCTCTTCTTCTGGGGCGGTCGAACCAGAAGGTAGGGCCCGTCCGGTGGTTAGCCTTAGGGCCCCCAGCCGACATTTCGGAGGCAGCCGACCATATTGCCTCCTAGGGATGACCTGTACAGGTTGCCGGCCGGCTTTCATCCCTGGCTTGGGTTATCCCCACAGTGTCGCCACGCACCGAATAGCCGTTTGATGTTGGTCGGCTTCCTGGGGGCGCATTTTATACCTACTGCCAGGTTTGCTATCAGCCGCCCCTAACCTGGGGTCAGACGCTGTCGGGAAGCCGTCCTTAACATAGGTGCAGCCGCTTCCTCACTATGGTGGTTCATACGCCTGCTTTCACAGCCGGTGACCACCATAGGCCCTTTTAAGGCAAGGACTACCAATCTTTTAGTCGCCTCTTACGACAGGCAGATTAAACCCTGGGAACATTCTAAACCCGGACCCAGACGGGGGGTATATATATATAAACCCGTCTGGGTCCGGGTTTAGAATGTTCCCAGGGTTTAATCTGCCTGTCGTAAGAGGCGACTAAAAGATTGGTAGTCCTTGCCTTAAAAGGGCCTATGGTGGTCACCGGCTGTGAAAGCAGGCGTATGAACCACCATAGTGAGGAAGCGGCTGCACCTATGTTAAGGACGGCTTCCCGACAGCGTCTGACCCCAGGTTAGGGGCGGCTGATAGCAAACCTGGCAGTAGGTATAAAATGCGCCCCCAGGAAGCCGACCAACATCAAACGGCTATTCGGTGCGTGGCGACACTGCGGGGATAACCCAAGCCAGGGATGAAAGCCGGCCGGCAACCTGTACAGGTCATCCCTAGGAGGCAATGTGGTCGGCTGCCTCCGAAATGTCGGCTGGGGGCCCTAAGGCTAACCACCGGACGGGCCCTACCTTCTGGTTCGACCGCCCCAGAAGAAGAGCACCCACACCAGGCCGGTATCGGAAGCCGGCTCTGGGCAAGGTGGCGGTGCCTCGGATCGCCCTGACGACGACACACGCAACGACATGGACCGTTTTAGGTGGACGACGGAACTGAAGGATGACCTGCTGAGCTGCTACGAGAGCAGTAGCCCGCGCCGTAGGGGATACATGTCCCGCATGCATGGGAGGTGGTGTGAAATGCATCCAGAGCATAGCACAATTACCTCCCAGAGCTTGCGGAACCATGTATTTTACCTTCGGGGGCATGCTGCGTGTTATGACGTCACCTGCCTTTCGGCTTAAACGAGACTCCCGAGGCTCCACCCCACTGGTTCCAACGGAACCACTACCAAGGCAACCCCAACGCCTCCGCCTTCCAAAAATTAGCGGGGAAGAAGGGGGGCACCTTCTTCGCCCTGGCCCTGGCTATTTCCTTTTCCTTTTACCTATCTTTTTTAAGTCTCCTTTTTCCTTTTTCTTTTCTCTCTTTTTTTCTTTTTTTTTTGGGCCGTGCCTTTTTTGTACCATGTCTTTTTGGCTTTTTTTTTTTTTTTTTTTTTTTTTTTTTTTTTTTTGCCTCCTTGCTTGTTTTCTTGTCTTTTTTCAAAACATAAGTAACAATATAATTCTATTATCCATAAACTTTATACAAACCTAATTAAAAAGCATTTTGCCTCCTTGTTTTCCAAAAAAGTAACCATACAATTCTAAAACTATGTATAACCTAATTATAATATAAAAATCAAAAAGCGTACACTGTTCTCCCTATCCCCTCAACTATATACCTTGGAAATATAATATGTTTTTTCCCTTTTTTCTTGTCTTTTTTCAAAACATAAGTAGCAATATAATTCTATTATCCATAAACTTTATACAAACCTAATTAAAAAGCATTTTGCCTCCTTGTTTTCCAAAAAAGTAACCATACAATTCTAAAACTATGTATAACCTAATTATAATATAAAAATCAAAAAGTGTACACTGTTCTCCCTATCCCCTCAACTATATACCTTGGAAATATAATATGTTTTTTCCCTTTTTTCTTGTCTTTTTTCAAAACATAAGTAACAATATAATTCTATTATCCATAAACTTTATACAAACCTAATTAAAAAGCATTTTGCCTCCTTGTTTTCCAAAAAAGTAACCATACAATTCTAAAACTATGTATAAACCTAATTATAATATAAAAATCAAAAAGTATACACTATTCTCCCTATCCCCTCAACTATATTCCTTAGAAATATAATATGTTTTTTCCCTTTTTTTTTTTTTTTTTTTTCTTCCACTATCTTTTCTTTCTTCGACTTTGACCCTTTTTTTTTTTTTTTTTTTTTTTTTTTTTTTTTTTTTATGGGTCTTCCATTATTGGTTGTTTTCAAACAAAAAAGTACAACTTTATGCCCCTAACCTATGTATAACCCTAGAACCCTATAAAACCTTAAAACCCTATAAAATAAGAATATACACTATTAACTATATACAAGGTATAATTATATCCCTAAACACTGCAAATTAAGTCAACGGGCTCATTCAACCACCCTCTCTGCCCATTCATTCCAGGACCTTATTACTCTTTCATTCTCCCTACCGTCAACTCTCAACTGCGGTCTCAGGGTTCCCCATTCCTCCATAAACTCTTTCCTTGCACGCGTTCTACTTTCATCAATGCACTCCTCCCTCACGTGCCTGGCACTCCCTTCTCCCATTCTACATCCACACACGCCATCCGCTTCTGACAATCCAAACCTACGCAGGTAAGCCGGGAAGTTCCCATGACCCGTGATCAGCTGTCCCGCCTTGAAGCTGAGCGACAGCCGATCCTCCCCGACCTGCCTGCACACCTCATACAGCTCCCTCCCCTTCCCACTCATGTCCCACTTGTTCTGCCATTCAACCATAATCCTTTCATTCATTCGCTTTCGCGCTAGTCGTTTTTCATACCCCCATGCAATCCTCCATCCAATCTCCTGCTTTATCGCGCCTGCTCTCGCTCGCCGGTCCGCCATCCTCATACAATCGTCTCCTGATCCGTGCCCCTTGGTCCATTTAATCCTCACCCATTGACCCTTCTCTCTCATCCTTCCCATCGTACTCTTTACCATTGTCCTAATCTTCCCCTTTAAGGCTTCACCATCCAGACTGGTTATAACCGCCTTGCAGTCCGTGTATATTGTTACCGGTGTCAGGGACCTGCTCTCTGCAATGGTGAGTCCCCGGTAAACTGCGCAAAGCTCGCCCAGGAAGCTGCTCTCTATACCGGATGCCCTCACGCTACAGACCTCATCAATCACGCCTCCATGCACCACTACCGTACCAATTCCCAGTCTCCCCTCTCTTAAACTAGCATCAACGTATACCCTCCATCCCTCCTTCCATCCATCTTCATTCATTCCTTCCATCTCCGTACCCAGCCTCCACCCTGGGTGTGGCCTGTCCGCACCTACCACCTTGCTCGTTTTCATCTCCGTTCCCTTTTCCTCCCTTTCTCTCCACCTTCCATACGCCTCAATCGCTAGAGGCTTCATTCCATTCATCACTTCCAAGCTCTCCGTTGCAGTCGTTCGGTACACTCGCGCGATCATCAACCCACACAGCCTCTGTACCGCATTCAACTGTCTCACTACTCTCGTATCTCTCGCCCTTTTTCCCCATACTTCACATCCATACAGAATCGCACCTCTCATAACTCTCTGGTAGATCAGGTTTGTGACCTCCTTCTTGAGCCCTATTCTTCTATCTACCATGCCTCTTAACTTCCCTATCGCCTCCCCTAGTCTAGCCCTCATGTATTTCACATGGGAGATCCAGTTCCTCTTTTTATCAATCACTACTCCCAGATATTTCAGCTCCTCTCTCATCTCCATTCTTTCCCCTTTCATACTTATTACAGGCTCCCGAATCTTTTGCCCCATTTCAACAAACATACATTCAGTCTTTCTCTCATTATATTTCAGTCCGCACTCATTCTCCCATTCCTGACATTCTCTTTCAATCACACTCCATTTTTTCTCTATCTCCTTCACGGATTTACCCCTAACTATGACCAACTGATCATCTGCGTAAACCGTGAAGGAGCATCCGTCCTTCCTCACCCCAGCACTTACTTCCTCATTCACTCGCTTCATCCTTTTTATCCATCCTTCCATCACACATATCCACATAGTAGGCCCCAGGCACGATCCCTGAGGGCAACCTCTACTCACCGAGATGGTTTTTGATGAGCTCTTCACCACCCTACCTTCCAGGAAACTCTCGCTCAATCTCACCAAGTTACCATGCACCCTACAGTCATTCAAAGCCTCCACGATTACCTTACGTTTAGCCATGTTAAACGCATTGGACATGTCCAACGCGATAACCATGGAGTGCCGTCTTTCTTCCTTGCCCCACTCAATTTCCCCAACCACGCTCTCAATCGCATCTATCGTACCTCTTCCGCTCCTAAAACCATACTGACAGTCATCGACCGCCCCATTCGTCTCTATGCAATGTTGCACCCTTCCATTCACCATCCTATCCAGGATCCTGCCGAGGGTGGGCAAGAGACATACTGGCCTCGCAGACCCATCCCCCTTCGGGATCCACACCACCCTTGCACTCTTCCACGCCGATGGGAATACTCCCTCATTCAAGCAGCCGTTCATTACTCCTAGGAGATACTCTCCCCATACCTCTAGAATGTCTGGCAGGGCCTCGTAGGGGATTCTGTCCTCCCCTAGGGCTTTTCCCGGTCGCATACCTTGTACTACCCTTCCAAGTTCTTCCCGTGTGAACGGGGAGTCGTCCGGCTCTTGGCGGCCACCCCCACTACCAGACGTTTCATCCCCTTTGGGGAAGTATCTCTCCAGTAACCAATCATCCGTTTCATCCACTCCCATTGTCCAGGTCCCATCTTCCCTCTTTACACTACTCAACCCTTTCGAACCTTTTCCTCTCACCATCTCCCATACCTTTTCCCACCCACCCTCTTCTTGCGCACTGTCCAGTTCTTCCGTCAACCATTCAACTTTCCTGTTTTTCACCCTATCCTTATACGCTCTCCTTTCTTCCACATACTCTCTTCTCTTCCCCTCCCTTGCGTCACTATCCCCTTCTCTCTGCCACTCTCTCCTCTTCCTTCTAACCCTTTTTCTCGCCTCTTCCATTCCGCTATCCCACCATGTGTTCATCTCGTCGCGGATGTACCGTTTTTTTATGTGTCTTGCGCACACTTCTGATAGATGCGCCTGGAACCTACCCGCTTCTTCTTCTACCTCCCTTGTACCCTTCCATTCCTCATACACTCTCACCTTTCTTCTAAAGCGCTCCCAGTCCGTCCCTGCAAAATCATACACCCATTTCCCTCGCCTTTGCCTTTCTGTCCCCCATTCATACGTTACATACCTATGATCACTAAGCGATTCCTCCTCATCATGCACTCTCCATTCGTCTATGCTTACCCCCCTTCCAAACGTCACGTCCACCCAGCTCTCCCCTCTGCTACTACTAAAAGTTGCAGGAGAGCTTCGCTCGTTCCATACATCCATCCCTTCCACCAAGCACCATTCCATCAATCTCTCTCCCCTTTCATCCGTTTCACCTCCACCCCATACCGTGTTCTTCGCGTTCATATCCCCAGCCAGTATTAGCGCCCCTTTTAATGAATTTATCGCTGACTGGCATTCCCTCAACCTCTTATTTTCCTTCCCCCCTGGTTCATCGTATATGTTAATTACCACTGTCTTCTCTATTTGAACCATCGTCACATTTTTTGTATTGTATTGGTCTAGCCCTAGTACCTTAGCCAACCCCTCCCTAACCCAAGTTCTAGTCTTCCCGTCTTTAACGCCAAACCTGATCCACCCCTTCCACTCTTCCTCTCTTACGTACGGTTCTTGAACCACTACTACATCCACACGCCATTCTGTCGCCCTTTCTCTCATTATCTCGCATGCTTCTCTACCTCTCCCCAGATTCACCTGCAGACACCTAACCATAATTGATTCTCTGTGCCAGCAACTGGCATTTCCTTTCATACACCGGGCACTGTTGGTCTCTAGCGGAGTGCCTCCTTTCCTCTTCCCGGACTCCGAGCCTCTCGCAATTCACACAGTTCAGCTCTCCCCCCGGACATTGCGAGCCTTCATGCCCTCGTTTACCGCACATAAAGCAGAAGTTCTCCTCCTTACATAATTTAGCTATATGGCCATACTTACAGCACCTAAAGCATAGTGCCACGTCCCTCTGCTCTTCTACGAACACCACCTCCAAATCGAAAGTGATGGTGCCTTGCTTCGCCATCCTTTTGAAGAGTGCCGGCGATGTTTCCACTATTCAGTTTTCCTTTACTATATTCCGGCATGGTATCCTCCTCAGCAACTTTATTTCTTTTTCTTTTTCTGTCAAACCTCTAACCAGTTCTTCGTTCTGGGTGAGGATTTCTTTTGGGATATCCTCCTCCCTGTAGCCCTTGGTGACCCCCGTAATTTTTAATTTTGGCTTTATAAGCCCATCGCCTTTTACTTTTAATTCCCTATCATTTCCCAGGGCTTCCATTATTAATTTCTGCTGGTCCTGGTCCTTGCTTTCTATGATGACCGCACCCCCAGCTGTCTTTCTCACCGCTTTTACGTTACCTACCTTCCCTTCTAGATTTTTTTTTACCCTTTGTACCACCTTCCAGACGTTTTGATCGTCACCCTCCATCCTCACGACGGTGCCAAACACTGCCTTCTTCTCTGGGGTCGCCCAGGTTCGAGGCTGTACCGTTGTTGCTGTCACTGATTTAGTAGGTAGACTAGCATATGTTTTGACCTTCGGGGCAGGGGTGGTCCTTACCTCCCCCCCTCCCATCCCTACGACTGAGGCATATGCTCTTGCCTGGGTTGGCTCTCGCACATGCATCTGCTCTGCCGTTTGCGAGGGAGACCGTATCTCCTGATTACCCCCTTCTACCCCCATGCCTGTCCCGTTAGTTGCACCTCTTCCTATTTTCTCAAACCCTTCATTCAGCACCTTTAACATTCCCTCTACTTTCTTCTCTAGCCGATCCATCCTGTCTTCCATTCTGCTCTGCTCCGCTTTTTTCATCCTCTCCCACACACTCAAAAAATCGTTCATCAGACTCACACTCACAGCAGTAATTTCAGTCATACTCGTCGATACTGCTGCCTTATCACTCACCGTAAAGGAGATCTTCCCCGAACTGACCCTTCCAGTCACCCCGTTGACTCTTTCGCAATTTTTTACAATTGAGCTTATCTTATTCCTGACATCCGTAAGCTCTGCCTCTTCTTCCTCCTCCTCCTGTCTCCGCTTCCTGCCTTGTCCTTTAGCCGTCCTTCCGCTACTTGTGCCTTCCTCAGGTGGAGCTAGATCCTTTTTTGTTTTCTTCGATATGTGTGAAATTTTGTCCGTTATCCGCTGTTCGACATTCTTTTGGTTCTCAATCTCCCACATACTCTTATTGAGATCCTCCTGGGTCCTGCATTCAAATAGACCAGCGCATGACCCGGATCTTCCCCTACTAGCTACCTCCGGGGGTGTTCGCGCCAGTGATTGCCTGCGGGGAATCCCTCCCTTCTCTATGGCCTCCTGTTCCAACCGTTCAAGGTTATCGCTACCCTCCGCTCCTATAGTCCCCGCTTCATCAGGCGACTCCATTTCCTCGAGCGGACTAACTTTAGTTTTTCAAAAGTTTTCAAAGTTCGAATTTGACACAGTTTCGATCGAATCGAAACTGTGTCTAAATGCCAAAAGGGCCTTAGCAACCTGTGGGGTGCTTTTTCATGCGCCTCCGTAGCACCCCAACCACTTGCGCCCGTTTACAGCAGTTCGACGCCCGGCGTCGCGACGCCACCAAAACCGACGCGCTCGTCGCGACGCTCCCGCCGCGATGCCACACGCGCACGCGCACGCCACCAATTACTCGCAGCGGAGCCCTGGTGCTCTGCCCCCGAGAAAGCCTCTACTGCACTCCTAACCCTCAAGTCTATCTCGATCGCGTTCAGATCGCACTCAGATCGCGTACCTCGGGGGCATGCTGCGTGTTATGACGTCACCTGCCTTTCGGCTTAAACGAGACTCCCGAGGCTCCACCCCACTGGTTCCAACGGAACCACTACCAAGGCAACCCCAACGCCTCCGCCTTCCAAAAATTAGCGGGGAAGAAGGGGGGCACCTTCTTCGCCCTGGCCCTGGCTATTTCCTTTTCCTTTTACCTATCTTTTTTTAAGTCTCCTTTTTCCTTTTTCTTTTCTCTCTTTTTTTTTGGGCCGTGCCTTTTTTGTACCATGTCTTTTTGGCTTTTTTTTTTTTTTTTTTTTTTTTTTTTTTTTTTTTTTTTTTTTTTTTTTTTTTTTTTGCCTCCTTGCCTGTTTTCTTGTCTTTTTTCAAAACATAAGTAACAATATAATTCTATTATCCATAAACTTTATACAAACCTAATTAAAAAGCATTTTGCCTCCTTGTTTTCCAAAAAAGTAACCATACAATTCTAAAACTATGTATCACCTAATTATAATATAAAAATCAAAAAGTGTACACTGTTCTCCCTATCCCCTCAACTATATACCTTGGAAATATAATATGTTTTTTCCCTTTTTTCTTGTCTTTTTTCAAAACATAAGTAACAATATAATTCTATTATCCATAAACTTTATACAAACCTAATTAAAAAGCATTTTGCCTCCTTGTTTTCCAAAAAAGTAACCATACAATTCTAAAACTATGTATAAACCTAATTATAATATAAAAATCAAAAAGTGTACACTGTTCTCCCTATCCCCTCAACTATATACCTTGGAAATATAATATGTTTTTTCCCTTTTTTCTTGTCTTTTTTCAAAACATAAGTAACAATATAATTCTATTATCCATAAACTTTATACAAACCTAATTAAAAAGCATTTTGCCTCCTTGTTTTCCAAAAAAGTAACCATACAATTCTAAAACTATGTATAAACCTAATTATAATATAAAAATCAAAAAGCGTACACTGTTCTCCCTATCCCCTCAACTATATACCTTGGAAATATAATATGTTTTTTCCCTTTTTTCTTGTCTTTTTTCAAAACATAAGTAGCAATATAATTCTATTATCCATAAACTTTATACAAACCTAATTAAAAAGCATTTTGCCTCCTTGTTTTCCAAAAAAGTAACCATACAATTCTAAAACTATGTATAAACCTAATTATAATATAAAAATCAAAAAGTATACACTATTCTCCCTATCCCCTCAACTATATACCTTAGAAATATAATATGTTTTTTCCCTTTTTTTTTTTTTCTTCTTCCACTATCTTTTCTTTCTTCGACTTTGACCCTTTTTTTTTTTTTTTTTTTTTTTTTTTTTTTTTTTTTTTTTTTTTAATGGGTCTTCCATTATTGGTTGTTTTCAAACAAAAAAGTACAACTCTATGCCCCTAACCTATGTATAACCCTAGAACCCTATAAAACCTTAAAACCCTATAAAATAAGAATATACACTATTAACTATATACAAGGTATAATTATATCCCTAAACACTGCAAATTGAGTCAACGGGCTCATTCAACCACCCTCTCTGCCCATTCATTCCAAGACCTTATTACTCTTTCATTCTCCCTACCGTCAACTCTTAACTGCGGTCTCAGGGTTCCCCATTCCTCCATAAACTCTTTCCTTGCACGCGTTCTACTTTCATCAATGCACTCCTCCCTCACGTGCCTGGCACTCCCTTCTCCCATTCTACATCCACACACGCCATCCGCTTCTGACAATCCAAACCTACGCAGGTAAGCCGGGAAGTTCCCATGACCCGTGATCAGCTGTCCCGCCTTGAAGCTGAGCGACAGCCGATCCTCCCCGACCTGCCTGCACACCTCATACAGCTCCCTCCCCTTCCCACTCATGTCCCACTTGTTCTGCCATTCAACCATAATCCTTTCATTCATTCGCTTTCGCGCTAGTCGTTTTTCATACCCCCATGCAATCCTCCATCCAATCTCCTGCTTTATCGCGCCTGCTCTCGCTCGCCGGTCCGCCATCCTCATACAATCGTCTCCTGATCCGTGCCCCTTTGTCCATTTAATCCTCACCCATTGACCCTTCTCTCTCATCCTTCCCATCGTACTCTTTACCATTGTCCTAATCTTCCCCTTTAAGGCTTCACCATCCAGACTGGTTATAACCGCCTTGCAGTCCGTGTATATTGTTACCGGTGTCAGGGACCTGCTCTCTGCAATGGTGAGTCCCCGGTAAACTGCGCAAAGCTCGCCCAGGAAGCTGCTCTCTATACCGGATGCCCTCACGCTACAGACCTCATCAATCACGCCTCCATGCACCACTACCGTACCAATTCCCAGTCTCCCCTCTCTTAAACTAGCATCAACGTATACCCTCCATCCCTCCTTCCATCCATCTTCATTCATTCCTTCCATCTCCGTACTCAGCCTCCACCCTGGGTGTGGCCTGTCCGCACCTACCACCTTGCTCGTTTTCATCTCCGTTCCCTTTTCCTCCCTTTCTCTCCACCTTTCATACGCCTCAATCGCTAGAGGCTTCATTCCATTCATCACTTCCAAGCTCTCCGTTGCAGTCGTTCGGTACACTCGCGCGATCATCAACCCACACAGCCTCTGTACCGCATTCAACTGTCTCACTACTCTCGTATCTCTCGCCCTTTTTCCCCATACTTCACATCCATACAGAATCGCACCTCTCATAACTCTCTGGTAGATCAGGTTTGTGACCTCCTTCTTGAGCCCTATTCTCCTATCTACCATGCCTCTTAACTTCCCTATCGCCTCCCCTAGTCTAGCCCTCATGTATTTCACATGGGAGATCCAGTTCCTCTTTTTATCAATCACTACTCCCAGATATTTCAGCTCCTCTCTCATCTCCATTCTTTCCCCTTTCATACTTATTACAGGCTCCCGAATCTTTTGCCCCATTTCAACAAACATACATTCAGTCTTTCTCTCATTATATTTCAGTCCGCACTTATTCTCCCATTCCTGACATTCTCTTTCAATCACACTCCATTTTTTCTCTATCTCCTTCACGGATTTACCCCTAACTATGACCAACTGATCATCTGAGTAAACCGTGAAGGAGCATCCGTCCTTCCTCACCCCAGCACTTACTTCCTCATTCACTCGCTTCATCCTTTTTATCCATCCTTCCATCACACATATCCACATAGTAGGCCCCAGGCACGATCCCTGAGGGCAACCTCTACTCACCGAGATGGTTTTTGATGAGCTCTTCACCACCCTACCTTCCAGGAAACTCTCGCTCAATCTCACCAAGTTACCATGCACCCTACAGTCATTCAAAGCCTCCACGATTACCTTACGTTTAGCCATGTTAAACGCATTGGACATGTCCAACGCGATAACCATGGAGTGCCGTCTTTCTTCCTTGCCCCACTCAATTTCCCCAACCACGCTCTCAATCGCATCTATCGTACCTCTTCCGCTCCTAAAACCATACTGACAGTCATCGACCGCCCCATTCGTCTCTATGCAATGTTGCACCCTTCCATTCACCATCCTATCCAGGATCCTGCCGAGGGTGGGCAAGAGACATACTGGCCTCGCAGACCCATCCCCCTTCGGGATCCACACCACCCTTGCACTCTTCCACGCCGATGGGAATACTCCCTCATTCAAGCAGCCGTTCATTACTCCTAGGAGATACTCTCCCCATACCTCTAGAATGTCTGGCAGGGCCTCGTAGGGGATTCTGTCCTCCCCTAGGGCTTTTCCCGGTCGCATACCTTGTACTACCCTTCCAAGTTCTTCCCGTGTGAACGGGGAGTCGTCCGGCTCTTGCCGGCCACCCCCACTACCAGACGTTTCATCCCCTTTGGGGAAGTATCTCTCCAGTAACCAATCATCCGTTTCATCCACTCCCATTGTCCAGGTCCCATCTTCCCTCTTTACACTACTCAACCCTTTCGAACCTTTTCCTCTCACCAAGCCATGGTTCAATCAGCGCTGTAGAGATGCAGTTTCCTCTAAAAACCACCATTACAAAGAATGGAGGAAAAATCCAAATGCCGAGAACCACCGCAGTTTTATCGACGCCAGAAATCACTGCAAACGCGTGATTGACAGCAGCAAGGAGGAACACAACCAAAAAATTAAGAACAAGCTCCTCTCATGTCCTAGTTCGTCCAGAACATTCTGGTCTGTAGCTAAGGCTGTTAGTCAGAACTTTTCCTATTCGTCAATACCACCCCTGACCAGAGAGGACAAATCCATCGCTTCTGCTCCTAAAGAAAAAGCAGACATCTTGGGGAAGCTCTTCGCAGCCAATTCTACTGTAGACTTTCAAGGAAGTACTCCGACCACCACCATAAGCGTGAACTCGAGAATGGCAGAGGTCAAATTTCAACATCGAGATGTAAAAAGCATCCTCCAAAAACTGAACACCAATAAAGCTACTGGTCCTGACCAAATTCCAGCCATTGTCCTTAAACGCTGTGCCGCTGAGCTTGCACCTATTCTTTGCAAGCTCTTCAAACTTTCGTATCAACGAGGCGTGTTTCCCGATTCGTGGAAGATTGGCTGCGTGCAACCTATCCCTAAGAAAGGCAAAAAAACTGATCCCACCAACTATAGACCTGTGGCTCTTCTCAGCATCATGT
This sequence comes from Callosobruchus maculatus, assembly GCA_951848785.1. Classification (NCBI taxonomy): domain Eukaryota; kingdom Metazoa; phylum Arthropoda; class Insecta; order Coleoptera; family Chrysomelidae; genus Callosobruchus; species Callosobruchus maculatus. The sequence continues at coordinate 54,555 of CATOUR010000169.1, forward strand.
CCAAGGTTATGGAGACTGTCATTAACACACAGCTCCTGAAATACCTCGACAACAATGACATCATAAATGATCGCCAGTATGCCTTCCGCAAGCACAGGTCTACAGGTGACCTCCTTGCCTACGTCACTCACTTGTGGAACAGAGCAATAGACAAACATGGCGAAGCCCGTGTTGTTGCACTTGACATATCGAAAGCCTTCGACAGAGTGTGGCATGACGGACTTCTGGTCAAGCTTGCTGCTTATGGACTACCACCTGGCCTGCGCCAGTGGCTGAATAGCTTTTTGAACGATCGATCTCTGTTTGTTGTAGTCGAGGGCTGTTCATCAGACGTATTTTCAATAAACGCCGGTGTTCCTCAGGGATCTGTCCTATCTCCTACACTGTTTCTGCTGTACATCAACGAGCTGCTGGAAATAACATCCAATCCAATCTACAGCTTCGCAGATGACAGTACATTAGTGTCGTGCATGGAACCAGGCAAGCCACTGTCATCCCAGGAGACGGTACGTCGGCGACAGCAGCATGCCTCACAGATCAACGCTGATATCAAAACAATTGTCGAGTGGGGATTAGCAAATAAAGTACAGTTCAACGTACAAAAAACTCAGGCAACAACACTGACAAAGAAGTCTCACGATGGCTTACCAACCGTGGAAATGGAGGGTCACCCCATAGTCGAATCACCTTCCGTCAAGCTCTTGGGAATCAACATCAACAATAACATGTCCTGGCATGACCACGTCGTCAGTATTGCTAAAACGGCATCCCAGAAGCTTGGAGTTTTGTTCCGCTGTAGGAAGTTGTATACACCAGAGCAACTGCTGCTGCTCTACAAGGCACAGATCCGACCATCGCTGGAGTATTGCTCCCATGTATGGGGAAGTGCTCCGAAGCACTCTCTAAAGCTTCTGGACACTATCCAGAAAAGAGCAATTAGATTAATCGATACGCCTAACCTCACAAAGGACCTCCACAGCCTGGAACATCGAAGGAGGGTGGCTGACCTATGCCTGTTTTACAGATTCTATCACGGAAGATGTTCGAGTGAGCTCTCCCAGATAATAACACCAAAGGCCGGCCGAACCAGGAATACTAGAGAAGCTCTGCGAGCTCATCCTTACCAGGTCGAGGTACTTACTCCCCGAACCAGTCTCCTCCAGCATTCCTTCTTTTGGAGAACTTCGACGCTGTGGAACCAGCTGCCGGGGAATTTGTTTCCCGACGGCTACAACCTGCAGCGTTTCAAATCTAACGTGAACAGACATTTGTCCTCTCGCAGCGCTTCTACAGCGCCATAGGCCTTCAGCCTTTGCGGGAGGCCGACCATAAAAAAAAAAAAAAAAAAAAAAAAAAAAAAAAAAAACCATCTCCCATACCTTTTCCCACCCACCCTCTTCTTGCGCACTGTCCAGTTCTTCCGTCAACCATTCAACTTTCCTGTTTTTCACCCTATCCTTATACGCTCTCCTTTCTTCCACATACTCTCTTCTCTTCCCCTCCCTTGCGTCACTATCCCCTTCTCTCTGCCACTCTCTCCTCTTCCTTCTAACCCTTTTTCTCGCCTCTTCCATTCCGCTATCCCACCATGTGTTCATCTCGTCGCGGATGTACCGTTTTTTTATGTGTCTTGCGCACACTCCTGATAGATGCGCCTGGAACCTACCAGCTTCTTCTTCTACCTCCCTTGTACCCTGCCATTCCTCATACACTCTCACCTTTCTTCTAAAGCGCTCCCAGTCCGTCCCTGCAAAATCATACACCCATTTCCCTCGCCTTTGCCTTTCTGTCCCCCATTCATACGTTACATACCTATGATCACTAAGCGATTCCTCCTCATCATGCACTCTCCATTCGTCTATGCTTACCCCCCTTCCAAACGTCACGTCCACCCAGCTCTCCCCTCTGCTACTACTAAAAGTTGCAGGAGAACTTCGCTCGTTCCATACATCCATCCCTTCCACCAAGCACCATTCCATCAATCTCTCTCCCCTTTCATCCGTTTCACCTCCACCCCATACCGTGTTTTTCGCGTTCATATCCCCAGCCAGTATTAGCGCCCCTTTTAATGAATTTATCGCTGACTGGCATTCCCTCAACCTCTTATTTTCCTTCCCCCCTGGTTCATCGTATATGTTAATTACCACTGTCTTCTCTATTTGAACCATCGTCACATTTTTTGTATTGTATTGGTCTAGCCCTAGTACCTTAGCCAACCCCTCCCTAACCCAAGTTCTAGTCTTCCCGTCTTTAACGCCAAACCTGATCCACCCCTTCCACTCTTCCTCTCTTACGTACGGTTCTTGAACCACTACTACATCCACACGCCATTCTGTCGCCCTTTCTCTCATTATCTCGCATGCTTCTCTACCTCTCCCCAGATTCACCTGCAGACACCTAACCATAATTGATTCTCTGTGCCAGCAACTGGCATTTCCTTTCATACACCGGGCACTGTTGGTCTCTAGCGGAGTGCCTCCTTTCCTCTTCCCGGACTCCGAGCCTCTCGCAATTCACACAGTTCAGCTCTCCCCCCGGACATTGCGAGCCTTCGTGCCCTCGTTTACCGCACATAAAGCAGAAGTTCTCCTCCTTACATAATTTAGCTATATGGCCATACTTGCAGCACCTAAAGCATAGTGCCACGTCCCTCTGCTCTTCTACGAACACCACCTCCAAATCGAAAGTGATGGTGCCTTGCTTCGCCATCCTTTTGAAGAGTGCTGGCGATGTTTCCACTATCCAGTTTTCCTTTACTATATTCCGGCATGGTATCCTCCTCAGCAACTTTATTTCTTTTTCTTTTTCTGTCAAACCTCTAACCAGTTCTTCGTTCTGGGTGAGGATTTCCTTTGGGATATCCTCCTCCCTGTAGCCCTTGGTGACCCCCGTAATTTTTAATTTTGGCTTTATAAGCCCATCGCCTTTTACTTTTAATTCCCTATCATTTCCCAGGGCTTCCATTATTAATTTCTGCTGGTCCTGGTCCTTGCTTTCTATGATGACCGCACCCCCAGCTGTCTTTCTCACCGCTTTTACGTTACCTACCTTCCCTTCTAGATTTTTTTTTACCCTTTGTACCACCTTCCAGACGTTTTGATCGTCACCCTCCATCCTCACGACGGTGCCAAACACTGCCTTCTTCTCTGGGGTCGCCCAGGTTCGAGGCTGTACCGTTGTTGCTGTCACTGATTTAGTAGGTAGACTAGCATATGTTTTGACCTTCGGGGCAGGGGTGGTCCTTACCTCCCCCCCTCCCATCCCTACGACTGAGGCATATGCTCTTGCCTGGGTTGGCTCTCGCACATGCATCTGCTCTGCCGTTTGCGAGGGAGACCGTATCTCCTGATTACCCCCTTCTACCCCCATGCCTGTCCCGTTAGTTGCACCTCTTCCTATTTTCTCAAACCCTTCATTCAGCGCCTTTAACATTCCCTCTACTTTCTTCTCTAGCCGGTCCATCCTGTCTTCCATTCTGCTCTGCTCCGCTTTTTTCATCCTCTCCCACACACTCAAAAAATCGTTCATCAGACTCACACTCACCGCAGTAATTTCAGTCATACTCGTCGATACTGCTGCCTTATCACTCACCGTAAAGGAGATCTTCCCCGAACTGACCCTTCCAGTCACCCCGTTGACTCTTTCGCAATTTTTTACAATTGAGCTTATCTTATTCCTGACATCCGTAAGCTCTGCCTCTTCTTCCTCCTCCTCCTGTCTCCGCTTCCTGCCTTGTCCTTTAGCCGTCCTTCCGCTACTTGTGCCTTCCTCAGGTGGAGCTAGATCCTTTTTTGTTTTCTTCGATATGTGTGAAATTTTGTCCGTTATCCGCTGTTCGACATTCTTTTGGTTCTCAATCTCCCACATACTCTTATTGAGATCCTCCTGGGTCCTGCATTCAAATAGACCAGCGCATGACCCGGATCTTCCCCTACTAGCTACCTCCGGGGGTGTTCGCGCCAGTGATTGCCTGCGGGGAATCCCTCCCTTCTCTATGGCCTCCTGTTCCAACCGTTCAAGGTTATCGCTACCCTCCGCTCCTATAGTCCCCGCTTCATCAGGCGACTCCATTTCCTCGAGCGGACTAACTTTAGTTTTTCAAAAGTTTTCAAAGTCCGAATTTGACACAGTTTCGATCGAATCGAAACTGTGTCTAAATGCCAAAAGGGCCTTAGCAACCTGTGGGGTGCTTTTTCATGCACCTCCGTAGCACCCCAACCACTTGCGCCCGTTTACAGCAGTTCGACGCCCGGCGTCGCGACGCCACCAAAACCGACGCGCTCGTCGCGACGCTCCCGCCGCGATGCCACACGCGCACGCGCACGCCACCAATTACTCGCAGCGGAGCCCTGGTGCTCTGCCCCCGAGAAAGCCTCTACTGCACTCCTAACCCTCAAGTCTATCTCGATCGCGTTCAGATCGCACTCAGATCGCGTACCTAGTGTAACGCTTGACGTTCAACGACCGAGTGGGGCAGGGATACGTTCGTGCTCCAGCTCAGCCTGCCCCTCCGGCGACTGAAAGGCCTGTTAACCAGGCTGAAAGGTCGCCGATGAGGCCCGCTGAGAGGGAAATCGACGAAGCCGTCTCACCTGGAGATTTCAGTGACCGAAGGGCCTTGCATAACAACAAGAGGTCCTTCAAGCTGGCAGATTTAAAGAGAGAGGATGAGGCGTTGAGTGAACGTCTATCGGAGGTCTCTGACATTTGGAGCATCAATTGCGAAATTTACGCTGCGGCTCTGAGGCTGGCTGGACAGGGGAGAGTGAGAGACTCTCCTGTCGAGAGAGCACAGAGGCGGGTGCGCCAGATGGAAGCGAAAATCCAGTTGGCTCGCCAAGAAGCATCCCGTATCCAGTGTGTGATGGAATATAGAGCGGCCGGTAGGCCTTTTACGCGCCGCGTGCGCCAGATAGCCCGAGAGCTAAGGCGCGACCATCACACGCTCAGTCAAGCGGTACTGGTTGTTGTCAAGCAGCATTGTCTTGACAGGATACGGACGCTAATCGCTGCTAAACGATCACTGGTGACGCGGGCGAGAGGTTTGGAGGAAAACAGATTGTTTTCCGAAAAGCCTGCTCGTCTCTTCCAACAGCGACCACCAGTCATAGAGCAGCCGCCAACTGCTGATCGCGTGGAGACTTTCTGGAGGGGCATTTACGAACACCCCAAACCTCTCCAAGCAGACACTCCGGCCTTGGCGCAGTTCGAGTCCGTTTGTAGGAGGACTCCAAACCTGAATGTACTGCGTCACCCGATAAACACGGAAGAAATTCTTGGTGCCTTACGAGGCGCAAAGAATTTCGCAGCTCCTGGCCCGGATGGCATAAACACCTACTGGTTGAAAAAGTTTCCCAGTTGCCACCGGCATTTAGCTAGAGTTTTTAACTCGTGGCTAAATCAGGAGCAGCCAATTCCGGCTTGGTTTGTCGAGGGTCGAACCGTGCTTCTCCCGAAGACCGGAGATTTGTCTGATCCTAAAAACTACAGGCCAATAACATGTCTGAACGCATGTTACAAGCTCTTCACCAGAATCTTGTACATGCGTATCCTTCAAGCTGTAAATCCCGTATTTCTCAGCGTATATGAACAAAGAGGGTCTAAGAAAGGAGTAGCTGGCTGCAGGGATAACCTGTTGATTGACCGCTGTGTCACACAGGACTCCGTGCATTACCTGCGAAACCTTTCTATGGCCTGGATCGACTATCGGAAGGCATTCGACACTACGTCTCATGAACTGATTGTGCGGCTGTTGGAATGTCTTTCGGTAGATGATCAAATAGTGGGATGCATCAAACAACTGATGCCGCTCTGGAAGACTCGGTTCACTATAACATCGGGTGAAACCAGGGTTCGAACAGAGTTGGTATCATTTAAAAGAGGGGTCTTCCAAGGAGACTCCTTGAGTCCCTTGCTCTTTTGCATCTCGCTACTGCCTTTGTCCATAGCGCTGAAAAATACTAAGGGATACAGCTGTGGCAAGCCCAATTACCGGAGGCACAAGGTCACCCACTTATTTTACATGGATGACCTGAAACTCTATGCCTCCGGACAACGCGATTTAGAGCAGTCGCTGAGGGTAGTGCAGGATTACAGTCAAGCTATTGGTATGGAGTTCGGGATAGACAAATGTGCCATGGTTCATCTCAAAAGAGGACGTTGCGGAGATAGTGAAGATGAGGAGCAGCTCGTTGATGGGAGCATCTTGCGACAACTGCATGCCGGAGATACCTATACCTACCTTGGAGTGGCGCAGCGTCACATCCAAGAGGCAGAATTGGTCAAAGAGTGTCTCCGCCGCAAGTATTTGCACCGACTCCGGCAGATCTGGTCGTCAAAACTGTCCGGCAAAAACAAAGTCGCTGCCACAAACATGCTTGCGGTCCCATTGTTGCTATACAGCTTTGGTGCTGTCCACTGGAACGTGGAAGAGCTGCGACAAATCGACATAAAGACCCGCAAAAGGATGAATATGGAGGGAAGTCTACATCCTAGATCCTCTGTCCCGCGAATATACCTCCCGCGACACCTGGGAGGGCGTGGACTATTGAGTTTGGAGCATCTGCACAACAGAGTAGTACTGGCCACTGCCTGCTATGTTACGACGAGCACCGATCCCCTGATCCGCTTTGTGCGAGAGCACGAGATTGCGGGTAAAGGAGCCTTCCTTTTTAAAGCAGCAACACGGGCAGCCGAAGAACTTAGTCTCACGCTCGACTTCACGCGGAGGTGTCAGCAGTCCGTTACGGAACTTGCTCCCGCACAATTAAAAACCCGGATTAAAACTGCTGAAGTCCAATTGCTTTTAAGACTTCACAAAGATAAACCAATGCACGGAATCTTCTACAAACATCTAGAAGAGCATGGTTTATCTGAGCAGTTGACCTTCTCCTTCCTAAGGTCTAATGGGTTGAAGTCGGAGACTGAGAGCTCTATAATGGCTCGCCAAGACGGTGTCTTCAACACCTTAGTATACCGTAGCCGGATTATGGGTATGGATGTGCCCGATATCCGCTGTAGAGCCTGCCTGCAGGCGCCAGAGACCCTTACGCACCTCTTGTCGGCGTGTAAGGTGTACGCTGGCACAGCCTACGTCTATCGGCACAACGCGGCTCTACGAGTGCTATACTACCATTTAAGGCACTCATACGGTATAGATGAGACACCGGTGCTGCCATACGCTCCAGGGGACATTGAGTCCGTTGTGGAGAACGAGAGGTGCCGAATTTACTGGAACTACTCATTCTCCACGCTCGAGCTTATACATGCAAATAAGCCCGACATAGTCCTCCTCGACTACCAACAAAAGACGATGTTCGTTATCGAGTTCTCGGCACCCGCCGAGGGGAACATCGTCTCTAAGGAGGAGGAAAAGCGGACCAAGTATCAGGAGCTCCTCGGACAACTTCGCAGGCTCTGGCCGGACTACACTGTGAGTCTGCTAGTAATGGTCATTGGATCCCTAGGTGGTATGAGGGATACGCTGCTCTCTGCACTGCGCAAAATGCCGGTGTGCCGTGCGGCGGCGCACATCTTAGCCGCCAGAATGCAGAAGGCAGTCATCCATGGGTCCCTTCGTCTGCTTAGGACGCACGATACGCGGACCCAGTGATTGCTCACCTCACGGTGTGAGGAGTAGTCGCTGGGGAATGGAACAGCAGCCCGGTGTGTCGGAGCCCGGGTTGCACCTTTTTTGTTTTTGTTTTGTTTATATATATATATATATTTATTTACAGCGGATCACCCAGCGTCCGGACCAAAAGCGTTTTACCCAGCGTCTGGCGTATATAACTGTATATATGTAAGTTTCAGAAACAGGTCGCTTGGCGTCATAGTTCACCGTTAGCTCCACTGGGCGTCCATATTTTTTATGCCTGTCTATTAATAGAATTTATATACAGACTTTTTGTAAATTCAGCGTTGATGTTACTAGGCGTCCACCCTTAAATGGCTTATTGCCACGAGGCAAGGGTTCTGAGATAGCCGTTAGAATGAGTGGAACTTTGAGCGTGTTGATTAGAAGCGTAATGGCTAATGAGAGAAGAGTCACTGCCCAAGAACTATGATACAGCTATGCAGTTATAGTGGTACAATACTACAGGGTGTCTCAAAACGACCCGACTATTTGAGGTAGGGAAAAACCAAAACCGGCTTATTGTAAATACCATTGATTAGTGCCAATGGAGAGATGAAGGAAGAAATTTTACTTTTTCAAAATAACATTCTTTAAATGACGCCCATTTTGTTGAAGGCGTTTTTCAAACCGTGTGTGCACATTTTATCAAAAACTGTTCCAAGGAGTTGCTGAGTTGCTATCGATCTGATGCTTTCTTCAATATTGTGGCAACTAAACATGCATCCTGGCAACTAAAAGTCCAATATCTAACCAGTGTCCTTTCCGAGCGAGCGGTGCGGGCTTACTCCCTCCACCACGCTTTATTTGCGTCTCGTGCACTCTAGGTAGTTGGACCGTTTTGATAATGTGCTTAAACGCTTTGAAGAATACCATCAACAAAATGGGCGTCATTTAAAGAATGTTATTTTGAAAAAGTGAAACAAGTAAAATTTCTTCCTTTATCTCTCCATTTGGTTTTTCCCTACCTCAAATAGTCGGGTCCTTTTGAGACACCCTGTATATGGTTACGGAGATTTGAGCACAGAATATGTATAGAACTTTTCATCGCGTACTGGAACTTAAAATAAAGTCACTATAGCCCAAAAATTGCCTTTGAGTGTATTATATTGTGGGTACACTACGCTTACACGGAAATGGAATATACTGAAGAATTGCATTAGCATATTATGGAGGAAATGTGTTCATAGGCTTTTCGGTATAGCCTAAACGCTTAACTCCTGTTCTGTTCTTAGCATGCTATTAAGTACTGTACCCATGCAAGAAACACAAATCTGCAAGTACGTCGTGAGCAGAGAATATTTGATAGCTGGGAAAGACGCTGTTATCTCAAGGAATTTCGGTACTATGCACATTTCAAGGGCAAGATTTGGCGACAGATGCTGGGTAAACCGCTGCAAAACACAAAGAATATGATGATACTAAAAATAGATTCACTTTACAATAGGGGAGCATAGTAAACCTGTACACTGGATTTTTTATGAAATAAACAATGACCTTTAATATTTTATATGGTCTTCCCTTCTGGACACCCCCCATTTATCTCGCAAATTATTTTATGTTCACAAAAAGGCTTATGAGAGTTGAATGATTATTTATATGGATGTCGAGGGTGAACAAAACAAAATTACAGCATGTACAGGAAAGTGAGGCGCAATTAAAACAGATTCTTTAGGTGCGCTGCCCTGGATAATTTCATACCATTATATTATTTTATATTTACAGTATAATCTTAATATGTGGCGTTATCAAATTTTTTAGAAGTGGTCGATAGTTGGGTAAACTAGAAAGGTATCGAAAAAAGTTTAACAGGGGTTTGTAGGAGCAGTCATCAGCAGTCACATTTTTAATTACACACAGTGACTCCATAAATTCGGCAAACCAAAGTTGTATTTGTTACATGAATCAAGCTGCATATTACTGATTTTCACGTAAAACATGAAGACTGGAGTTTGTCTATTTCGCTCCCAGATCACATGAAAATCTCTAAGAAAAATTCAAACTTTTAAAATAGTTTCTTTTTGACAAAAACTGAGAACTTCTGAAAAAACGTAAAGTTTAGAAACTTTGTGAAACAATTATTATGAAATTTTCGAAAAAAATTTGACTTTCTAAAGAACTATAAAATTTTCAAAAAAAAATATAAAAATTTTGAGATATCCGACTTCAAGATAATCACGTGAAATTTGAGTTTTTTGGAAAGAGTTGGATATTCAAAACAGAAACCTTAAGAAAATTATGATCTTCATAAAGGAGATGATTCCAAAACAAGTGAAATTTTCGACCAATTTTGCAACTTTTCGAAATTTTGAAAAATAAACATTTTAAATTACTAGGGTGCTTGCAGAAAAAAATATTATGTCATTTACGCGTTCCTTAGAGCCTAGTAAACATGACAAAATCACTTGTTTGGTTTTTTGGTATCGGCTGTGAGAGATACTCCAAAAATTATTTCAAAATGCCGCGCAAACAACCTCTGACGTCAGTGATATCCTATAGTGATGGGATGTAAAGTATTGATATTCGATATCGATAGCCAATGCTAACCTAACATTTTGACATTGATCATTATAACCACAAAACGGGCACACACAAAAGTACAAAAGTCAAAAGAATAAAAGTTAGGCTAGATTACTAATTCACCTTGTAGGGATGGGCTTGATTTAGATTCTATCTTTGAATTCAGTCATAATGGGATGCGTCGAAATAAAATGATGGCTTCGATTAGTTGCTAATCTCGGTCACAAACAGGATGAACTGTGATACCTATCAGATACAAAAATGTATTGCAACAAAAATGCTAGTGGGTTAATTGCCTGTTTCAAATATGTTTAAGTATCAATGAATTGAGTCGCATTGTTTCATCTCTAGTCGAATGCGCAGTTGGCAAACCACAAAGAAAATATGGTTGCGTTCGAGCAGCTGATATGATTTCGTTTTGCACTTTGCATCTCGCAGTATTACTCAATGAGGAACTACGGCTGTAGTAGGATAAAAGAGAAGTCTTATTTCATTTGGGAATATGTATACCCATATAACAAAACTCGCTCGTAAATTAAATTATTGATATATGGCCAACGTAAATATTTAAAAAGAAATTTGGCAACATCAGAAATAGTTTGCAGTTGAATCTCACTGACCTGCGCTGTAGCAGTATCGATTGTCGATATTGATAAGATACCTGTGACGTCAGCCCTTGTTTTAAGTCACGTGGAAAAATTTGAATATATCCTTATTTTATTTTGCAAATATCTTTTTTTTGGCCGTCCGTAAAATCATGTTTTTTGTTTCCTACTGCTTCTTGATATGGTTTTATTTACACTATGTATACTCCCGAGGCGATTTCACGACCTCTGTAAGTACCCTAACGATATTGTCAAAAATTACTCACATTTTGATTGTTTTTTGTATTTTAAAAATGTTTACTTTTTCAAACCAATGACCCTTTCGATAAAATTCAAACCTTTTGGAAAATTCCGAGATATTTATAACAAAAACAAACAAAGAAGCAGGATTTATTCGAAAAATGAGGTTTTTAGAATGAATGAGTTTTTAGACCAATTTTGGAAATTTGAGAAACTTCAAGATGCAATAAATATTTTGAAATTTTACTAGTCTGCATCTTTTTACTAAGTTAGTTGCCTTCTTCCATATTAACGAGCTTTTGTTTATTTTTCATGGCCTGCTAGGTTGCTTGCACGCAGGAAAATTGAAAAACGCCGATTTGACTGAAAATTTGAAATAAAATGAAAACGAAAAAAGATTGATGTCAAGAATGCTATATCATTAGAAAGGTAATCAAATTTTAGATTTGATTATTTAAACCAAAATAGGCATTCCCATTTGAAAAAATCAAGTTGTCTGTGATTGAAGTTTCCTTAATTTATCCTCTGATTTCTCCAAGTACAAAAAGAATTCAATTTTAGCCGTCTGACCTAAGGTGACGCATTTCATGCTTAATCGTACCGCGAAGTCAGGGCCTTCTAGGTATTATAATCGCTGCGATATTCAATTTTTTTCTGATACCTACTTATACCAAAAATGGTGATTTGCGCCCAAACGGTTTAAAGTTCCATGTGTGATACATAAAGTCACATTAGAATTGACCAAGGAATCCGAATATGCAATAATATATAGGGAGTTCTATTCAAAAAAATGTAGGTTTGATATGAATCACCCTGTATAAACGTCAAAATTCAAGTGAAAATATTTTTACGTTATAACCCTTAAGGATCCCTACCATGATCAAGTGACAGATTTTTGAAATATTTTTTAGTAAGCCCGCAATTCTGCGTCGACGCACTATTGGCCCTCCCTGTATGTATCATCTAAATCATTGTAAATCTTGATGGCATTGTAGGTGTATGATCTGCGATATAGTACAGTTTTATACATGGGTATCTCTAAAATTGATGTCTAAATTACTACGTCTAAATACAAATTTTTCGTAAAGGGGGGAGCGAGAAGAAACAATTTTATGTGTAAATGTTGCTAAGTAACTTTTACACGCATTTTTTATGCCTAACCAACCATGCTGATTTCTCTTCAAAGAGATATGATCGTATTTTTTCAAAGAAAATACAACACATGTTTTGCAGTTTTTGTAATCTGTTCTTAGTAACCGAATCTAAACAAAAATAGTATACACTGCTACAATAAAATATGCTAGGAAATATGAGAGACTCACATAGGTTTTTCTTATTTTAAAATTCAAAATTGAACGATTTACATATAAAGACTTCAAATTAATATAACATTTTTTCAAAACATTTGACACATGTTCTTTGAAACGCAGAGTATCAGTATCAATGGTCAATCCCAAATTTTTGGCAGTATTTACCATATTCAAGGAGTTGTTGTTAATTTTGACATCAAAGTGATTGGTTATAAAATGATGTTTAGGGCCTGGGCAAAATAACATTACAGAACACTTGTCTTTATTAAGTTTCAAACTATTATTTTGAGAGTAGTTTGCAATGGCATTTAGATCATTATTAATCTGAAGGAGTGCACTATCCATGGAGTTGGTGTTGAAGCTTTTGTAAATTTGTGTATCGTCAGCATAACACATTACTGACGAATTTTCTACGGAGTTGGAAATATCAATTGTGTAAATTAAATACAAGAGTGGTCCCAGGACTGACCCTTGAGGAACACCTGAGGATATTTCAATTGGGTTGGATAAACAGCTATCAATCATTACTGATTTCCACGTAAAACATTAAAACTGGAGTTTGGTCTATTTCGCTCCCATATCATAATATGAAAGTCTCTAAGAAAAATTCAAACTTTTAAAATAGTTTCCTTTTGACAAAAACTGAGAACTTCTGAAAAAACGTAAAGTTTTGAAATTTTGTGGAATAATTATGAAATTTTCGAAAAAGATTTGCCTTCCTAAAAACCTATAAAATTTTCAGAAAAATATAAAAATTTTGAGATATCCGACTTCAAGATAATCACGTGAAATTTTAGTTTCCTGGAAAGATTTGGATCTTCAAAACAGAAACCTTAAGAAAATTATGATTTTGGTAAACGAGATGATTCCAAAACAAGTGAAATTTTCGACCAATTTTGCAACTTTTCGAAATTTTGAAAAATAAACATTTTAAATTACACCAAATTATGATATTGTCGAAAATTACTCACATATTGATTATTTTTTGTATTTTAAAAATTTTTACTTTTTCAAAGCAATGACCCTTGCGATAAAATTCAAAACTTTTTGGAAAATTCCGAGATATTTATAACGAAAACAACCAAAGAAGCAGGATTTATTCGAAAAATGAGGTTTTTTGAATGAATGAACTTTTCGACCAATTTTGGAAATTTGAGAAACTTCAAGATGCAATAAACATTTTGAAATTTTACTAGTCTGTGATACTCTCGGAAATAACCGATGTTAAGAAACATTTTGTGTAAACAATGGGACGTTTCATGATAAATTATGAAATTTTTGAAAAATTCAGACTTCAAAACATTAGATTTTGGAATAAAATTTTTGGAAGATTGCGTCTCGCCTTTAGAGAATTATTTCGACTAGATGAAATATTTGAAGGCTCCTGATAATCGTAGTAACCAATTTTCAAAAATCTCGTATCCGAGCACAAGAATAGCAATATTAGTTACAGGCACTGTAGTTGCATAAATCAATGAATCGAACTACATTTCTCTTTTAAACTTCATAGAAGTAAAACATAAAACTGTTATCTATGCACATTTGTTCGTTATTATTCCGACTTTAGAGTAAACCTAGAGTTTAGCTCCAACGGTAGCTACTGAATTAAATCCAAAACAATCCTCCAATGTATTAGGAGAGACAATATTCAATGACAACAAACGACGGCAGTCGCCGAGTAAACCGCTGCAGTGTACGTAGTACAGTTATTCTAAAAATAGATTAATATAAAAAATTGGCGCCGGGTAAACCCGTGCACTGGATTCTGTATACGGCGCCGGGTAAACCCTTGCACTGGATTCTGTATACGGTAAGTATATAAATGAGGACCCCCAGCGCAGCAGGTGGTAGAAGCTTGAACTTCGATTTTGTACGCAAATCAGTATTAGGTGCCAGCGGGCGTCCAGCCGATTTTAACGGTTTTGGAATCTACACATGTTATAAGTATCGAAAACAAGGTTTTAAGGGGGTGGTTACTGGGCGTCCGTATATCCGGACGCCCAGTGACCTCGGACGCCGACTGAACCTAAGATTTTGCATTGGAGACGCACAGTTGTACCGTGTAGATATATATATATATATATATATATATATATATATATATATATATATATATATATATATATATATATATAGACACACATATCTACCACCCAATACGAAGCCCGGTATATTGAACAGGCGACCCGAAGCCCACCCTTTCTAATTGTGTTAGAGGAGTGTATTTTAGCGGGAACCACTCTTAATGATGTTCTTATCGTGAGCAACCTGAGAGGGGTAAGCTTGCTAAATTATACAGATTTTAAGATCTTCTCCAGGTTTTACGAAGCCTCGGTACATCACACGTATGATACGAAGCCCGATGTATAAAAAAATATATTATACGGCTGATGCGAAGCCGTGCAACGTTGCCAATGTTGTTCTGGCAGCGTGGGATTTGCAGTCCTGGAAAAAGCCTCCAAATAAGTATCTTACTGTCAAGTACACTTCCTGACTGTAAAAGTAAATGATCAAGTGACAAAGTTCCCGAGCTGCGGTCATAGACGAGGTGTTAAAAGAAAGCCTTTAAAAAGGTATTTATACCTCGGACGCCGGCTGAACCTAAGATTTTACATTGGAGACGCACAGTTGTACCGTGTAGATATATATAAAACAAAACAAAAAAAAAATATATATATATATATACGTTTATATATATATATATATATATATAGACAAAACAAAAACAAAAAAGGTGCAGCCCGGGCTCCGACACACCGGGCTGCTGTTCCATTCCCCAGCGACTACTCCTCACACCGTGAGGTGAGCAATCACTGGGTCCGCGTATCGTGCGTCCTAAGCAGACGAAGGGACCCATGGATGACTGCCTTCTGCATTCTGGCGGCTAAGATGTGCGCCGCCGCACGGCACACCGGCATTTTGCGCAGTGCAGAGAGCAGCGTATCCCTCATACCACCTAGGGATCCAATGACCATTACTAGCAGACTCACAGTGTAGTCCGGCCAGAGCCTGCGAAGTTGTCCGAGGAGCTCCTGATACTTGGTCCGCTTTTCCTCCTCCTTAGAGACGATGTTCCCCTCGGCAGGTGCCGAGAACTCGATAACGAACATCGTCTTTTGTTGGTAGTCGAGGAGGACTATGTCGGGCTTATTTGCATGTATAAGCTCGAGCGTGGAGAATGAGTAGTTCCAGTAAATTCGGCACCTCTCGTTCTCCACAACGGACTCAATGTCCCCTGGAGCGTATGGCAGCACCGGTGTCTCATCTATACCGTATGAGTGCCTTAAATGGTAGTATAGCACTCGTAGAGCCGCATTGTGCCGATAGATGTAGGCTGTGCCAGCGTACACCTTACACGCCGACAAGAGGTGCGTAAGGGTCTCTGGCGCCTGCAGGCAGGCTCTACAGCGGATATCGGGCACATCCATACCCATAATCCGGCTACGGTATACTAAGGTGTTGAAGACACCGTCTTGGCAAGCCATTATAGAGCTCTCAGTCTCCGACTTCAACCCATTAGACCTTAGGAAGGAGAAGGTCAACTGCTCAGATAAACCATGCTCTTCTAGATGTTTGTAGAAGATTCCGTGCATTGGTTTATTTTTGTGAAGTCTTAAAAGCAATTGGACTTCAGCAGTTTTAATCCGGGCTTTTAATTGTGCGGGAGCAAGTTCCGTAACGGACTGCTGACACCTCCGCGTGAAGTCGAGCGTGAGACTAAGTTCTTCGGCTGCCCGTGTTGCTGCTCTAAAAAGGAAGGCTCCTTTACCTGCAATCTCGTGCTCTCGCACAAAGCGGATCAGGGGATCGGTGCTCGTCGTAACATAGCAGGCAGTGGCCAGTACTACTCTGTTGTGCAGATGCTCCAAACTCAATAGTCCACGCCCTCCCAGGTGTCGCGGGAGGTATATTCGCGGGACAGAGGATCTAGGATGTAGACTTCCCTCCATATTCATCCTTTTGCGAGTCTTTATGTCGATTTGTCGCAGCTCTTCCACGTTCCAGTGGATAGCACCAAAGCTGTATAGCAACAATGGGACCGCAAGCATGTTTGTGGCAGCGACTTTGTTTTTGCCGGACAGTTCTGACGACCAGATCTGCCGGAGTCGGTGCAAATACTTGCGGCGGAGACACTCTTTGACCAATTCTGCCTCTTGGATGTGACGCTGCGCCACTCCAAGGTAGGTATAAGTATCTCCGGCATGCAGTTGTCGCAAGATGCTCCCATCAACGAGCTGCTCCTCATCTTCACTATCTCCGCAACGTCCTCTTTTGAGATGAACCATGGCACATTTGTCTATCCCGAACTCCATACCAATAGCTTGACTGTAATCCTGCACTACCCTCAGCGACTGCTCTAAATCGCGTTGTCCGGAGGCATAGAGTTTCAGGTCATCCATGTAAAATAAGTGGGTGACCTTGTGCCTCCGGTAATTGGGCTTGCCACAGCTGTATCCCTTAGTATTTTTCAGCGCTATGGACAAAGGCAGTAGCGACATGCAAAAGAGCAAGGGACTCAAGGAGTCTCCTTGGAAGACCCCTCTTTTAAATGATACCAACTCTGTTCGAACCCTGGTTTCACCCGATGTTATGGTGAACCGAGTCTTCCAGAGCGGCATCAGTTGTTTGATGCATCCCACTATTTGATCATCTACCGAAAGACATTCCAACAGCCGCACAATCAGTTCATGAGACGTAGTGTCGAATGCCTTCCGATAGTCGATCCAGGCCATAGAAAGGTTTCGCAGGTAATGCACGGAGTCCTGTGTGACACAGCGGTCAATCAACAGGTTATCCCTGCAGCCAGCTACTCCTTTCTTAGACCCTCTTTGTTCATATACGCTGAGAAATACGGGATTTACAGCTTGAAGGATACGCATGTACAAGATTCTGGTGAAGAGCTTGTAACATGCGTTCAGACATGTTATTGGCCTGTAGTTTTTAGGATCAGACAAATCTCCGGTCTTCGGGAGAAGCACGGTTCGACCCTCGACAAACCAAGCCGGAATTGGCTGCTCCTGATTTAGCCACGAGTTAAAAACTCTAGCTAAATGCCGGTGGCAACTGGGAAACTTTTTCAACCAGTAGGTGTTTATGCCATCCGGGCCAGGAGCTGCGAAATTCTTTGCGCCTCGTAAGGCACCAAGAATTTCTTCCGTGTTTATCGGGTGACGCAGTACATTCAGGTTTGGAGTCCTCCTACAAACGGACTCGAACTGCGCCAAGGCCGGAGTGTCTGCTTGGAGAGGTTTGGGGTGTTCGTAAATGCCCCTCCAGAAAGTCTCCACGCGATCAGCAGTTGGCGGCTGCTCTATGACTGGTGGTCGCTGTTGGAAGAGACGAGCAGGCTTTTCGGAAAACAATCTGTTTTCCTCCAAACCTCTCGCCCGCGTCACCAGTGATCGTTTAGCAGCGATTAGCGTCCGTATCCTGTCAAGACAATGCTGCTTGACAACAACCAGTACCGCTTGACTGAGCGTGTGATGGTCGCGCCTTAGCTCTCGGGCTATCTGGCGCACGCGGCGCGTAAAAGGCCTACCGGCCGCTCTATATTCCATCACACACTGGATACGGGATGCTTCTTGGCGAGCCAACTGGATTTTCGCTTCCATTTGGCGCACCCGCCTCTGTGCTCTCTCGACAGGAGAGTCTCTCACTCTCCCCTGTCCAGCCAGCCTCAGAGCCGCAGCGTAAATTTCGCAATTGATGCTCCAAATGTCAGAGACCTCCGATAGACGTTCACTCAGCGCCTCATCCTCTCTCTTTAAATCTGCCAGCTTGAAGGACCTCCTGTTGTTATGCAAGGCCCTTCGGTCACTGAAATCTCCAGGTGAGACGGCTTCGTCGATTTCCCTCTCAGCGGGCCTCATCGGCGACCTTTCAGCCTGGTTAACAGGCCTTTCAGTCGCCGGAGGGGCAGGCTGAGCTGGAGCACGAACGTATCCCTGCCCCCGAAGGTAAAATACCTGGTTCCGCAAGCTCTGGGAGGTAATTGTGCTATGCTCTGGATGCATTTCACACCACCTCCCATGCATGCGGGCCATGTATCCCCTACGGCGCGGGCTACTGCTCTCGTAGCAGCTCAGCAGGTCATCCTTCAGTTCCGTCGTCCACCTAAAACAGTCCATGTCGTTGCGTGTGTCGTCGTCAGGGCGATCCGAGGCACCGCCACCTTGCCCAGAGCCGGCTTCCGATACCGGCCTGGTGTGGGTGCTCTTCTTCTGGGGCGGTCGAACCAGAAGGTAGGGCCCGTCCGGTGGTTAGCCTTAGGGCCCCCAGCCGACATTTCAGAGGCAGCCGACCACATTGCCTCCTAGGGATGACCTGTACAGGTTGCCGGCCGGCTTTCATCCCTGGCTTGGGTTATCCCCGCAGTGTCGCCACGCACCGAATAGCCGTTTGATGTTGGTCGGCTTCCTGGGGGCGCATTTTATACCTACTGCCAGGTTTGCTATCAGCCGCCCCTAACCTGGGGTCAGACGCTGTCGGGAAGCCGTCCTTAACATAGGTGCAGCCGCTTCCTCACTATGGTGGTTCATACGCCTGCTTTCACAGCCGGTGACCACCATAGGCCCTTTTAAGGCAAGGACTACCAATCTTTTAGTCGCCTCTTACGACAGGCAGATTAAACCCTGGGAACATTCTAAACCCGGACCCAGACGGGTATATATATATATATAACCTCTTCCTGTTTGCGGACATCCCCAAGATTTTCTCTCTTTATATATATATATAAATATATATATATATATATATATATATATAATACGTTTTCGAAACGTTTGAACGTCCGAATATATTCTTGCAATTTTAGACAACATTATATACGCTTCAGTACGACAGAAAGTGCGGAGGAAAATTTGCCGTAAAACGTCGCGACTTCGTCGTGCTTCTGCGTTGAACGAAGTATACTAAACGCATCTTTAAATCGGCAGAATAATAGGCGAACCGAATAATAGCTTTTAGCGGCTTTTTTGTATCGCAGCGTTTCTTAACATCTTAGGCACTTCAGTCGCACTGAAAGTGTGTAGGAAAGAATGGCAGAACAGACAACTCTGAGATATGTATGGTACATAGAAAAAAAAAGTAGTCAAGTTGATTGACTGAGCACTTCCCATACATTACTGTGATACCAATTTATTATTTTCCCTTAGCATGAAGCTATAGTCTGGGGTTCCCTTGTAATCAAAGCATCGACCACCCGCCAGCAAAAAATACTACATCACAAAAGCTTTATCATAATTTGGTTCTGTCATACTGTAACTTCCAACAAAGTTTACACAGTCAAGATCGGAACGGGCCAATAAACCTTGCAAATCTTTAGTTATGCTAAAGATATATGGACGGATATCTACAGGTGAATTATAGATTTGCAAAACGGTAGGGTAATCACAAAAAAAGCTTAATTAATGTGCTACTATCCTTAAGCTGTATAATATACAGACACGTGGTTAATCTACCATTATGAATACTATAGTGGCATTAGCGTCCAAATGATATCGGTTGTGACAAATAGCACTCACTAATTAGGAATCCAATCTTAGTATATAATTATCTTGCCCTTCATTTGCGGTTTTGTCTATAAAATGTTCAATGTTCTGGGACTATCCGATAGGTATATAAAACTTCAAGCACACCCTGAACTATCCGGTAGACATATAGAACTTCAGGCCATTCCCGAAAGTATCCATCGGTCCTGGAACTATACGTTAAATCCCTAAAAATGTCCTGGTAATATGCGACTGACATATATATATGTGATTTCGGTAGTGTTTTATTCGCCCATAAATGTTACGATGAAAAAGCTCGACGCAAGCTACAATAGGAACAGTCCTTTTTCTTAACACAGAAACCAATTTTGGCCCTGAGAAGGGCCGGTTATTTTCGTTGCTGCTTGCTGCCCTCAAGCTGCGGCTACATGATTTGTTCGAATAACAAACATCTTACGCCTTCTTCTCGGTCTTCTTGGGCAACAGTACGGCCTGGATGTTAGGAAGTACTCCGCCCTGAGCGATCGTCACACCGGACAACAACTTGTTCAGTTCTTCGTCGTTTCTGATGGCCAACTGCAAATGACGGGGAATGATACGGGTCTTCTTGTTATCGCGAGCTGCGTTACCGGCCAACTCCAATACTTCGGCAGCCAGATACTCCATCACGGCAGCTAAGTATACGGGTGCTCCGGCACCGACGCGTTCAGCGTAGTTTCCTTTACGCAACAATCTATGGATACGTCCCACAGGAAACTGAAGACCGGCCCTGCTGGAACGAGACTTTGCCTTTCCCTTGACTTTACCACCTTTTCCGCGTCCCGACATGTCTGAATAATATCGTATATACACAAACAAGTTCACTAAACGCCTCCGACTTCTGCCGGACTGATGTGGCCAACTCTTTTTTTTTTTTTTTTTTTTGTTTGGGTTTGAAGAACGAGGAGGAGAAATCTTCGCAAAAGACACCCGCGAAGGAAATGCGGGTAGTGTTGGATTCACCAGCAGGAGAAGCCTGCTGGCGCATACCAACTAAAACTCCCCCCCGTGAGAGGTTCAACTGAGAAGTTTTGCCATCTAAGGGTGTGGGACACACGAGTTGGAAATTTGGGAGGCTCTCTCAGTCTTGAAGAGACCGGGAGAACTTTAACGCAAATGCGAGACTGGAGGTCGGCCTTTGCCGGGGTTTAGAAGTGGGCTTAAGACTTCGGAAGAGGGGGTGTTTTGCTAATCACGACTAGTTAGCAGGTGACAAGGGCGTTTGACCCTATCGTAAGCCTTTGGGCAGAACCTTATGAGGGATGAGACAGCAGGATTTGGATGGTTTCTGACTGTCTTGTGGAGGTTGGCTGCGAATTGAGGAGCAGCCTGTGCCGGAGAGATGATGGGAATCTCCTTGAGGATTTGATTATTCCTTATGTACCAGGGAATTTTCAGGGAAGACTTCAGGAGTCTCATGAATGTGCCCTGAATGCGTTTGAGGCCGTTCTCGGAGGTGCCCCATATAGGGATGGCGTAGGTACATATGCTTTTTATGATTGCGGAAAAAGCGCGGAGTTTGGTTCTGTTGTTGACGTTTTTATTGTCGAAGAAGGGCTTAAGGGCGATATAGGCTGCCTGAGCCTTAATTTCGGTTTGCCTGATATGGCGGGAGCAGGAAAGGTGTCTGTGGAAGGTGACACCTAGATATTGCGTGTAATTGCTCCACTTGAGACGTTGAGAATTCACAATGACGGGAGGTGGGGTTTTTCGCCTACGAGAGAAGAAAATGCTGTCGGATTTCTTGACGTTGATGTCAAGTCTCCATTTCCGGTACCAGTCGGTTACGGATTTGAGGTGAGAGTTAAGTAGCGCTGTGCAGGTGGAGATTTGGTGTGAAGAACGCAGCAAAGCAATGTCATCAGCGTACTGAGAGGTGATAATGT
Organism: Callosobruchus maculatus; assembly: GCA_951848785.1. Classification (NCBI taxonomy): domain Eukaryota; kingdom Metazoa; phylum Arthropoda; class Insecta; order Coleoptera; family Chrysomelidae; genus Callosobruchus; species Callosobruchus maculatus. Next base: position 76,278 of record CATOUR010000169.1, read on the forward strand.
TACGATGGTGAGGAATGTCGTGACAGAAGATGTTGAAAAGGGAGGGGGACAATTTACCTCCTTGGGGGACGCCAGCAGAAATGGGACGCGAGTCCGAAAGGGCTTCGCCGATCTTGGCTCTGAATTTCCTATTGGTGAGGTAGGAACGGATGGTGCCTATGATATAAGGGGGGAATTTAAGCTGAATCAACTTGTGGACGAGACCTTCGTGCCATACACGGTCGAAGGCCTGACGGATGTCGAGAAGGACCATTGCCGTGTGATGTCTCTTGTTTAGAGATTCAGCTATATGCTCTGTCACACGAAGGAGTTGGTGGCCGGTGCCATGGCCCTGTCTGAAGCCGAATTGGGAATCCGGGATTATATTGTTGGCGTCGAGGTGAGCGTTCACTCGTGCCAGGAGGACTGATTCAGCTAGCTTGCCGAGCGATGAGAGGAGACTGATGGGCCTGAACCCATCGGGGGTGTTGAGTGCCTTGCCCTTCTTTGGTATAAAGATGGCAATGGCTTCTTTCCAGACATCGGGAAAGTAGCTAAGCCGCATGCAAGCATTTATGATGTTGCAAATGGCGACTAAGTATTTTCTCGGCAAGAGTTTGAGTACCTTATTGGAGACACCATCCCCACCGGGAGCTTTGCGATTTTTAAGACGACGAATCAGACTGTTGATCTCGTCTGGGGAGCAGGGGACGATGACCGACTCGGGAATGACAAGATTTCGGACTTCGCTTGTGATTTGGTGGTGGAGTTCAGTTAACTCCGAAGAACTGGGGTTTGGAGTACATTGATTCTGGAGGGAGTCAGCGAAGGCGTTGGCTTTCTCAGAGTCAAGTAGGAGGGTGCTGTTTCCGACTTTGATGGGAGGGAGAACGGGTTTCCGATTGCGTAGTATTCTGGTTACCTTCCAGACACTACGAGGGTGGGTTTCTGCCTCCTCGATGAACTCGTTGAAATTCTTGCTGCGAATTTCGACGAGCTGGGCACGGATTTGGCGTTGGAGGGTGTTTAGGTTTCTCTTGATCAGAGGATCGCGAGAGCGTTGCCAGCGTTTTCGGAGGACATTCCTAGTCTTAATCAGGCTAAGAACATCTGTCGGGAGGGGTGGAGACTTCTCAGATTTGGGAATGGTGATCGTTGCGCGCTCGGTGGCGGCATTTATGCTTTGAGTGAGCTTATCGACTGCGGTATCGATATCAGCAGCGCTGATAATATTAGGGCAGTCGAAGGGTAGGGTCTCGAGTTTGTATCTGAGAAGCAGCCAGTCGACTCTAGAGAGAATGACTGGCTTTTTGGAGGGAGAGCAGTCAACTTCCATCATAACTGGAAGATGGTCAGAGGACAGATCGTTGACCACCCAGGGATCACGGCTGAGCGACACTCTGTAAGTGACCGCCAAGTCTAGAATGTCTGGATTGTGATTTCCGTTGTCGGGAATGAAGGTTGGCTCATTTGGAACTTCGATAGAGAGGTGAAGATTGGTGACGTGACTGAGCAGGATCTTGCCCTTCATGTTAGTGTTCGCACATCCCCAAGCCGTGTGTTTCGAGTTGAAATCACCAAGCAATAGGGTAGGACAGTTTGAACTGAAGAAATTCGGAATACAATCCAGATTTGCGACAGACGGGGGAGAGTATAGGCAAATAACTCTGGTTTGGGAAGGGGTAGTGTTAACTTCAATGCCAACTGATTCGCATTGAGAGTCACCAGTAAGTATAGGGGAGTGTTGGATGTCGTTTTTCACGAGGATAGCGACCCCGCCACCTTGCGTGTCAACGAGTCTGTCGAACCTATGGATCCTGTAGTTTGGAACAAAGAAGGAATGCGTGGGACGAAGGAAAGTCTCTGTGATACACGCAATATCTACAGAGTGCTGTGTGAGAAAGTGTTGTAATTCAACTGTTTTATTGCGAACACTTTTCGCATTCCAATTTAGAATTCTGAGCGCTGGGCTGCTCATTGCGAATTCTGGGCAAGTTTGGCTGTAACTTCGGCTACAGCCTTTTGGATGGCAAGAGCAATCACCGCTTCTAGATTGAAGGGGATATTGCTTGGGACTGCTGGACTTTGGGAGGGGAGGGGGGCGGCTGGGTGGCTGTGGGAGGTGCTAGCGTAAGAGCGATTTACGCCAACTTTTCTCGCTGCACTGGGATGCGGTGCTTTGGGAGGTTGGGAGGGAGCCTTCCCCGACTTTTTCGTGGGGACCTTTGGACAGCCACGGTAGGTGGCTCTATGCTCACCAGAGCAGTTGAAACATTTCGGCTTTGCAGCCAGATTGTTTTTGACGTGACAGTCGGGGGTGGCATGAGGCCTGGCACAGAATGCACAGACCCATTTTGCACGACAGTAGTTTGCCGTGTGGGCGAATTGCAAGCAACGACGGCACTGAGGCACCACGTTGCTCTTTCTAGGGCGTTCCACGGTGACACATAGGCCACCGAGACGGTTGAGGTCCCAAATAGTCTTGGCGCAGGGGGACTTTGCGTCAAGGTGGACAACGACGAGGGGCCAGACTTTGTCGCCCCGTCGCATGCGGTGCACGCTTTTCACGGAGGCGATTTTGTTTTGGAGTTCGAGGAGGATGTCTTGTTCAGAGGAGGCCTCGTTTACACCACGGATAACGACGGACAGGTCTTTGTCCTCGCTAAGCTGGTGGGTGGTGAAAGGGATACTACTCTTTTCGAGTTGTTTCGTGATCTCTCTATGAGAGTCAACGTTTGAGGGGTATACCCTTACCCCTTGGGATGTATTGACAGCCCTACGGATAGGGATGTCATTTTCAGAGAGGGCGGTGTTGATTTTTGCCCACTTATTTTTGTCCTGGATAATGACAGGAGGGGGGGACGTTCCTTTTTCTCGCGGACTGGCTCGTCCGCGGAAGCTACTGAAGCTTCGTCTTCGCTGCTAGAGTCGAAGATATTCGCCTCGGGTGGGGAAGGGGGGGAGTTTTTACGCCGCCGTTTCCTCGGTTGGGGGGGGCCGTTGGGAGAGGCTGATGACTTCCTCGAGGTGGGAAGCGGGAGGGGAGTCAATGGTACCGACTCCAGGCTGGGGGGAAAAGAGGGCGAAGGGCCAGCTTCAAGCTGCTTTATCCGCGCGTTTGCGGCGTCAAGTTGTCGCATGAGCGTCTTGACTTGAATTTGTAGAGTCAAGATCATCCCTTTTTGATCTTGGGGGTCCGAGTCCTCATCCATTGAGGACTCTGCGGCGGAAACCATGGTTTTTTAGGCAGAAACAGCACCAAAAGAAGTACCGACAGAGAAAAACGAGAGAAAAACGAGAGAAAAACGGCTGGCCCTTAAAAGGGCCAGACGTGAGAAGAGGGAAGACAATCGATTCAAAGAATGATGGCTTACCTAAGCGTCCTGTACTATCCAACAGCGGTAATCACTTTGGGAATTCCCAAGGCTGGGATTTCCGCGCGGCGCGGTGTCGAAAGGTTTACGCGTTTTTCGATACTACGGGCGTAGTGCACGACGAACGCGGTAGAACACAGGTGGTGGCCAACTCCGCCGCACAACGTTTATAAGCAACTTTGCCTGCCAATCAGCGTGCAGGAGGAGCGACCACGATCAGAGGGCGGAGTCTACGCCGTTAACGTGGCCGCTGTTAAAGGCGGCTAACGACGTGACGACGCGTCATTTCTATTCCGATCGAGTAGTCGTTCGGATCGATTTATTCGACAGACGAGACGATGCCACCCAAAACTAGCGGTAAGGCTGCCAAAAAAGCCGGCAAGGCGCAAAAGAACATTTCGAAATCCGATAAGAAGAAGAAGCGCAGGAGGAAGGAGAGCTACGCAATTTACATATACAAGGTCTTGAAGCAAGTACATCCCGATACCGGTATATCCAGCAAGGCGATGAGCATCATGAACAGTTTCGTTAACGACATATTCGAACGGATCGCCGCCGAAGCATCGAGGTTAGCTCACTACAACAAACGCGCCACGATCACTAGCAGAGAGATCCAGACGGCGGTACGTTTACTGTTGCCTGGTGAGCTGGCCAAGCACGCTGTCAGCGAGGGTACCAAGGCTGTGACCAAGTATACCAGTTCGAAGTAATGGAAAAAGTTTGGGATTACTAACACCGCCAGATATGGAACAAGGAGAAAAAGGTTCTTTTCAGAACCACCACACGAAAAAACACGGAAAAAATAGAACGATACTCTCACATTTAAACATACAACAAGGCTTTTAAGGGACTTGGAATTAAAAAGTAATTTAAAGAGAGGCGCGTTCACACGTTAACATCTATAACGAAAACAAAACAAGCGCATAGTGCAATGAGAAAAGCATGCGGATCTCGATGTACGTAGTGTCCTATAGTAAACTCATTCCTCGACGCACAATAATAGCGGATGTGTCGTGATGACGTCGTCGGCAAAGAATTTCTGATAGAGCCAACAAGGGTGGGGTGGGTCGCTTAATGTACAGTGGAGCCTGTTATGTAAAGCTTCTAATGGATACGTACAGATCTGCGATACGCGTTAACGCACTACTGCCTTATATTTTACCATGGACCAGTGTAACGATGTACGAAATAAACGAATGAATTTATTTCTGATGTAGAAAACCGGTTTTTTTTTCATAAGAAACTGTGGTGGCCCTGAAAAGGGCCATTTTTTTAACAGCGGCGGCGGACAGCCTCCCGCATAAATAACGTCGCCATCCGATATCGTCGTCGTACTCCTAACAACAATCGTCACGTACAGTTTATTTCTTCTTCTTAGGAGAAGCGGCCTTCCTTTTCGGAGACGACGCAGCAGCTTTGGCAGTTTTCGGTTTCGGCGCCTTCGGCTTTTTAGTAGGGGCTCCTTTGCTGGACTTTTTCGCCTTAGACGGTGATTTTTTCGGAGAAGCCGCGGCCGATGTTAGCGAAGCCGTCTTAGCCGAGGTCGCAGTTTTCGCGCTTTTCTTCGTTTTTGTCGCAGAGGCTTTCTTCTCGGCAGTACCGATTGCAGAGGACTTCTTGGCTTTCGGCGAGGCCTTCTTTCCGGATTTCGCTCCACTAACCTTCTTCGCCACTGTTCCGGTCTTCTTCGTACCGCCAACCGACTTCCTCTTCTTTTCGCCGCCCTTAACGGCGGACGAAGATGGAGTTTTCGAAGATCCGCCGGCAGAAGATGATGCCAGCTTAAAGGAGCCGGAAGCTCCCTTGCCTTTTGTCTGAACCAAAGCCCCCGAGGCTACAGACGATTTTAGGTAGCGCTTGATAAAAGGTGCCACCTTTTCAGCATCTACCTTGTAGTTGGCGGCTATGTATTTCTTGATAGCTTGCAGCGACGAACCACCACGTTCTTTCAAACCTTTGATGGCGTTGATCACCATTTCGCTTGTAGGAGGATGGGATGGCTTTGTCCTTGGATTCTTTGGCTTTTTCTCTTTCTTGGCAGACGACTGTGACGCGGGCGACGCTGAGTTAGCCGTAGCTGTCGCAGAAGCTGCGTAATTCTGATTTTCGGTATCCGCCATGGTTATCTATGAAAGTAGGAAAATCTACGCTCCACCCGTACGTAAGTGGATATGCTAGTACGAGTAAGAATGTCGAATGAATAAAAGAGGCGCAATCCGCGAAGGACCCCAACTCGTTTCGGTCGGACCGAACATTGAACGCTCCAACTTTGCCGCGAAAACGATTTTGACGGCTTCAAATCCGTCGGACCAGCGGTCGTATCAGTTTGTTTTTCGACTTACTGATGTTAATGCGGCCGATTGGCAGTAAAAAGCGGATCAAATAACGAAGGTGTATACTTTCACGTGTCAACTTAACTTAACGATAAACAGACGGGAGGTATGCGCATGTTTAAATAGTAAGATCAAACGTAAAGGATATACGCTTTGGACCTAACAGACCGCTTTTTTGTCATCATTTCTAGCGTGTAGGCTGGTAATTTTGTTTCATTGCTACCCCACCAAAGGATCCTCGGGTATTAGGAAGCAAAAGGTTTACTCGCCATCGCCCGAACATGTTCCGTAATACAGATAATCTCAATGATACGGAAAGGTGTCTGCCGAGTATCTCAGCACGCATAGTCGCGAAACGTCTGATAATAAAGTAAGACAAATCCCCTAACCGCGAAGAATGGTATAAAATGTTACAGATAATCATCTGAACAGTATGTCGTTGGAAACAAAACCATTAACAAATGTTTTCATGTGACATTTACGTTTGAGAAACGACCACCACGCACGCACCCGACGTACAAAATGTCGAACGTTCGTCTATTTAAAATCGTCGAAATAGAATTATGTCAAATTAACGAATAGTTTTCACGCATACCATCAGTTTAAATTGTATACATATGTAAACATAGAAGTGATTCGTACTATCCACCGACTATATTATAAGAATATACTCTGCTATATACGAATTAAGTACAGGCCAACATTCATTAGATGTTACCGGAATGAGCGTCTTACACAAGTCAGACACGCCGTGCACATCACCAAGGTACCCCCAACGTACACCGTACACCATCCGAAACAAAACACGATTCATTCATGACGAGTCTACACGTAAAGTAATTTTCATATGCAATCTGGCAAGATTGCCTACTCGCGCTGTTTTTCTATCAACGTAATTACTAAGTCAAAAGTGACACTGCGACGTCCATCCAGCACAATTCGTTCGTGATTTCGGTAATCGTGCTATACTTTGATTGTTTTTCCCTGTTACTCATTCATCTTGCACAACCACCGACCAACTCATAATGCCAACTGTACGCTATATGTAAACATCGAAATCATCCCTACTATCAACGGTTTGAAAATACGAAGACGTGAGTTTTTGGAAAACGTTAAAGTACCACCTCAAATGCGTTACAGCTTCTGGATGAATAAGCAATGGGCAGCTATCGTTCGTAGGACGGTTACGTGTTAAATATGGTATCAGCAATGGCTGACATGTAAGATTCGATATAAGGAAATATAGGAAAGTAACATTTATGTTAATGTTAACGGAATGAGTAGGTATTCTTTTCTCGTTCGAAACAAAAATGATGGTTCTGAAAAGAACCGTTTTTTTTTCGTGCGCCCTTTAAGCGGATACAGAAGGTGAAACTATCTAGGCACGTTCACCTCTGATGCGTCTAGCCAGTTGTATATCTTTTGGCATGATGGTAACCCGCTTAGCGTGAATGGCACACAGATTTGTGTCCTCGAAAAGACCAACCAAATATGCTTCGCTAGCTTCTTGAAGAGCCATCACCGCAGAGCTTTGGAATCGCAAGTCGGTCTTGAAATCCTGGGCGATCTCACGAACCAGCCGTTGGAAGGGCAGCTTCCTGATCAACAATTCGGTACTCTTCTGATAACGACGAATTTCCCTGAGAGCGACGGTCCCCGGACGATAACGGTGAGGTTTCTTCACACCACCTGTAGCGGGAGCACTTTTCCGAGCCGCCTTGGTGGCTAACTGCTTCCTAGGCGCTTTACCCCCGGTTGATTTACGGGCTGTCTGTTTGGTACGAGCCATAGCGTAAGATTAGTTATGAATGTATGGATACACGTCAGAGCCACGGCGAGCTTCGCACTGATAGACGACGTATCAGCACCCAACGTTATATTTATATCGATACGTGAAAAGCCGTTGCCCGATTGGTCGACAGACGGGCCAATGGAAACGCGCAAAGAGGTATCAAAACCGAGCCCGCACGGGCAGGATGGTCAGTCGTCTGCCGTTCGTTGACTTAGCAGTTTGCAAGCCGAGTGAAAAATTCAAAATGACCGGACGTGGTAAAGGTGGAAAAGGTTTAGGCAAAGGGGGCGCCAAAAGGCATCGTAAGGTTCTTAGGGATAACATCCAAGGAATTACGAAGCCAGCCATAAGAAGATTAGCAAGACGTGGAGGAGTAAAGCGTATATCCGGCTTGATATACGAAGAGACAAGAGGCGTTCTGAAAGTTTTCCTGGAAAATGTTATCAGGGATGCTGTCACCTACACGGAGCACGCCAAAAGGAAGACAGTCACTGCTATGGACGTCGTGTATGCATTAAAACGACAAGGACGTACCTTGTACGGTTTCGGAGGTTAAGAACATAGGCCTAAGTAATAGATCGCTGTTTATAGGACATCCGCAATTCGGTCCAGAAAGAAAACGGTTCTTTTCAGAACCACAACCTTATTTCTTGAAATAAAAGTAAAGCGTCTCACGAAGCGATACCGATTCATATGTCGGTATTTCAAGTAAACGCTGAAACGAATGTATGCGTGTCATCTGTCGTACACATAAGATGAGCTTAGTGCTCTGCGAGTAGCGTAGGGTAGTGATTCGTTTGCAAACGTCAAGAAAAGGCGTAATTTAGCAAATATTGCCAAATATGTGTGATGTATTCTCTGTAAAGATTCAGATACATCTATGGTCGTCGGGTCGATGGACATGTATGTCCCAGGTACCGCATAATTATCTATATATCGAGTAAGGAGTCAAACATGCTGCTACATGCGCTACTTGGCGGAGGCGATTACATCACCCTAAAGACAACTGAGAAACTTGTTCGTAATCAACCAACTAACCTGTACACTTACTAGCTTTACATGTATGCTATACATACACACATACCGAACTGCGTCAAAGACATTCCTTTTTTTTCCTCTGACGAGTAACGAATGTTGGCCCTGAGAAGGGCCGATTGTAAATGTCGCTGCGACGTGTTCCAAATCGCCAACATGTTATGCCTTCTTCTCGGTCTTCTTTGGCAACAGTACGGCCTGGATGTTAGGAAGTACTCCACCCTGAGCGATCGTCACACCGGACAGCAACTTGTTCAGTTCTTCGTCGTTTCTGATGGCCAACTGCAAATGACGGGGAATGATACGGGTCTTTTTGTTATCACGCGCTGCGTTACCGGCCAGCTCTAACACTTCGGCAGCCAGATATTCCATCACAGCGGCTAAGTATACGGGAGCTCCGGCACCAACGCGTTCCGCGTAATTTCCTTTACGCAACAATCTATGGATACGTCCCACAGGAAACTGTAAACCGGCCCTGCTGGAACGGGACTTTGCCTTTCCCTTGACCTTGCCACCTTTTCCGCGTCCAGACATGTCTAAATCGTTCGAAGTACACTATCGTGGAAGTGGTATGCCGGTTGAAGTATGACAGTATGAGGGGAGATTTTTTTTTTTTTTTTTTGTTTGGGTTTGAAGAACGAGGAGGAGAAATCTTCGCAAAAGACACCCGCGAAGGAAATGCGGGTAGTGTTGGATTCACCAGCAGGAGAAGCCTGCTGGCGCATACCAACTAAAACTCCCCCCCGTGAGAGGTTCAACTGAGAAGTTTTGCCATCTAAGGGTGTGGAACACACGAGTTGGAAATTTGGGAGGCTCTCTCAGTCTTGGAGAGACCGGGAGAACTTTAACGCAAATGCGAGACTGGAGGTCGGCCTTTGCCGGGGTTTAGAAGTGGGCTTAAGACTTCGGAAGAGGGGGTGTTTTGCTAATCACGACTAGTTAGCAGGTGACAAGGGCGTTTGACCCTATCGTAAGCCTTTGGGCAGAACCTTATGAGGGATGAGACAGCAGGATTTGGATGGTTTCTGACTGTCTTGTGGAGGTTGGCTGCGAATTGAGGAGCAGCCTGTGCCGGAGAGATGATGGGAATCTCCTTGAGGATTTGATTATTCCTTATGTACCAGGGAATTTTCAGGGAAGACTTCAGGAGTCTCATGAATGTGCCCTGAATGCGTTTGAGGCCGTTCTCGGAGGTGCCCCATATAGGGATGGCGTAGGTACATATGCTTTTTATGATTGCGGAAAAAGCGCGGAGTTTGGTTCTGTTGTTGAACGCAGCAAAGCAATGTCATCAGCGTACTGAGAGGTTATAATGTTACGATGGTGAGGAATGTCGTGACAGAAGATGTTGAAAAGGGAGGGGGACAATTTACCTCCTTGGGGGACGCCAGCAGAAATGGGACGCGAGTCCGAAAGGGCTTCGCCGATCTTGGCTCTGAATTTCCTATTGGTGAGGTAGGAACGGATGGTGCCTATGATATAAGGGGGGAATTTAAGCTGAATCAACTTGTGGACGAGACCTTCGTGCCATACACGGTCGAAGGCCTGACGGATGTCGAGAAGGACCATTGCCGTGTGATGTCTCTTGTTTAGAGATTCAGCTATATGCTCTGTCACACGAAGGAGTTGGTGGCCGGTGCCATGGCCCTGTCTGAAGCCGAATTGGGAATCCGGGATTATATTGTTGGCGTCGAGGTGAGCGTTCACTCGTGCCAGGAGGACTGATTCAGCTAGCTTGCCGAGCGATGAGAGGAGACTGATGGGCCTGAACCCATCGGGGGTGTTGAGTGCCTTGCCCTTCTTTGGTATAAAGATGGCAATGGCTTCTTTCCAGACATCGGGAAAGTAGCTAAGCCGCATGCAAGCATTTATGATGTTGCAAATGGCGACTAAGTATTTTCTCGGCAAGAGTTTGAGTACCTTATTGGAGACACCATCCCCACCGGGAGCTTTGCGATTTTTAAGACGACGAATTAGACTGTTGATCTCGTCTGGGGAGCAGGGGACGATGACCGACTCGGGAATGACAAGATTTCGGACTTCGCTTGTGATTTGGTGGTGGAGTTCAGTTAACTCCGAAGAACTGGGGTTAGGAGTACATTGATTCTGGAGGGAGTCAGCGAAGGCGTTGGCTTTCTCAGAGTCAAGTAGGAGGGTGCTGTTTCCGACTTTGATGGGAGGGAGAACGGGTTTCCGATTGCGTAGTATTCTGGTTACCTTCCAGACACTACGAGGGTGGGTTTCTGCCTCCTCGATGAACTCGTTGAAATTCTTGCTGCGAATTTCGACGAGCTGGGCACGGATTTGGCGTTGGAGGGTGTTTAGGTTTCTCTTGATCAGAGGATCGCGAGAGCGTTGCCAGCGTTTTCGGAGGACATTCCTAGTCTTAATCAGGCTAAGAACATCTGTCGGGAGGGGTGGAGACTTCTCAGGTTTGGGAATGGTGATCGTTGCGCGCTCAGTGGCGGCATTTATGCTTTGAGTGAGCTTTTCGACTGCGGTATCGATATCAGCAGCGCTGATAATATTAGGGCAGTCGAAGGGTAGGGTCTCGAGTTTGTATCTGAGAAGCAGCCAGTCGACTCTAGAGAGAATGACTGGCTTTTTGGTGGGAGAGCAGTCAACTTCCATCATAACTGGAAGATGGTCAGAGGACAGATCGTTGACCACCCAGGGATCACGGCTGAGCGACACTCTGTAAGTGACCGCCAAGTCTAGAATGTCTGGATTGTGATTTCCGTTGTCGGGAATGAAGGTTGGCTCATTTGGAACTTCGATAGAGAGGTGAAGATTGGTGACGTGACTGAGCAGGATCTTGCCCTTCATGTTAGTGTTCGCACATCCCCAAGCCGTGTGTTTCGAGTTGAAATCACCAAGCAATAGGGTAGGACAGTTTGAACTGAAGAAATTCGGAATACAATCCAGATTTGCGACAGACGGGGGAGAGTATAGGCAAATAACTCTGGTTTGGGAAGGGGTAGTGTTAACTTCAATGCCAACTGATTCGCATTGAGAGTCACCAGTAAGTATAGGGGAGTGTTGGATGTCGTTTTTCACGAGGATAGCGACGCCGCCACCTTGCGTGTCAACGAGTCTGTCGAACCTATGGATCCTGTAGTTTGGAACAAAGAAGGAATGCGTGGGACGAAGGAAAGTCTCTGTGATACACGCAATATCTACAGAGTGCTGTGTGAGAAAGTGTTGTAATTCAACTGTTTTATTGCGAACACTTTTCGCATTCCAATTTAGAATTCTGAGCGCTGGGCTGCTCATTGCGAATTCTGGGCAAGTTTGGCTGTAACTTCGGCTACAGCCTTTTGGATGGCAAGAGCAATCACCGCTTCTAGATTGAAGGGGATATTGCTTGGGACTGCTGGACTTTGGGAGGGTAGGGGGGCGGCTGGGAGGCTGTGGGAGGTGCTAGCGTAAGAGCGATTTACGCTAACTTTTCTCGCTGCACTGGGATGCGGTGCTTTGGGAGGTTGGGAGGGAGCCTTCCCCGACTTTTTCGTGGGGACCTTTGGACAGCCACGGTAGGTGGCTCTATGCTCACCAGAGCAGTTGAAACATTTCGGCTTTGCAGCCGGATTGTTTTTGACGTGACAGTCGGGGGTGGCATGAGGCCTGGCACAGAATGCACAGGCCCATTTTGCACGACAGTAGTTTGCCGTGTGGGCGAATTGCAAGCAACGACGGCACTGAGGCACCACGTTGCTCTTTCTAGGGCGTTCCACGGTGACACATAGGCCACCGAGACGGTTGAGGTCCCAAATAGTCTTGGCGCAGGGGGACTTTGCGTCAAGGTGGACAACGACGAGGGGCCAGACTTTGTCGCCCCGTCGCATGCGGTGCACGCTTTTTACGGAAGCGATTTTGTTTTTGAGTTCGAGGAGGATGTCTTGTTCGGAGGAGGCCTCGTTTACACCACGGATAACGACGGACAGGTCTTTGTCCTCGCTAAGCTGGTGGGTGGTGAAAGGGATACTACTCTTTTCGAGTTGTTTCGTGATCTCTCTATGAGAGTCAACGTTTGAGGGGTATACCCTTACCCCTTGGGATGTATTGACAGCCCTACGGATAGGGATGTCATTTTCAGAGAGGGCGGTGTTGTTTTTTGCCCATTTGTTTTTGTCCTGGATAATGACAGGAGGGGGGGGACGTTCCTTTTTCTCGCGGACTGGCTCGTCCGCGGAAGCTACTGAAGCTTCGTCTTCGCTGCTAGAGTCGAAGATATTCGCCTCGGGTGGGGAAGGGGGGGAGTTTTTACGCCGCCGTTTCCTGGGTTGGGGGGGGGCCGTTGGGAGAGGCTGATGACTTCCTTGAGGTGGGAAGCGGGAGGGGAGTCAATGGTACCGACTCCAGGCTGGGGGGAAAAGAGGGCGAAGGGCCAGCTTCAAGCTGCTTTATCCGCGCGTTTGCGGCGTCAAGTTGTCGCATGAGCGTCTTGACCTGGATTTGGAGGGTCAAGATCATCCCTTTTTGATCTTGGGGGTCCGAGTCCTCATCCATTGAGGACTCTGCGGCGGAAACCATGGCTTTTTAGGCAGAAACAGCACCAAAAGAAGTACAGACAGAGAAAAACGAGAGAAAAACGAGAGAAAAACGAGAGAAAAACGGCTGGCCCTTAAAAGGGCCAGACGTGAGAAGAGGGAAGACAATCGATTCAAAGAATGATGGCTTACCTAAGCGTCCTGTACTATCCAACAGCGGTAATCACTTTGGGAATTCCCAAGGCTGGGATTTCCGCGCGGCGCGGTGTCGGAAGGTTTACGCGTTTTTCGATACTACGGGCGTAGTGCACGACGAACGCGGTAGAACTGCGAGGGGAGATTACCACTGCAACGTTTATAAGTATCTCGAAACACCAATCACAGCACGCACACAGGGAAACGCGCAAGTGGGCGGAGTCTACGCTGTTAACTTCTCGCTCTTAAAACCTGCCGTCGTCGGAAGTCGAGCGCTATTCGAACGTAGACACGATGCCACCGAAAACAAGCGGCAAGGCAGCCAAAAAGGCCGGCAAGGCGCAAAAGAACATTTCGAAATCCGATAAGAAAAAGAAGCGCAGGAGGAAGGAGAGCTACGCAATTTACATATACAAAGTTTTGAAGCAAGTACATCCCGATACAGGTATATCTAGCAAGGCGATGAGCATCATGAACAGTTTCGTTAACGACATATTCGAACGGATCGCCGCCGAAGCATCGAGG
>CATOUR010000169.1:95000-162500 GCA_951848785.1 Callosobruchus maculatus
ATATTTTTTTTCGCGTTTTTGACGTTGCCAGGTTATAAATTATTTTCCCAAATTTTTAAAACAAGTATCCCCGATTTTAATTTATTTCAAATAGAATCCTCTACTTATTTTTATTGCAATGAATTGCGCATGTCGAATTTAGTAAGATCTCACAATTTCAAAATTTTGTTTGTATTAATTAATGAGATACGGCAACACCGCTTTTTCAGTAAGCGGTACCGGAACGCTTAAATTTTTCCAAAACTGCCACAGCTGAAGAGGTGAAATTCAATACAAAAGTTTGTATTATTGATAATAGGCTGTTCATTGACCTGTGCAGGAAAGACCTAGCGGCATATGACAATAATTTGGGGGGGGGGGGGTACTGGCGATGATTTTGTTGCAAGGGGATCTCACACTAAATCTTTATGCTATGGGAAAATAATAAACTGGTATCACCGTAATGTGTGGGAAGTACTGAGTCAACCAACTTGACTCCATTTTTTTTTTTTTTGATCTTTCCTCTTTTTTTTTTTTTTTTTTTTTTTTTTTTCATCTTTTCAAAAATGTTTGTTTACAGCTATTTTGATTTGGCTAATTGCCTTACATAATTTCTTACATGCTACTATTTACAATTTTCCTTAACCTATGATCCTGGAGCCCCTTTCATACATCTGGCACCACTAGCTTTCCCCACTCATTCCAGGCTTTTGCTGCTCTTGCATCCATCTTACCATTCACCCTCAGTTGGGGTCTACGCCCCATCCCCAAGCTCTCTATCGCTCTTCTCGCATTCACCCTAGCCTGTTTTTCACACTCCTCTCGCACATGTTTCGCGCTTTCATCCCCCCTTCCGCACTCACAACTCACATCTTCGGACGTCAAACCAAATCTACGTAGGTATACCGGGAAGTTACCGTGTCCAGTAATCAACTGACCCGCCTTAAAGGTGAGGGCCAGCCGATCCTCCCCGACGTCCCCACATACCTCATGCACCCATCTCCCTTTCTCACTATTATCCCATCTATTCTGCCATTCTCTCATCACTCTTTCGTTTATCATCTTCCAATGGCTCTCCTTTTCAAAACCCCATTCAGTGTGCCAGTCTACTTCCTCCTTCCTCCTTCCATCCTTAGCTCTTCTATCAGCCATGCGCATCAAGTCTGATCCACCCCTGTGTCCACTCATCCAGATCACATTCACTCTGTGTCCATCCGCCCTCATTTTTCCAAGCATCTCCTTTATCTTCATCCTCATTTTTCCTTTCATACTTTTCCCATCCAAGCTTTTGACGGCGACCTGACAGTCGGAGACAATGGTCACTGGCAATCTTCTGCTACTACGAGCATACAGCAGCCCCTTGTATATCGCGGCGTATTCTGCGATCAGTGGGGAGGAAACACCCCCCAACCTTTCCGCCCATTGATCTATCACCCTTTCGTTCCAGGTGATGACCATCCCTATTCCTGTCCTTTCCTCCTTCACGCTAGCATCCACATATACCCGATATTCATTCATCTCTTCCCTTCGCTCCTCCATCCTCACATTCCATGCAGGATGTGGCTTGTCTCCTCCCATCACCTTACTTGCTTTGACACTCTCCCTACTTTCGTCCCTAGCTCTCCACCTTTCGTAAGCCACAATGTCCAAAGGTTTTATTCCACCCAATACTTCCAGAGTCTCAGTCGCTACTGTCCTGTACGTTCTCACGATCATCAATCCACACAACCTTTGGATCGTATTCAACTGCTTTCTTACCCTTGTGTCCCTTGCTCTCTTTCCCCATATCTCACAACCATACAAGATCCCATTCTTCAACACCCTTTCATAAATCAGCTTGGAGACCTCTCTCTTCAAGCCAAGCTTCCTTTCTATGACTCCCCTTAGTTTACCTATTGCCTCGCCTAGTTTGGCTCTTATTTTTTTAACGTGGTCTATATAGTTCCTCTTCCTGTCGATATGCAACCCCAGATACTTTATTCCTTCTGCCATCCTCAGTCTCTCTCCTTTCATAAATACCACCGGTTCCCTAATCTTTCTTCCATTCTCAACAAACATGCACTCCATCTTTCTTGCATTATATAGTAGTCCGCATTCTTTCTCCCATTCAACACATTCATTCTCTATCTCCTTCCATCTACCCTCTATCGCCCTCACAGACTTACCCCTAACTATCACCAGTTGGTCATCCGCATACGTTTTTATCACACATTCCTCCTGACCTTCTTCACCCCTCCATTTATCCCTTAACCTATACATCCTCTTCATCCATCCTTCCATCATTGCCAGCCATACCGTTGGACCCAGGGCTGATCCTTGCGGGCAGCCCCTGTCCACCACTCTCTCCTGACATTCACTCTTAACCTTTCTTTCTCGTAGGAAGCTATCGCATAGCTTCCACATACTCGCATTCACTCCGCATTCACTCAGACCCTCCATGATCGCTTTGCGTCTGGCCATGTTGAACGCATTCGACATGTCCAGCGCCACAACCATGGAGTGCCTCCCTATCTCTCTCCCTTTCTCTATTTCTTCTATCACGCTTTCAATCGCCTCAATCGTTCCTCGACCGCTCCTAAATCCATACTGATCCTCACTTATGCGTCCCGTGCTCTCCATTTCATACTGTACCCTCGCATTTATCATTCTGTCGAGTATTCTACCCAAGGTCGGGATTAAACAAATCGGACGCGCTTGTCCATCCGCCTTGGGTATCCATACCACTCTTGCAGCCTTCCAAGCACTCGGAAACACACCCTCATCCTTGCACCTGTTTAACAGTCGCAGCAGATACTCTCCCCCGGCCTCGAGGACGCTCGGTAAGGCCTCGTAAGGTATATTATCCTCACCCAAAGCCTTGCCTGGGTCCATCCTCCCCACGGTCGCCTCTAATTCCTCCCTCGTAAAAGGAGGATCATCGGCTTCCGCAGGCGAGGAGGGACCCTGCGGATCCTCTTCCTCCGAAGGAAAGTACCTGTCCAACAGCCAAGCATCCGTTTCCTCCCTATCACGCGTCCAAGTCCCATCCGTTCTCCTAACTGTTGTTAGTCCCCTTTCACCTTTACTCCTTAACATCTTCCATACCGGTTCCCATGCATTCCCTTCCTGCATCTTATCTATTTCAGTCTTCATCCACTCCACCTTGCGTTCTTTCACTCTTTTCTTATACCTATGCCTTTCTTCCATGAACTCTCTCCTTTTTTCCCCCTCGTCACTCGTTCCTTTTGCCCTCTGCCACTCTCTCCTTTTTTTCCTTACTCTCACTCTTATCTCCTCCATACTCTCATCCCACCAGTCCATACCATCACCCTGAACTTCCCTTTTGCTCAGCATACGCTTACACACCTTAGATAGAAACGTCTGAAGCCTCTCCGCTTCCCTCTCCACGTTGTCCATCCCTTCCCACTCATTACATTCACTCACTTTATTCCTAAACATGCACCAATTTGTATTTTTAAAGTCAAACACCCACTTTCTCCGTTTCTTTAGCTCACTATCCCATTCATACGATATGTACCGGTGATCACTCAGTGATTCCTCGTCCTCATGCACCCTCCATCCTCTTATTCTTATACCTTTGCTCAGCGTCACATCCACCCAACTTTCTCCCCTGCTGCTGCTAAACGTCGCGGCAGACCTCCTCTCATTCCATACATCCATCCCTTCATTCACACACCATTCTAATAATTTCTCACCCCTCTCGTCCACATTTTCTCCCCCCCATGCTGTATTCTTTGCATTCATATCACCCGCTACAATCACTCGGTTACCTGCTGCCCTAATATTTGGGGTTGCCTCGACAAGCCTCCTATTCTCTCTTCCACCTGGTTCGTCATAAATGTTGAACAATATCACGTCCCCTATTTTTAGCGCCACTGTGTTCTTGGTACTATATTGTTCAAGGGAAATCACATTAGTCATGGTTTTTTTCACCCAGACCCTAGCTTTCCCTTGAGGGTCTCCAAACCTTGCCCAACCATCCCAGTCATCCTCTCTTACATAAGGCTCCTGTAATAGGACCACATCCACACCCCACTCATGCGCTCTCGTTCTTACCAATTCACTCGCTTCTCTTCCACGCCCAACATTCACCTGTATCGCCTTCAGTTTACTGTCCATAGTCCCGCCGGCTCCTCTCTTGTTCTACCTTCCGCTTCCATATGGGACATCCCATGTCCCTCGCCGAGTGCCGCCTCATGCTTGCATCCACACCCATTCTCTCACAGTTCACGCAATTCCATTCATGCGAACAAGTCGCCCCGGGATGGCCCTCACCTCCACATGCGTAGCATGTGTCCTTAGTCTCTTTGCAGTATTTGGCCACGTGGCCAAACCTGCAGCACCGGAAGCACATCAGCACTTCCACGTGTTCCTCTACATAAACCGTTTCCAGGTCAAAGTACACTGTCCCACGCTTTACCAGTTTTCTAAATGTCGCCGGCTCTGCCTCCAGGAACCACGTTTCCCTTCGAGCGTTCCGGCATGGCTTCCTCCCCACCACCTTAAGGCTGGCTATCCCCCCTTCCGTTAGCTCATCCTTCAGAGAGGAGTTCTGATCTACTAACTCCTTGATGAACTCATCCTCCCTATATCCCTTATTTACCCCTGTTATTTTTAAGCGAGGGTTAAGGGCCGTCACCTCCTTCACCTTAAGGGCTTCATCCTTTTTGAGCTCGCTCGCGATCAATCGTTGTTGCTCCCTGTCTCTGCCTTCTATCACTACCCTCCCATTGCCTCTAGTGAAGACACCTTTCGCCGCCTCCACTTTACCTGTCAGGTTGCCCCTTATCCTTCGCACCACCTTCCACGCCTCCGATTCACTCTCCATTCGTACTAGTGTCTCAAAGCGTTCGTTTTTTTCAGGCGTTACCCACCCAGGCCTCTCACTCACTCCTTCATCCTTGTTCATCCTCTTCGGCAACTCAGCATAGGTTCTGGCCGGTGGAGTTACAACTGGCTGCTTCTGTACAGCAGGGGTAGCCGTGACCGTGGCGTAGTTCGCTGGCCCAGGTGTCTGGACTGTCGTCAGCGGGTGCCTTACTTCCACTCCACCAGTCTTTTCAGTCTCCTTGCTCTGAATTACCCTATTTATCTCTACTATGTTCCCTACCAACCAGTCTATCTTACTCTCCATCCTCGCCATGTTTTCATTCATTTTCTTCTCCTTTTCATCACTCCTCTTCCACACGCCCAAATAATCCTCCATAAACTTCCCACATTCCCTCGCTATCTCTCCAATACTCCCACTCACGATCATTTTCTCCGCCGTGTTAAACGATATTTTATTCCCACTCATACGCCCCGTTGCATCCGTCACCGATTCACACAGCTCCAAGATTTTGTTTATCCGCCCTTGTACCGCTATTATCCCTTCTTCTTTTCCGGCCACTGCACCTTCCACCTCTTCCCCAGTATCGTCACTCTCGTTACTCCTTTTTTTCCCCGCTCCCTCCTTTTTTCTTCCATCACCTTCCTCCTTCTGCGAGATCTTTGGCTCCGTCCTCTTTTTTTTTGTTATATGCAGTACTTTTTCTGCAATTTTGTCCTCCTGCGTGTCGGGCTCCCGCAATTCCATCATTGTCTTGTTCAAGTCCTCTACGTCTATGCGAGCGGCGCACGACTTGGACCTACTCCTCATCTCCTCGGCCTCCGGTGGTGTTTTGGCCGAGGACTGTCTTCTGGGGATACCCCCCAGCATTCTCGCCTCCTCCTCCAACTTTTTTAAAATGGTTTCCTCGTTTTGCGCCTCCCTCTCGAGCTCCTCTAGTCTCGCTTCCATTAAGCGTTACCGAGGATGGAAATGCACTCCCGGTATATTTAGAGTTATCAAATTTGATGACTGACCTATTTCTTTTTGACAACTGCACAAAATGTCAACAAATTATATAGAAAACGTCGTCTGCGAACACTTCCCAACAAAAATGGAGGTGTCTTCAATTCCAGCGATGCACAACAGTCCGTGGAACACGTAAAAAACAAAACGTTGAAATATCACTCACCCTTTACCGCGAAATCGTGATTCAAGGTAGGACGCTTCTCATTCAGCATATACTTCAACTTAGCTTCAGTGGGTAGGGACAGTGGGAATCTCGTTAATCCATTCATGCGCGTCACTAATTAGATGACGAGGCATTTGGCTATGTAAAATATTTATTGATATAAATACATGTACCCCGATGTTAGGGGTTATACAATAATGTTACATATAATAACAGTTCTATTGTAGCAGTCCATAATAAAACACTTATATAATATGTATATTGACATTACAATACCACTAAAATTAAGATTACGCCTACATATCCGATTCGGGGGGTGTATAGGGCCCCCGCGATACGCACACACACACGCATATGTATAGATAAAAGGAACAGCACATCAATAAATTAACACATAAGCCTACATATATATATCACAGTTGTAGTTTAACTCCACAGACACATACATATACGCAAATGCATAATATAGCGATGTGCCCCTCAGCCATACATACACACGCGGCGCCCGCATGGCGGTGGCTCAAACAAGCACACTCCTCGAACTACATATATAAACGTAACTATATAAATGTACAGCACAGTTGTACGGCACTGACGATAAAATATAAATGACATTTTCATTGTTGTTACGAGATTACACAAACACAACATATATAAGCAGAAGGCAAATGGTCATAAATGATATCTATAGTAGAATACGCAATACACCAGTGCGAGGTAAGTGCACCGCTGCAGGAGCGGGGGAGAGAGAATCAGCGCCTAGCAGGACGTTGCCGCCACACCCGACGCCCGAAGGCTGCGTGTATCGTGCTTCCCCATTTTAACACGGTTTGGACACACGAGCGCCTCAAGGGCGCGCCGATGGCTAGAATCGATGAGACCTCGTCATTACATCTAGGCCAAATTCCCCGCGCCCCGACAATTATGGGATACACCGAAATAGATTTAGTTGGCCATAATTGTCGGGCCGCGTCCAAGAATTTGGCATTGTTATACACTGCTCGTTTGTGGGCGTATGTCTGTGCCAGGGGGATGTTACCCTCCCAGTTGATCCCCACGTCCGTCACAACGACCTGGTCTCCCTTCATAATGGCCATGTCTGGCTTAAAGAGAGTCCCGTCGCTGTGCCGCACGTAGGGCTCCTCCAGGGTGGTCCATCCCTTAGATCTGCAGTGTTTCGCGACTTTCCTGGCAACCTCGTTATGCCTACGGATTCGTTCCCAGTGGGTGCTTGGGCACTGTTGGAGAACGTAAGAGAGTCATAGTTACTCCCGCCGTTTACCCGCGCTTGCTTGAATTTCTTCACGTTGACATTCAGAGCACTGGGCAGAAATCACATTGAGTCAACACCCGCTGGGGCCATCTCAATGCTTTGTTTTAATTAGACAGTCGGATTCCCCCGGTCCGTGCCAGTTCTGAGCTGACCGTTGAATGGCGGCCGAAGAGGACACCAGAACGCCCTTGCGAGCGCACCCTGGGCCTCGCAGCAAGACGGTTCCGCGGGAGGCCAAGGCACGAGACCGAGTTCGGATCCGCAATCCCATCGTACACGCGAACGCATACGACGGAACGTTTCACCTCGCCCAGGCCCGGCACGTCAGCCGCGACCCGCTTCCTCGCCAAGCCCGACACACCCCGATCCTCAGAGCCAATCCTTATCCCGAAGTTACGGATCCAATTTGCCGACTTCCCTTACCTACATTATTCTATCGACTAGAGGCTCTTCACCTTGGAGACCTGCTGCGGATATGGGTACGAACCGGCGCGACACCTCCACGTGGCCCTCTCCCGAATTTTCAAGGTCCGAGGGGAAGATCCGGACACCGCTGCAACTGCGGTGCTCTTCGCATTCCAAACCATATCTCCCTGCTAGAGGATTCCATGGAACTCGAATGCTTATGCAGAAAAGAAAACTCTTCCCGGATCTCCCGACGGCGTCTTCGGGTCTTTTTGGGTTACCCCGACGAACTCTCTTGCGAGGGCCCGACTATTGTACGGTTCCGCTGCCGGGTTCCGGAATAGGAACCGGATTCCCTTTCGTCCGACGGGCGTGTTCTTTTATCGTGTATAAAACTATAAAAAAACGCCACATCAACATCGGCTTTCGCCTAGGACTTAGGATCGACTGACTCGTGTGCAACGGCTGTTCACACGAAACCCTTCTCCACGTCAGTCCTCCAGGGCCTCGCTGGAGTATTTGCTACTACCACCAAGATCTGCACCGACGGCGGCTCCAGACGGCCTCGCGGCCAGCCCTTCTGCGCTCACCGCCGCGACCCTCCTACTCGTCAGAGCTTCATGGCCGATCCGTTTTGACGCGGATCGTGACCGCACATGCCGCTGACGGCCGAGTATAAGCACGACGCTTCAGCGCCATCCATTTTCAGGGCTAGTAACTTCGGCAGGTGAGTTGTTACACACTCCTTGGCGGATTCCGACTTCCATGGCCACCGTCCTGCTGTCTTAAGTTACCAACGCCTTTCATGGTATCCCATAAGCGTCGATTTAGGCGCTTTAACTCGGCGTTTGGTTCATCCCACAGCGCCAGTTCTGCTTACCAAAAATGGCCCACTTGGCACTCTGATTCGATTCTCACAGCTTCATTAGTTCGAGCAAGCCGGAGATCTCACCCATTTAAAGTTTGAGAATAGGTTGAGGTCGTTTCGACCCCAATGCCTCTAATCATTCGCTTTACCGGATGAAACTCGTCACAGACGAGCGCCAGCTATCCTGAGGGAAACTTCGGAGGGAACCAGCTACTAGATGGTTCGATTAGTCTTTCGCCCCTATACCCAGTTCCGACGATCGATTTGCACGTCAGAATCGCTACGGACCTCCATCAGGGTTTCCCCTGACTTCGTCCTGACCAGGCATAGTTCACCATCTTTCGGGTCCCAGCGTGTACGCTCTTGGTGCGCCTCTTCTCGTAATGAGAACGAGACGCCTCGGGAGTGCGGAGCGGCCACTTTGAAGGCGAACCGCCCATCTTCCCTAAATCCGCGCGGGGCGGATCTTTACTTTCATTGCGCCTTTAGGTTTAGTGATGTCCCAATGACTCGCGCACATGCTAGACTCCTTGGTCCGTGTTTCAAGACGGGTCCTGAAAGTACCCAAAGCTATAGCGTCGCAGATCAGCGTTTCGAACGAGGTCTGTCCGAGAGATCCACACGGCCAACAGTCGTCCGGAAACGGAATCGGCACTAGGTCCGATCGCCGTCTTAGCATCGAACGCGCTTGCCGTGGGTCGGACGCTAATTAACGTAGCGGCCTCGCGCCATCTGTATACCGTCGAGCGAGTCGGCCGGAACATCGCGGGTTCGAGCACGAATCGCCGAAACGATCGCACACGGACTCCACCGCGAGCCGTAGACCGACACCCAACGGATCGCGACGTCCTACTAGGGGAAAAGTGCACGCGTTCGTCACCGGTTCGAAAAACAGAAGGCGCGGACAACGCGAACGCCATCCGTCACGCGGCTGCTCATCGCCGATATCCGAGACGCGAATGAATTTCCCCTTTCGACCTTTCGGGTTTCTCAGGTTTACCCCTGAACGGTTTCACGTACTCTTGAACTCTCTCTTCAAAGTGCTTTTCAACTTTCCCTCACGGTACTTGTTCGCTATCGGTCTCGTGGTCATATTTAGCCTTAGATGGAGTTTACCACCCACTTAGGGCTGCACTCTCAAGCAACCCGACTCTGAGGAGAGACCCTCCCGCGATCGGCAGCGGCCGCTACGGGCCTGGCACCCTCTATTGGCTGTGGCCCCGTTCAAGAAGGACTTGGACTCGCCGCACGACCTCGGGATAAACGGATCCTCCCTAACACCACAATTCCCGGCGCCCGGTATCGACCGCGGGATTCGGTGCTGGGCTTTTCCCTGTTCGCTCGCAGCTACTGAGGGAATCCTGGTTAGTTTCTTTTCCTCCGCTTAGTAATATGCTTAAATTCAGCGGGTAGTCTCACCTGCTCTGAGGTCGATTATACGAAGATTTTATATCCACATATACAGCGAACGCGCCCCGAAAGCCGTCGTCGTCCAGTTTGCACATGCGATCAGACGTCGTCGTTACCTCGAAGAAGAGATCTCTCGGACACGACGATCGCGCAATTAGAACGCGCTTTTTGTACGTTCTCGATAGCTCGTTCGCTGTATGAGATTAACGATTCGTCCCTATCGAATACGAAAAGAATATTCTTTCGACACACGTCGACGGGACGATTCGTCGCTTTCGCGTTTTAAGATGTCTCGATATGTATTGTGTAACAATAATCATATATACCGAGCCAACATCCAACACGCTCCGCCGTTAACTCGTGAAAGAGAAAACCGAGCAGTCTTTTAAATTGATACGACCCTCAGCCAGGAGTGGTCCGGGAACAGTATCCGAGGACCGCAATGTGCGTTCGAAATGTCGATGTTCATGTGTCCTGCAGTTCACAAGTTGACGCGCAATTAGCTGCGTTCTTCATCGACCCACGAGCCAAGTGATTCACCGTTCAGGGTAATCGTTTAATTAGACGATCTTATCTACAAGATACGTCTGCATCGTTCAAATGGCTAGTGTTTCACTAAAAGATACATTGAAAAGAATTACGCGCTAATCGGAGACTGTATAATAAATAACAGGCATCAAAACAACATTCGCGTATTGCAAGTACACAAACGCACGCATGCACATTAACACGCACACATATATCCGTATACTTGGCTGTTTACGCGCTTGTTTAACAAACGAATTGGCGCCTACTATACAGTCTCTCGTGCGCGTACTTTTCATTACGTCGCGCTTCAGAAACACGCGCGTACGACGGACACATGGTAAAACGTCTTGTTATGCTCTATACATACACACACACGCACACACCCGCACACATTCGGGCGAATATCTTTTATCTAACCAACAGAATAGCAATCGCCATTCCTGCGGGGCCGGAACGCGTAAGTGTAGATATATACATATATATGTATAAACGTACGACGTTCGTTCGTCCCTTAGGTACCCGATGATCACGTTGCTATAGAGTGTGTGGTGTACGCAACAGCTTTTAGACGTATATCCATAATCAATGTCTATCGGCGCAGCGCGCGTACATACAGTAACGGCGACGTTTTCTGCGTTCGAAGCGTGTATATGCTTAAGCGGCGGAAAGGTTTCATGGCGAAATATACATGGAAAACAGAGCATACGCGCGCGCGTACAGGCGCGCGTGTCGCCTACGCCGCATATCAACTAAACACAGAAAGGAATGCGGCGGAGACGACGGCGATTTGTTCTCGCTAGATATTTCATCATACCTAACACGTCGTTGCATCGCCAGCGCGCACATAACGGATATATGTGCGCCGGCAGATTCGTTCTTGAAAGTATACTCGTAATAATACTCGTATACGAAGGCTTTTTTGTCATTGCATGACAAAAATAGACGCACTGTAATGATCCTTCCGCAGGTTCACCTACGGAAACCTTGTTACGACTTTTACTTCCTCTAAATGATCAAGTTTGGTCATCTTTCCGGCAACATCGGCGACGCCGAAACGCCACCGCGTACCAGTCCGAAGACCTCACTAAATCATTCAATCGGTAGTAGCGACGGGCGGTGTGTACAAAGGGCAGGGACGTAATCAACGCGAGCTTATGACTCGCGCTTACTGGGAATTCCTCGTTCATGGGGAATAATTGCAAGCCCCAATCCCTAGCACGAAGGAGGTTCAGCGGGTTACCCGGACCACTCGGCCAGGGAGGACACGCTGATTCCTTCAGTGTAGCGCGCGTGCGGCCCAGAACATCTAAGGGCATCACAGACCTGTTATTGCTCAATCTCGTGCGGCTAGAAGCCGCCTGTCCCTCTAAGAAGAATTGTTTGTACGCCGACAGTAAAAACCGCGCACGGAACGAGCCGAAACCCGAACCGGCGGGCCTTTGGGATGTCGAAATACGCCTAGTTAGCAGGCTAGAGTCTCGTTCGTTATCGGAATTAACCAGACAAATCGCTCCACCAACTAAGAACGGCCATGCACCACCACCCACCGAATCAAGAAAGAGCTCTCAATCTGTCAATCCTTCCGGTGTCCGGGCCTGGTGAGGTTTCCCGTGTTGAGTCAAATTAAGCCGCAGGCTCCACTCCTGGTGGTGCCCTTCCGTCAATTCCTTTAAGTTTCAGCTTTGCAACCATACTTCCCCCGGAACCCAAAAGCTTTGGTTTCCCGGAAGCTGCCCGCCGAGTCATCGGAGGAACGTCGGCGGATCGCTAGCTGGCATCGTTTATGGTTAGAACTAGGGCGGTATCTGATCGCCTTCGAACCTCTAACTTTCGTTCTTGATCAATGAAAGCGTTTTTGGCAAATGCTTTCGCTTCTGTTCGTCTTGCGACGATCCAAGAATTTCACCTCTAACGTCGCAATACGAATGCCCCCATCCGTTCCTATTAATCATTACCTCGGGGTTCCGAAAACCAACAAAATAGAACCGAGATCCTATTCCATTATTCCATGCACACGTATTCAGGCGAAGTTTTAGCCTGCTTTGAGCACTCTAATTTGTTCAAAGTAAACGTGCCGGCCCACCTCGACACTCAGTAAAGAGCACCGTGATGGGATTGAGTTGGACCGCCCGTGAAGGCTAAGTCCACCGGCAGGACGTCCCGCGGCACGCCAGTTAACACCGCGTGCGATGAACCGGCGGCGCGGGACACAAATTCGACTACGAGCTTTTTAACCGCAACAACTTTAATATACGCTATTGGAGCTGGAATTACCGCGGCTGCTGGCACCAGACTTGCCCTCCAATTGATCCTCGTTAAAGGGTTTAGAGTGTACTCATTCCGATTACGGGGCCTCGGAAGAGTCCCGTATCGTTATTTTTCGTCACTACCTCCCCGTGCCGGGAGTGGGTAATTTGCGCGCCTGCTGCCTTCCTTGGATGTGGTAGCCGTTTCTCAGGCTCCCTCTCCGGAATCGAACCCTGATTCCCCGTTACCCGTTACAACCATGGTAGGCGCAGAACCTACCATCGACAGTTGATAAGGCAGACATTTGAAAGATGCGTCGCCGGTGCGAGACCATGCGATCAGCTTAAAGTTATTCAGAGTCACCAAGTTGTACGATGACGAGCGTGAACCCGCCACCGATTGGTTTTGATCTAATAAAAGCGCTCCTTCCGTCTCCGGTCGGAGCTCTGTTTGCATGTATTAGCTCTAGAATTACCACAGTTATCCAAGTAAATGTGGGTACGATCTAAGGAACCATAACTGATTTAATGAGCCTTTCGCGGTTTCACCTTAATATGGCTTGTACTGAGACATGCATGGCTTAATCTTTGAGACAAGCATATGACTACTGGCAGGATCAACCAGGGAGCTGTTGCGCGTCGCAAAAAACGTCGTGTGTACAAACATATACACGCGATTTTTTTCGGTATATACAAATATTCGCGTGTGTGGTTGCGCCCTGAATATAAATTTCAGAACGCCACGCGCTTTTATTCGTACATTATACACATTTAAAATCTGCGTACGTATGAATTGACAACACACAGCCTACACACGTTGCTGAATGCTGCGCGAACAGCACACGACAAACGATTTTATCGTGTTTCTAAATAATGTGTATTGGTGTTATACCGGGCGTACCAAGCGCGCGCATATAAGTACACACTCATCGATGGCAGCTTTTTATAATCGGCTATCGAGAGTGAGGGAGCACCCGCGTGCGCGCGTCTACGGTAACCGGAATAAAACTTCGAACATTCTCTCGACCCTTCGCTAGATTTATAGCGACACGGTGTAATCGAAAAGATTAGTTCTCGTTTCAGTTTTAAAGCGTATTTATACGTTTACACGCCGCCGGTGTACGACGTATAATAAATACAACCTTTTTCTCGCCCGGACTTAGGAGAGCCGTCGCATGAGTGGAGGATCGCGGAGAGGATCGAACGAGATCCAGAGAATAATATTCTCTTTATCTTCGTTCTCTCGTCTCCTACGGACCGTTCGATCGCATTTGGACCGCTTACGACTGAGCGCTTGCTAAATCCACGATCTCGCTGTGAGATGACGAGGTGTACACTAGGAGGACACACTCAACCGCCGGACGGTCATACGTGTATAATATGTACGGATTGCGTACACACAACACGCACACACATACGGTTTATAACCCCAGACGGTTACGAAGCGGGAGGACGACACACGTCTCGATCATTTAACGAACTAATTCGTTCGTAAGCGTCCGAACGTGACGTCGTCACTTCACATACAATCGCTCGTTAACACTGCTTCTGCCTCAAACGCTGTTCAGCACCTCCATTTCTGATTGGTTATTACATATCCATATAACGCTTTAACAATGTCCTCAGTAATACCACTTATAATAAATCTGACAACATTGCCGGAATCAAAATAACTGATATATGCCAGCGAGCGTCCAGCCGATTTTAACGGTTTTGGAATCTACACATGTTATAAGTATCGAAAACAAGGTTATAAACGGGTGGTCACTGTGCGTCCGTATATCCGGACGCCCAGTGACTTCGGACGCCGACTGAACCTAAGATTTTACATTGGAGACGCACAGTTGTACATATTAACCGCCAATACGAAGCCAAAAATGCTATACTTCTCAGTTTATACGAATATATATATATATATATATATATATATATATATATATATATATATATATATATATATATATATATAGACACACATATCTACCACCCAATACGAAGCCCGGTATATTGAACAGGCGACCCGAAGCCCACCCTTTCTAATTGTGTTAGAGGAGTGTATTTTAGCGGGAACCACTCTTAATGATGTTCTTATCGTGAGCAACCTGAGAGGGGTAAGCTTGCTAAATTATACAGATTTTAAGATCTTCTCCAGGTTTTACGAAGCCTCGGTACATCACACGTATGATACGAAGCCCGATGTATAAAAAAATATATTATACGGCTGATGCGAAGCCGTGCAACGTTGCCAATGTTGTTCTGGCAGCGTGGGATTTGCAGTCCTGGAAAAAGCCTCCAAATAAGTATCTTACTGTCAAGTACACTTCCTGACTGTAAAAGTAAATGATCAAGTGACAAAGTTCCCGAGCTGCGGTCATAGACGAGGTGTTAAAAGAAAGCCTTTAAAAAGGTATTTATACCTCGGACGCCGGCTGAACCTAAGATTTTACATTGGAGACGCACAGTTGTACCGTGTAGATATATATATTTTACCTTCGGGGGCAGGGATACGTTCGTGCTCCAGCTCAGCCTGCCCCTCCGGCGACTGAAAGGCCTGTTAACCAGGCTGAAAGGTCGCCGATGAGGCCCGCTGAGAGGGAAATCGACGAAGCCGTCTCACCTGGAGATTTCAGTGACCGAAGGGCCTTGCATAACAACAGGAGGTCCTTCAAGCTGGCAGATTTAAAGAGAGAGGATGAGGCGCTGAGTGAACGTCTATCGGAGGTCTCTGACATTTGGAGCATCAATTGCGAAATTTACGCTGCGGCTCTGAGGCTGGCTGGACAGGGGAGAGTGAGAGACTCTCCTGTCGAGAGAGCACAGAGGCGGGTGCGCCAAATGGAAGCGAAAATCCAGTTGGCTCGCCAAGAAGCATCCCGTATCCAGTGTGTGATGGAATATAGAGCGGCCGGTAGGCCTTTTACGCGCCGCGTGCGCCAGATAGCCCGAGAGCTAAGGCGCGACCATCACACGCTCAGTCAAGCAGTACTGGTTGTTGTCAAGCAGCATTGTCTTGACAGGATACGGACGCTAATCGCTGCTAAACGATCACTGGTGACGCGGGCGAGAGGTTTGGAGGAAAACAGATTGTTTTCCGAAAAGCCTGCTCGTCTCTTCCAACAGCGACCACCAGTCATAGAACAGCCGCCAACTGCTGATCGCGTGGAGACTTTCTGGAGGGGCATTTACGAACACCCCAAACCTCTCCAAGCAGACACTCCGGCCTTGGCGCAGTTCGAGTCCGTTTGTAGGAGGACTCCAAACCTGAATGTACTGCGTCACCCGATAAACACGGAAGAAATTCTTGGTGCCTTACGAGGCGCAAAGAATTTCGCAGCTCCTGGCCCGGATGGCATAAACACCTACTGGTTGAAAAAGTTTCCCAGTTGCCACCGGCATTTAGCTAGAGTTTTTAACTCGTGGCTAAATCAGGAGCAGCCAATTCCGGCTTGGTTTGTCGAGGGTCGAACCGTGCTTCTCCCGAAGACCGGAGATTTGTCTGATCCTAAAAACTACAGGCCAATAACATGTCTGAACGCATGTTACAAGCTCTTCACCAGAATCTTGTACATGCGTATCCTTCAAGCTGTAAATCCCGTATTTCTCAGCGTATATGAACAAAGAGGGTCTAAGAAAGGAGTAGCTGGCTGCAGGGATAACCTGTTGATTGACCGCTGTGTCACACAGGACTCCGTGCATTACCTGCGAAACCTTTCTATGGCCTGGATCGACTATCGGAAGGCATTCGACACTACGTCTCATGAACTGATTGTGCGGCTGTTGGAATGTCTTTCGGTAGATGATCAAATAGTGGGATGCATCAAACAACTGATGCCGCTCTGGAAGACTCGGTTCACCATAACATCGGGTGAAACCAGGGTTCGAACAGAGTTGGTATCATTTAAAAGAGGGGTCTTCCAAGGAGACTCCTTGAGTCCCTTGCTCTTTTGCATCTCGCTACTGCCTTTGTCCATAGCGCTGAAAAATACTAAGGGATACAGCTGTGGCAAGCCCAATTACCGGAGGCACAAGGTCACCCACTTATTTTACATGGATGACCTGAAACTCTATGCCTCCGGACAACGCGATTTAGAGCAGTCGCTGAGGGTAGTGCAGGATTACAGTCAAGCTATTGGTATGGAGTTCGGGATAGACAAATGTGCCATGGTTCATCTCAAAAGAGGACGTTGCGGAGATAGTGAAGATGAGGAGCAGCTCGTTGATGGGAGCATCTTGCGACAACTGCATGCCGGAGATACTTATACCTACCTTGGAGTGGCGCAGCGTCACATCCAAGAGGCAGAATTGGTCAAAGAGTGTCTCCGCCGCAAGTATTTGCACCGACTCCGGCAGATCTGGTCGTCAGAACTGTCCGGCAAAAACAAAGTCGCTGCCACAAACATGCTTGCGGTCCCATTGTTGCTATACAGCTTTGGTGCTATCCACTGGAACGTGGAAGAGCTGCGACAAATCGACATAAAGACTCGCAAAAGGATGAATATGGAGGGAAGTCTACATCCTAGATCCTCTGTCCCGCGAATATACCTCCCGCGACACCTGGGAGGGCGTGGACTATTGAGTTTGGAGCATCTGCACAACAGAGTAGTACTGGCCACTGCCTGCTATGTTACGACGAGCACCGATCCCCTGATCCGCTTTGTGCGAGAGCACGAGATTGCGGGTAAAGGAGCCTTCCTTTTTAGAGCAGCAACACGGGCAGCCGAAGAACTTAGTCTCACGCTCGACTTCACGCGGAGGTGTCAGCAGTCCGTTACGGAACTTGCTCCCGCACAATTAAAAGCCCGGATTAAAACTGCTGAAGTCCAATTGCTTTTAAGACTTCACAAAGATAAACCAATGCACGGAATCTTCTACAAACATCTAGAAGAGCATGGTTTATCTGAGCAGTTGACCTTCTCCTTCCTAAGGTCTAATGGGTTGAAGTCGGAGACTGAGAGCTCTATAATGGCTTGCCAAGACGGTGTCTTCAACACCTTAGTATACCGTAGCCGGATTATGGGTATGGATGTGCCCGATATCCGCTGTAGAGCCTGCCTGCAGGCGCCAGAGACCCTTACGCACCTCTTGTCGGCGTGTAAGGTGTACGCTGGCACAGCCTACATCTATCGGCACAATGCGGCTCTACGAGTGCTATACTACCATTTAAGGCACTCATACGGTATAGATGAGACACCGGTGCTGCCATACGCTCCAGGGGACATTGAGTCCGTTGTGGAGAACGAGAGGTGCCGAATTTACTGGAACTACTCATTCTCCACGCTCGAGCTTATACATGCAAATAAGCCCGACATAGTCCTCCTCGACTACCAACAAAAGACGATGTTCGTTATCGAGTTCTCGGCACCTGCCGAGGGGAACATCGTCTCTAAGGAGGAGGAAAAGCGGACCAAGTATCAGGAGCTCCTCGGACAACTTCGCAGGCTCTGGCCGGACTACACTGTGAGTCTGCTAGTAATGGTCATTGGATCCCTAGGTGGTATGAGGGATACGCTGCTCTCTGCACTGCGCAAAATGCCGGTGTGCCGTGCGGCGGCGCACATCTTAGCCGCCAGAATGCAGAAGGCAGTCATCCATGGGTCCCTTCGTCTGCTTAGGACGCACGATACGCGGACCCAGTGATTGCTCACCTCACGGTGTGAGGAGTAGTCGCTGGGGAATGGAACAGCAGCCCGGTGTGTCGGAGCCCGGGCTGCACCTTTTTTGTTTTTGTTTTGTCTATATATGTGTAGAACGATTACTTCCAGGACAATTTTTCAGGTAATCCAGATAGTGCCAAGACATTTTGTTATTTCCAAGACGGTCTTGGAAGATTTTTGTGTAGATCGTATAGTTCCGAGACATCTCAAAATGTCTTGGAAGTTTTTTGTGTCTAGCGCATAGTTCCAGGTCCTATTACGTGTATGTAAAGACTACTTCCGGGACATTTATGTCTTGGAACAAACTGAAATTTATGTGCTAGTTCCAAGACAGAGTTCGGTTTGATGTAGAAAAAATGATATGGTTGAGACTATAAACACCGTCACCGTCAAATGCACAAGTTTTCTTGATAACTTTTTCCAAACAGAGTTCGGTTTGATGTAGAAAAAATGATATGGTTGAGACTATAACCACCGTCACCGTCAAATGCACAAGTTTTCTTGATAACTTTTTCCAAATGTTAAAAAAAAATGGGTGAAATTTGTATCAAACACATCGGCGAAAATTAGTGACTTGAATTTTGCTGTTAGGGAATTAGAGATCAGAAGCTTTTGTCCAGAGGTAGTAAAATAACGCGATGATCATACGATCATATCAAGCACAATTATTGAGACTAAAGCAATGAAAATACCATTGTTTTAAAGTTAATGTT
The DNA here is from genome assembly GCA_951848785.1 of Callosobruchus maculatus. Classification (NCBI taxonomy): domain Eukaryota; kingdom Metazoa; phylum Arthropoda; class Insecta; order Coleoptera; family Chrysomelidae; genus Callosobruchus; species Callosobruchus maculatus. Next base: position 114,076 of record CATOUR010000169.1, read on the forward strand.
CCTAGACTCATTCCACATGCATATGCTTACAGGTATATCTGCTTGAGACTTGAGCAAACTGAAGTATAAAAACATCATAGTTCCAAGACTGCCTTTTTAGTAGATTCAAATGCTAAAAAATGAAGACGTGTCATTTTATATATTGTAGTTAATTTTTAGTTGCTTTGCCACTGCCAGTGGAACTGACGATATGACAACAGTAATACTTTTTCGTCACAGAGACATAAATGAAGGTGTATATGATTTGAAAATACATATTTTCATTTTCTTGGGCAAGGTGGTGGTGCTACTGATCGCCTTTATGACGACCCCCGCAATAACAAGGACCATTTTAGGTGGATGACGGAACTGAAGTATGACCTACTGAGCCGCTAAGAGAGCAGCAGCCAGCGCCGTAGGAGGTACATGTCCCGCGTGCATGGGAGGTGGTGTCAAATGCATTCAGAGCATAGCACCAGAGTTTGCGGAACTATGTATCTTACCTTCGGGGGTAGGTGCGGTTTTCGGCTAACCGAAGGAACTTCCCACCTTTACGATTTTAGTTCGCGGTGCGATGCGCCCTCCCCACTGCTTCCAGCGAAACCACTGCCAAGGGAACCCAACCGCCTCCGCCTTCCAAAAATGAGCGGGGAAGTAACATCCTTCCTCCGATCTTTTCCCTTTTTTCTCTTTTGTTCTTTTTGTACCTTTCTTTTTTCTTTTTTTTTCTTTTTGGCCACTTTTCTTCTCTTTTTTGAACTCTTTTTTATTTTTTTAACATTTTTTTTGTATGTGTGCCTCTACTTCCCGTTATATTTATTTCATGAATCTCCTTTTTCCTATTTTTCTTTCTATTTACCTTCTTTTTTTTGGGCCTCTTTTTTATATTTTTTCAAATTGATCCATTACAAATATTTAGCCTTATATGGCTGGCAATAGTGCCCCACATCGTCTCTTAACCTACAGTATCAACAAGATTCAAAACCGGAGAATCCTGGAGAACCTCTCACACATCCTCCATCACAGCCGCTCCCCATTCATTCCACGCTTGCACACCCCTTTCGTTCGCCTTCCCGTTTACCCTAAGGTTCGGTCTCTGTCCTAACCCCAGGTTTTCTATCATTTCTCTCGCATTCACCCCCTCCGGCTTCTCACACTCGTCCCGTACATGCTTCGCACTCTCCTCTCCTCTTCCGCACTCACACACTACCGCTCCTGACATCAATCCAAACCTACGTAGGTACGTCGGAAAGTTCCCGTGTCCGGTAATCAGCTGACCTGCCTTGAAAGTCAGAGGCAGCCGATCCTTTCCAACGTCCCTTCATATCTCGTATACCCATCTCCCTTTCTCACTATGGTCCCATATATTCTGCTACTCTCTCATTACCCGTTCATTAATCTGTTTCCAGAAGGTGTTCCTTTCAAATCCCCATTCAGTATTCCAGTCTATCTCTTCCCTCTTTCTAGCTTCTTTCGCTGTCCTGTCAACCATGCGCATCAAGACAGATCACGTTCACTCTACACCCATTTGCTCTTATCTTACCTAGTAGTTCTTTCATCTTCATCCTCATTTTTCCTTTCGTGCCTTTGCCATCCAAACTTCGCACCGCTACCTGACAGTCAGATATTACCGTGGCCGGCAGCCTCCGGTTGTCATGGACGTATTGCAGGCCCCTGTATATTGCTGCGTACTCTGCTATTAGGGAGAGGTAATGCCCTCCACCCTCTCCTCCTGCCGGTCAGCAACATACACGTTTCTCGCAACAATCATTCCGATTCCGACTCTCTCGTTTTTTACAGTTGTATCCACGTAAACACAAAACTCATCTTCCGTTATAGGCTGTCCCTCCATCCTTACTTCCCATACAGGATGAGGCTTGTCCACACCCATAACCTTGCTCGCCTTCATTTTCTCGCCTAATTCTTGCCTTGCACTCCACCTTTCATACGCCTCAATGTCCAAAGGTCTAGTCCCAGTCAATACCTCCAAAGTCTCTGTCGCCACCGTCCTATATACTCGCGCAATCATCAAGCCACACAACCTTTGGATCGCACTCAATTGGCTTCTCACCCTACTGTGTGAGGGTGGAAAGCCAGTTTGGTGGCCTGTGGTGATAGTTGTCAGGGAGTGGGTTATGTTGTGTTGTAGAGAGGGAGTTTCAAAAACAACAATGTTTTATTTACCTAAACAATTCAATAAGTAAGAAAAATCAACCAAAAATGGCTCAAAATACTATCACTTACCACCTATCTCCGGGGGTATGCATACCTTCGGGTTACAGATCAACTTCTAGTTATTTGAAAAGTATAAAAAGGGGGGTAGTTCAATGGTTTATATCTACGACGGGATACGTCCTTCGATAGTCCTTCAGCAGTCCTTTGGTAGTTACGTTGAGGTACTCAGCGGTCTCAGAATATCCCAAACAGGTTCAAACAGCAGAATGTTGACGAAATCGGTAGGTACCAAAAATGGCTAAACCTTAGCTCCAAGTGAAATTTAGGTTAGGGTACATAAACCCAACCCTTAACGTAGACAAAGTTAAGGTGATATCTATTAGATGCAATTAAAGGTTACGCAAAAGGGGGTCCAAAAAAGAAGGCCTGAAACAAAGGGACACACGATGAGCAATGGTTCCCAAGATGACGGAGCAAGCCAACATACCTGTGTTCGAGGGCGGCCTAAAAGTGAATATACCATAGACGGTATCTGAAATCTGATGCTATTGCCAAACTCAAAATCCTCAATATGAGTGAGTAGCAAACTCCTGAATTTGGTGGCTTCTTCTTTCGGTGAAAATCCGTCACAACGACGTATTCCCTCCAAGGGTAGCAACCGGAAAGAAACAAGACTAGCAGATATCTGGGGGAAGGAACCTTGCAAGTCACCGTGTTCTAGAAAAATGACAGTCACCGGTTCATGAGGAACTGGTTCGAGAGGGGATTTGATGGCGGCGTACCTGACAGAACAGCTGATGAATACTGAGGTTAAGAAACCCAAAACAAAACAATCAAACTCTCGATGTTGGGACCTGTAATGATCAGGAGGGCCTAAGCAACGTTGACAAGGATTGGTAAGTATTGACTATTGCATACTCTTGCCTTAGGTGAAGTAATATATTTTTCATTTCAGCCTCAAAATTTAATTACCGTGGTGCTGAGAGAGATCTCTGAACCCTAGATCTACTAGCAGGCTCAAAATAGGTACTTGAAACTCTATTTAACAGATGAACGGCTAATTCTAAGGTTTATCTAGAAGTGAATTGTAAATAGACCCGTTGTAAGTAACAAATTGGCAATAAATTGCAGTTAGAAAGGTGAGATACTTTCCTATTTTTGATTACGATTTTTAAACCTGTAACACACCCCTCTTTCCCCGGAAAAGTTTGAACGGCAAGTGAAAACTTTTAACAGAAACATCATTATTCTTGAAGGGTCGCATCATCGGGAGGGTGAGCCTTTAAATCGTGGGCAGACCAAACACCTTTAGATCTTCCGCTCTCGTCCCCCAATTCATAGGTCCAAGGAGACACGATTCTAATTATGCTATAAGGGCCATCGAAACGGGGAGCTAGCTTTGAGGTACTACCTCTTGTGGCATCAGACAAAGTGAACTGTCGCTTCCAAACCTTTTGATGTAGACGGAACGTGTCAGGTCGGTGTCGAAGATTATATCGACGACTACTACGCTCAAAGGCTTGAGACAACCGAGATTGGATATCTCGAAAGACATCTTGCAAGGCTTGGTGGCGCTTCCGTGGTTCGAAATTAGGAAGCTCGGCGGAACTATGCTCCTTTCCTGAAAGAACTACTTCCCTACCGAACATGACAAAATTGGGAGTGAACTCAGTTGCTTCGTGTTTGGCTGATCTCATTGCAGCAGCAACTTGTGGCAAAAACTTATCCCACTGGTTATGCTTATCGCGTACATAACCTGAAAGAGCAGTCTTAAGAACCCGGTGAGTTCTTTCCACCGCATTCGCTTGAGGATGATAATTAGCCGTAAAACGATGCTCCATTTCATACTTGGCACAAAGGCCAGCTACCGTTTTGTTTTTAAACTCGGTGCCATTGTCTGTAATTATTCTAGCAGGTACTCCAAAAACTAACAAAACTTGTTCCTCAAGAACCTTACAAATGCTTGGACCGGTACCATTCCGAAGAGGAAAGAACAGTACAAATTTAGAAAAGGGATCTAATACTGAAAGTATGTATTTGTATCCATGGGTGGAACGGGGAAGCGGACCGGTGAGGTCTAAACTTAGTAATTGCCAGGGTCGACTGAGAGTGGGGGTAGTACTCAACATAAATCCAGCCGACCTCTTCTGCTCCGGTTTCGTTTGTAGACAAACCGTACATCTACTCACATATCTTGAGATGTCGGCTCGCATTTTTGGCCAATAATACCTTGAAGAGATTCGAGCATGGGTTTTATAAACACCTAAATGACCACACGTCGGAGGATCATGATTATTCTTGATTATGCCCTCCCTTTCGTGTTTTGGAACCACTCGCAGCCAGCTTTCTTGTTCGTCCATAAGGTCCGGGTAACGCAAATTGATCCGTTTATAGAGCTTTTGATTTTCAATCCTCCATAACGGATAATTTGTGGGATTGTTACTCACTCTGTCCAACATTTTGCCATACCAGGGATCATCAGTTTTCGTCTCCTGCTCAGAGTCTATCTGATCCACTGCCTCAACAGGCACAGATCGAGATAGAGCATCAGGGACTAGATTATGTTTCCCTTTGCGATGAATGATGTCAAAGTCATACATCTGAAGTCGAACTGCCCATCGCGCAATTCTACCAACCGGATCTTTGATGTTGTTCAGCCATTTCAAGCTGTAATGGTCAGTAATAACTGTAAACCGGGTACCTTCTACATAAGGTCGAAACTTTTCTATCGCGTGAATCACCGATAGGGCTTCTTTCTCCGTAGTCGAGTATTTTCTTTCATTCTTGTTGAGTGATCGGCTCAAGTAAGCTATGACGGTCTCTTCTCCCATCTCATTCACCTGGGTGAGCACCGCACCTAAACCATAGTCACTCGCATCACACTGGATGACAAAGGGCCGACTAAAATCGGGACAGCTAAGGACTGGGGACGAAACTAGACATTCTTTTAAAGCTCGGAATGCTCTGTCGCACTCCGTGGTCCATTTGAAGGGGTGATTCTTTCTCAAAAGATTACATAGTGGCGCAGTGAGAGAAGAAAAGTTAGGCACGAAACGCCGGTACCAGGATGTAAGCCCAATAAACTGTCTAACTTCTCGCACTGTAGAAGGGACCTTTATTTGTAATATGGCCTCTACTTTGGCCGGATCTACCATAAGTCCAGATGGACCTACCATATACCCAAGGTATTTAAGTTCTGATTTGCAGAAATGACACTTCTCCTTATTAAGAGTGAGACCTGCCTCAATTAGTTTATCTAGAACTCTGGATAACACTTCAACGTGTTTCTCGAAAGTACTGGTACATATGATTACATCATCTAGGTACACGAAACAATGATGTTCTAGGTCAGCTCCGATGACATTATCAATGAAACGTTGCCAAGTGGCGGGCGCGTTATGCAAACCCATGGGCATTCTTTTAAAGTGAAATAATCCTCTACCAGGAATTACAAAAGCCGTATACTGCTTGGAATCCTCTGATAAAGGGATCTGGAAATACGCAGACTTAATGTCAAGGGTTGATAAATAGCGGGCATCTCGAAGCCTGTCCAGAATCGAGGTTACCAGAGGTAATGGATAAGCGTCTCTAGAGGTCACCTGGTTCAGTTTTCGGAAGTCAACAACAAATCTATATTTTTGGTCTTGCTTAATCAACAGAATTGGAGAACACCATGACGAGTTGGATGGCTCTATGACGTCATCAGCGAGCATTTTATCCAGCTCCTCATTAACTTGCTTTTGCAAAGCAGGAGAAATGGGGTAATATCGTTGACGAATAGGAGGGGACTCTGTTTTAATAACATGTTGTACCTTGGTCGTACAACCTAACTTGGTGCCCATTTTGGCAAAAGCCCTTTCTACTATGGAATGCAAAACAGCTTTCTGATTCTCGGGGAGAGTGTCTAAATCGGTGATCGCCGATACCACAGGAACTTCCTCCGAGGCACTGAAAGACCACACATCCGAAAACAGATCAGGAATGATCCCCATACATTTCCAAAAATCTATTCCCAAAATTAAGCGATGGGGTAGAGAAGGGATTACCAAAATTTCGAGAACCCTAACTCTGTCTTCGAGTTGTACGGGTACAAGTATGGAACCCAGAGTTTCACATGGTTGTCCATTAGCCACTGTAACAGATTTAACACTACAACTACCTAACTTACACACACCTTTCAAAATTTCCCAACCTGGGCCACCTAGAATAGTCCTAGTAGCTCCAGAATCTAGTAAACCTAAAATACTTAATCCATAAATTTTTACATTGACATAGGGACGTTGATCTCCCTTCGCATGGGACACAATAAAATCTAGTAAGACATCAGCCGCTTTCAAGGAGGAATCCAAAGCGCGGCTTACTGTTGGCTCCTCGGGAGGTTTTTTCGACAGTTTGGACAATGGGTAAATGTAACATTGGGGTGACCACACTTAAAGCAGAACTTCTTTCGAGAATCGGGACAAGACCTAAATTTGTGTTGGGTCGAACCGCAGTTCCAACACTTGCAGGCTGTGTCTACGGTTGCGACTATAGTGGTTTTGGGATCTTGATTGTCACATAAATTAGACGATACAGCAGAATGAGAGATAGGGGTGGTAGAGATTGGACCAACTGACAGAGGACTAGCATACGAAGGAGGGCCGTCACTCCGGCGATACCTGAGTTCAGGTTCCAGAAGGCCTCGCGCACTGGTCGGCGGGGGTTGATACTTTTGTGCTCTTTGAGCAGCTTCCTCAATGGAGCGAGCTAAGGTCATCAATTGAGACACGCTGCTTACGGGATGTAAGGCTAGTTGCGTCTGGAAGGACGGCAAGAGGTTTCGCATGATTAAGTTAAGCTTGGTTGACTCCGGAACGGGGGTGGGGAGCTTCCGAAATAAGTTTTCCATTATCACTATATAGGTTCCCACACGTTCTTGAGCTCCTTGGGTTCTTCGCCGGATTTCATCCCAAAGACTATGCTCGTAATCATAGGGTTGAAACATATGCTTCAATTGCGAACACAATTCATCCCAAGAGGACGCATGAGTCGTTCGATACCATAACAAGGCATCATGGGTGAACAATTCTGCAGCAGACTGGAACAAACGCTCCTTTGAGACACCTCGAGAAATCCTCAATTCCTCGATACGTTCCAAGAAGTCCGTAACACTACTACGTCCATTGAACTTCACGTTCCATCTCCCAATGTCTATCGGGGAGCAACGGGGAGCGAAATAGTCAGAATGCACCGGTGCATTGGGATTCAAGGATGTCCCTTGAAAAGTACTATTGGCGGGGATATCGTTCACTATACCAACCCCAATGGAATCTTTTGCCAGAGGCTGAAGGACACGACCTTGGAGAGAAGGAGGATGAGCTGTCCGATTTCGGTCTGCCTCAGATGAAGCTGGACATTCATTAAAACGTACCTTTCCAGACGACTTGGTAACTGACAGGGCCTTGGCTTCCTGGAAGAGAACCTCTGGATACTTCGGAGAAAGGGATGCTCTTTCCAACTGATTGACCAATTCCGGGAGGTCATCTAACGGGGCATCTATCAAAGACATATTCATGGGTCGGTCTCCTTTGTCTAAAGTCGGCACATCTACCAACGCTACACTCTCAAGGTGGGAGTGGATCGCTTCTCTTTCAGCCTGAGTTGTCGGCTTTTGACCGCAGGCGGTGTATCGACGATTCACGTCTCCCAGCAGTTGCATAGACATCTCCATAAGGACTTTTCTTTCCTCGACCTCATCTCCCTCACAATCTAACCTCGAAAGCCTACCTGATACATGTAATAATCGTGTATATATTCTTTTAAATTCGTTTTCTCGATTTTCTACATCAAAATGGGCTATCGCCTCTTTTAGCTCTTGGAGTTTGGCAGAACATTTGGGAAGCTCTTCCTGAGCTATACCACAACCATGTTGCGGAGGTGCCGATAAATTTTCTTTTTCCAACCTAAGGGCATCACGCAATAGTGCACGCTTTTCGGCTACTGTATTCCCAATTGGGAGTCCTCTTAGAAGCAGCTCATAAGTCAGTTCATCTCCAAGCAATCTATTAACCTCCATTTTCACTCGTCTAACTATCTACAACTATGAAACTCCAGAAAAATTGAAAATATCTAAACTATCCGTTCTATATTCAGAAAAATTTTACAATCCCCTCCCCTTCTTCGGATGAGGAAAAAAAATAAAAACCTAACCCCGCAATAAAGGACCTACACCACCAACACGACCACACAAGTCGTTTCTCGATTCGCTTAAGTATTGTAACACTAAACGGCCACAACCTGAAAAATTTCTCTAAAAATACGACAAGTCGTCAGTCACTATTACATCTATACATAATTACTACCATAAACTTTCAGGTTACCAGTCCTACTATCTAAAAATCAACAGGCAATCGATCAAAAACTTTCTGATTAACCCTATAGATACTTTTTGACCAACCTTATACGCAAGGTTTAGCGGATGAGCACAAAACTCCAAAATGTCATGTGGTATCACACGATACTACAAAACATACGATAGCGGTAACATGGTACCACCAACTATTGAACCTGTGATCATACCGGTGATTATTATGTCTAAATTCGGGTTCGACCAAAATAATGTTTCAAAAGTGTCAAAAATCTGATTACAGCGCTACAGTGCTGCTTCGACGTACCACCCAAAGGACGTGCCTGAATCTTATCTATAAGGGGGACCTGTATAAAAGTATAAACAATATAATATAGAGAAAGGAAATTTTACACTGCACAATTAAAATTGAGATCCTAGAACACAACATCCACTAAGTTGGGCGCCATTTTGTGAGGGTTGAAGGCCAGTTTGGTGGCCTGTGGTGATAGTTGTCAGGGAGTGGGTTATGTTGTGTTGTAGAGAGGGAGTTTCAAAAACAACAATGTTTTATTTACCTAAACAATTCAATAAGTAAGAAAAATCAACCAAAAATGGCTCAAAATACTATCACTTACCACCTATCTCCGGGGGTATGCATACCTTCGGGTTACAGATCAACTTCTAGTTATTTGAAAAGTATAAAAAGGGGGGTAGTTCAATGGTTTATATCTACGACGGGATACGTCCTTCGATAGTCCTTCAGCAGTCCTTTGGTAGTTACGTTGAGGTACTCAGCGGTCTCAGAATATCCCAAACAGGTTCAAACAGCAGAATGTTGACGAAATCGGTAGGTACCAAAAATGGCTAAACCTTAGCTCCAAGTGAAATTTAGGTTAGGGTACATAAACCCAACCCTTAACGTAGACAAAGTTAAGGTGATATCTATTAGATGCAATTAAAGGTTACGCAAAAGGGGGTCCAAAAAAGAAGGCCTGAAACAAAGGGACACACGATGAGCAATGGTTCCCAAGATGACGGAGCAAGCCAACATACCTGTGTTCGAGGGCGGCCTAAAAGTGAATATACCATAGACGGTATCTGAAATCTGATGCTATTGCCAAACTCAAAATCCTCAATATGAGTGAGTAGCAAACTCCTGAATTTGGTGGCTTCTTCTTTCGGTGAAAATCCGTCACAACGACGTATTCCCTCCAAGGGTAGCAACCGGAAAGAAACAAGACTAGCAGATATCTGGGGGAAGGAACCTTGCAAGTCACCGTGTTCTAGAAAAATGACAGTCACCGGTTCATGAGGAACTGGTTCGAGAGGGGATTTGATGGCGGCGTACCTGACAGAACAGCTGATGAATACTGAGGTTAAGAAACCCAAAACAAAACAATCAAACTCTCGATGTTGGGACCTGTAATGATCAGGAGGGCCTAAGCAACGTTGACAAGGATTGGTAAGTATTGACTATTGCATACTCTTGCCTTAGGTGAAGTAATATATTTTTCATTTCAGCCTCAAAATTTAATTACCGTGGTGCTGAGAGAGATCTCTGAACCCTAGATCTACTAGCAGGCTCAAAATAGGTACTTGAAACTCTATTTAACAGATGAACGGCTAATTCTAAGGTTTATCTAGAAGTGAATTGTAAATAGACCCGTTGTAAGTAACAAATTGGCAATAAATTGCAGTTAGAAAGGTGAGATACTTTCCTATTTTTGATTACGATTTTTAAACCTGTAACAACTGTCCCTAGCTCTTTTGCCCCAAATCTCACAGCCATAGAAAAATCCATTGTTTAACACCCTCTCGTATATAAGTCTAGAGACCTTCTTCCTTAACCCCAATTTTCGCTCAATAGTCCCCCTGAGCTTCCCAGGCTATTTCCCCGAACTTCGCCCGAACACCCTTGACATGCTCGATGAAACTCCTTTTCTTGTCTATCGTCAGGCCAAGGTACTTGATTACCTCTCCCATCCTCAACCTCTCCTTTCATACGGACCAACGGCTCCCTAATCTTTCTCCCATTCTCTACAAACATACACTCCGTCTTTCTCGCATTGTACTCTAGCCCACACTCACTCTCCCATTCAATACATTCCTGTTCGATCTCCCTCCATTTGCCCTCTACCTCTTTCACCGATTTCCGCCTAACAATCACCAACTGATCATCCGCGTATACCGATACAACACACTCCTCCTGCTCTCCGCCCCTACTCCACTTAGCCTTCAGTCTATACATCCTTCTAAACCATCCTTCATGTTCGTGCTCCAGCTTAGCCTGCCCCTTCGGCGACTGAAAGGTCTGTTAATCAATCTAAAAGACCGCCGAGAAAGCCCTCTGGGAGGGAAATCGACGGAGTCGTTTTACCTGGGGACTTAAGTGACCGAAGGGCCTTGCATAACAACGAGAGGCCCTTCAAGCTGGCAGATTTAAGGAGAGACGGGGACAAGCGGTACTGGTTATTGTCAAGCAACATTTTCTTGACAGTATATGGATGTTAATCGCTGCACTGCCTTTGTCCGTAGCGCTAAAACAAGGGATAAAGTTGTGGCACGCCAAATTACCGGAGGCACAAGGTCGCCCATTTGTTTTACATGGATGACCTGAAGCTCTGTGCCTCTGGACAACGAGATTTACAGCAGTCGCTGATGGTAGTGTAGGATTACAGTCAAGCTATTGGTATGGAGTTTTGGACAGACAAATGTGCCACGGTTCATCCCAAAGGAGGACGTTGCGGAGATACTGAAGATGAGGAACGGCTCGTTGACGGCAGCATTTGGCGACAACTGCATGCTGTTATCAATAATTATAGCTACCGTGGAGTGGCGCAGCGTCATGTCCAAGAGGCAGAATTGGTCAAAAAGTATCTCTGCCGTAAGTATTTGCACCGACTCCGGCCGATCTGGTTATCAGAACTGTTCGGCAAGAACAAAGTCGCTGCCACAATTATGCTTACGGTGCTATTGTTATTATACAGCAGGAAGGTGGAAGGGCTGGGACAAATTGACATAACGACCAGCAAAAGGATGAATTTGGAGAGAAGTCTACATCCTAGGTCGGTAAAAAAACTTTCCTTTTTAGGGCAGCAGCACGGGCAGCCGAGTAACTTAGCCTCAGGCTCGACTTCACGCGGAGGTATCAGCAGTCCGTTATGGAACTTGCCCCACACATAATTAAAGTAAAAACTACTGAAGCCTAATCGCTTTTAAGACTTCACAAAGATAAGCCAATGCACAGAATCTTCTACAAACATTTAGAAGAGCACCGTTTGTATGAGCAGTTGATCTTCTCCCTCCTAAAGTCCAGTGAGTTGAAGTCGAAGAAGACTGTTTCAGACATTGATGAAAAACCAATTTTATTTCCAATATTCGACATTTGACTGTATCTTGAAATCCATCTAACCTGTGTTTTTGACAGCAGCGTCATATATGACAACAATAATAAACAATTCACTAACACTATACAGTATGTTACACCTTTCGTAGTCGTTAAGTTTTCTCAGTTTTCCAATATTCTGTATGATTTTCCTTTGATTTCTTCCCGTAAGAACCTTCTACGAAGTAACAGAAAACTTATAAAAAAAGATGGATGAAATTGGTAAAGCCGTTCTCACGTGTGCTAGTCCGTTGGAATCGTTTTATCGGGAGGAACAGAGAAAGACATTAATATACAGGGTGTCCCTTTGAAAATTTTGAATCGGACGTCACGTGATCAAAAACAAATACCTCGTCGGGTAACACAGTAACAAGAAACGATAGTAAATACTATATTTGCTCTAATTTAAACCCCCAAAATTAGAATTCGCTACTACTGCCCAGTTCCGATATATTGCTTGTTTCAATCGTCGCGTCGCGACGTGGGATAGATACCCTGTATATGTATGTAGGTCTTTCTGATGTAACAATGAAAGATGAACTATATCTTATTTTTTTGTGGCTATTCTACATTCTACACGAAATAAAACTAGGTAGAATATGTATGTCCAGAAGTGGGTATCAAAACAAATAAATCACTCACTGGGGCAGTGACGAAGTGGAAACGTGGAAACTACTGAAATATGAGCCAGCTTTGGGAGCTAGACTCACACGCATAAAATCAGTAGTGCACCCAGGGCCCAGGGTTAACAAATTTTAGTTTCATGAAACTGCGTCTTGAAGCTGCCCTGTAGCCAGCCTAAAACTAATTTGCCCAAGTAAGCCGTCAACATTACTCGACTTTGTTCCATCCAGTCAGTAAGGTGAATACCTACAATGTTGGATATGCCAATTTGTGGAAATAATTTCAGATACAGAAATAATTGTTGTAAACAAATTATTGCTTTGCTTTTTCATATTTACGTATGTTAGAAAAGGGAAAGCGATTGAAATTTAAAGAAACACCTTGGCCAGATCCAGCAATTGATTAAAAAATGGATGAGCTATAAAATGTTATCTCAAAACACGTGTTCCTCCACTGAAATCGTACATTTTAGACGGATTTGATCTGGCTTGGGGACCTTGGGGTATTTCAAGCAAACCAAAACATCTGGCTTGACATCCATCGGATACAGTTCAGTTATAATATTTATAGGATATGTTTAAACAAAACGATAAACGGAAAGCTGTTATTTGTGCTGTTGTTGTTATTTCGCAACATGTACAGAAAAAGATATTAAATTTGCCGAAAAACTAGTGAAACGAATTCAATCATAGGTATGATATTGGGTATGTGCTATTGGTCGAATGGTCAAGGATACATGGATACACCTAAACAGCTGTTAAATTTCAAGCTCCAGGACCTCCGGAATATGATATTGGGTGCTACAGATTCTGTGTCAAGAAGGAAAATTCAATCTCCAACGTTCTAATTAATAGAAATATGTCTAAACAACAACAATGCATACCTTTAAATGAAATAATAACAGCTTGTTGTAAAAAAACTAAAGCTATATTTACAGGCAAACATTACGTATCATTATTTATCACGAAAACATTAATATGTGGTTATCTGACATGAAACACTCGATTTCAATAATAAAACTTTTGATTTTTGTGAGGTTCAACAATTTTGGTGACCACTTCCCCTAAATATTTTTGGGGGGCTAATTACAACTCTGTCGCTGGTTGAACCTATGACCTAACCCACCTCTGGTTAGTTTATAAAATCCATCAGAAGCCAGATAAAAAAAGCGAGGGCATTTATAGAAACTGCACTGTATTGGTTTGTACGCTTGTGACACGCATATTTCCAAGACTTGCAGTAACAATCGACCTTACTTGGGATCATCTCCTATTGTGTAAAAGATTTACTATTCCGAAAATTTGGCCGTACTTTTGTAATGCCGCCACACACTATAAACAACGTTTGACTCTGGACGTCTAGACTCTACTTCAACCTTTCTCTGAATAATTTGGGAAAGACGTATGGAGCGATGTTTACGGTTTGGTGAATGGGATGTGTGCAGTGTTTCTAGCACCAAGCATCCAAACAGATACAACACTAGTAGTTACATGACTTGTTAGGTATTTTATTAACGCGTAAGTCTCGTTTGTTGGACTGTTGGACAGTGTCGTGCGAATTAATCCCAGGAAGCACGACGTCTTAACTAAGCAGCCACCTTTGAAACCATTGATCCTTTTTCATACAGTTTTCAGCTAAGCAGCGATAGCTCAATATATTTTATAAATTCTCTTGAGAACAAAGTGAAGTGAACATATCAAATAAGGATTATGCTGTTTTATATGTTATCCGCTGTTATATACAGTAAAAGTTATAATTTGGTGCAATTAGAGCACTGACCCACTGACAACAGTGACAACTAGAGTAGCATGTATCTTCTTAATTCATATTTCCTTTTCTTTACTTTTTACAACTCGTCATGCTGTATTAGCACATCATTCGCGAATAACAAAAGAAGTCTGATGACAAGTTTTGTATTTTCGAAAATCCATATGCCTCTAGGTCTGGGGCTGAAATGCAAACTTCTTGCCTGTGTTTAACACACTTCCAACAACTTCATGGTACCAATGGATAACAAAGTTGATTATAGGGTAACTTTTAAGACTAATTTATTTTTTGGCAGCTGCTCATGGATTGACTTTTCAACACATAATAGTTTTTAGACTATTTCGAGAAGTTTTTGATATATGATCACTTTCTCTCAGTCTGTAAACGCAGCATATTTTCTAACAACTAATACAAAAATTCCGAAAACTCGTAAACTCGACAATAATAGGGCTTGCATTTGTAGTTCTGTGTTTTAATAAAAATCATTAAAATTTAATATATCTTGGAAACTATTGGGAATTGGACATGGGATTATATTTATTAGCTAACCAGATCGACTCACCTCCTCAAAGAAATATATTGAATAACTAATTACCCTGCTATAATTTCTTCTTGAAGATAGTGTATCTTAAAAACACAATTAAGCACTTTTTACTGGTAACCACTTTAAGAAGTCTATCATTTTTACCCATCTATTTATAACTTTTATTTGCTCATAAAAGTTAACCCTGTGAACAGCTGGTTTACTTTTGTGGGTAAATATGACCCAAAAATTGTGTCAAATTTCTGGATCAAAGGGTGTCACGAGAAACACCTTATTTTCCTGAACTAACAAAGAGGAATAGTCTGTTATGTGTTTCGGGATATTATGTAGATATACATTTGAGACAAGCATACTTCCAAGACTTTCAGTGTTAGAGAGAGAAGATGAATATCACGAAAATACATTACACCAGTGGCGAACCCCGCGGCACTTGGGGGGGGGGGGCGCAAGGCACTGTAGGGTCGTGTGCTGATGCAAGGTGGATACTTGTAATAATTATATATTTAGGATATGGTTTTTGATTTATTATAATTTTTTATTTGAATGACAACACGGCGACACCTCAGAGTCTACAAACAAAAAAATAATGGCAGTGGATCAGGTCCCGGCAGCAGGGACCTGAAAATTACAATCTAAATCCCGGCAACCAGGATTTTTTACATTTTAGTTTGAAATCCCGGCATCCGGTATTTTGATTGTAATTTTGAGGTCCCGGCTGCAGAGATTTTCTATATCAGAAAATAAATCCCGACAGCGCGTTTATTTCATCAAAAATTTTGCAATTTTCAATATCATTGTGAGTTATACTTAAATGAAAAAAAAACAACCAAACAACCATTGGTTTTATAGTGAAATTATGCATTACCTTTGGAGAATGAACAAATGAAAATCTACGTTAGATAGACAAAGATAACACTATTTACACAAATGACTATATAAGACACGTTTGTACAAAATAGTAAGTTTTTATTTCATTTACAGGCTACAAACTTTCAGTTATTATTTAACATATGAATACAGTTTTATAACATTTATTCTTTGTTTATTAAACTAACACATCCGACAAAACCAATACTTCTGTTTAGGTCTTCTTGCCAGAGAAACACATATCAAATGGTACCGATTCAAGCAGCTACTACATCTGATGAAACTTAAGTGACTCTTCAATAATCTTGTTGTTGATCAGATCCGGTTTGTTTATAGTCCTGTGTAAGGAAACTCGTTGAGGATATGTTGTCAACTTCATTTGTGTCTTTGATAATAAAGGACAATAATAGTTTTTCTTTTTTGTTGTAATTAAATTGGATGAAAGGAAAGATAACCTCAATCGTCTTATGTAGACATGCCGGGTGCCGGGATTACTTTTCTAATGTAAAAAATGCCGGTTGCCTAAAAACTACAATCAATATCCTGGCTGCCGGGACCTGATCCACTGCCAAAAATAATAATTATCTGTGTGATAGTGTGATTCTTCCGTGTGTTCCCCTTGGCACGCAGCACCGCTTGACCTTCGTTTATACCTGCACTCCGCATCAATGGGCGCAGCGGCTTCCATGTGATTTTTTATCATAACGTACATACTGATATCCGGAATATATAGGCCAGGGAAGTGAGCAAATAAAGTCACTATTTTATTATTTTCCCATAGCAAGAAGCTATGGTCTGAGATCTCTGAGATAATTATGCAACCAAATCATCGGCCCGTCCGCTGAAAAACATACAACTCAAAAATTCTGGCAAATAGATTCCTGCAGCTCTCTCCCTAGGAACTAGCACGACGTGAGTTTTTATTCTGCAATCTCCAACAGTATCAATCTAAGGGCAATGAAGAGTGTTGTACAGACTACAGATACAAAAAATGTCGGGGTTTCCCAGTCACCCATTTCCGAGAAGCCATCCTACCTTGACCAGTTCTGAATATTAAAAAAACTAAAATTGAAAATGAGGAGAGATCGCTAGGTTACCCAAAAACAGAGTGTGAACGGCTTTATAGTTTCGTTTTTAATTTGGTTTTACCGTCACTAACACAATTTTCAAAATTTATCGATCTGCACTATGATACACAGTGTGGTTTAGAAATTTTATAGCTATCGGTATAGTGCAGAACTGCACACATTACAGAATTATCTAGAACAATTAAATTAAAAAAATGTGTAAGGTAAAAAGTATATTATGTTCTTCCTTTACAGGGCAATGAAGAGTCAACTACAAATATCAAAATGTTTCACTTCCAAAACCCTGTACCCCCCAGCTATCTCAACTTTGTCCCCTCTAAAAATATAAAAAACAATCAGGAGGCTCCAAAGCCACTAAAAACGTTTGAGCTGTTTTCATATTTTTAGTTTTCTAATTATGCCTTTGCCACCACTGACTTGAGTTCTAAAAACCATCCGCGTTTTCCATCCTAACCACGGTATTAATACTGTATCAAAATTTTAGTGAAACCAATTCAATAATCTCCAGGTTACACAATGCCGAATGATCTAAAGCAATACTCGTATGTATCAAGGATAAGGTCCTTGGTATGCATAAATAAAATTTCCTTGGTTTCTGTAATAGGCAACGCGCTGTTCGGATGGATCTAAGAAAGCATACCATGTAGTTCTTTCTTTCACAGGTCAATGGAGGCTATTATGAATACAATTTTTTCAGTTTACAATCCACCACCCCCAACCATCTCGATTTCACCTCCCCCCCCCCCCCCCAAAGTCCAAAGTGATCAGAAACCTCTGAAACGCCTAAAAAGGAGGTATGAGATATATTTGAAATTTAGAGTTTTTTGCTAATTTCCCAAATTAATGCAGCGACTCTCCAGCAAATCGCTTCCAAATTTCATCACGATCCATGATTACTGAGATTACGAGGCTAGAAGAACGCTGACAGACAAACAGACAGACCGACCTCCGACAGACACACCAGCAAACTGACAGATTATGTTGTGTAAGCGTATCATCTCATAATTGAACATCTTCGCGATCGCTAAACTCCCCTCACCTATCGCTGTAGGAAGTAATATGTCAAATTTTCTCTTAAAGTGGTTACTAGTAAAAAGTGTTAACCTGTATTTTTGAGACAAACTATCTTTAGAAAGATGCCTTAAGCTTTTAACTATAAAACGGCGAAGATTTCGAAAAATTAAGGAAACGTAATTTAACAATAATAATTGCAAAAATAATCTATGATTATTTTGGCACAGAATACGTCGTTAGCATTTCAGAACGTTTCATCAAATAGTTTGATTAATATTGAAATTGTTTATCTCACAGAGCTTTCTTTGCTGTGTTATTAACGTCGCAAGTAGATTTTACAATAGTGCCCTAATTTTTTCCTTATAAATTAATGAAATAGCTTTTGCTATTGAGTTTACTCAATTATTATTTCATATGCCTATGACTATAATCGAAAAAAATTATTCTAGAGCAATTTGGAGTTAGCCATTTTTTTAATTTACATTTCCTTTGTTTCTAATAACTAAGGAACATAATTTCCGGCTTTCAAAAGTTGAATATTCAGTTTTCATATGAAAGTTTCAGAAATCCTTGCACGTTATCAAATGCCCCTGTAAAGCATTCCGTGTGACGCTCAAATGTACTTTGCTTAGGCTTAGTATAGGTGGTTAGAGAACTCTTAAACCTGTGCTCTCCAAAAATTATAAACATAAAATTCAAATTATATCGATTTATGATATCTCTGGAAATTATTGACGGACTTGTTAATTTTTCTAATTTGTGTGTTATCATACTTTTTTGCACTATTAGAGGAAGTAAAGATTCTTGAACACCTAATAATGTTATAAATTATTTTTTATTTATTTACATGGTTGAATAGATATTAAATTATAATAACTAAAGAAAAAATCAAAACACATCAGTGCAGCCCACAGATACATCTGAATGCGATATTTCATTTTCTGAGCCCACGGGTTTGAAGGTCATCCCAGCACGTAACATAAAGCCAAGTCCACTTGAACTATACTTTGAAAGCTTTAGAGGGATATTTGGAAACGTGAAAATATTTTTGAAATTGTTACAGGAAAATATACAGGGTGATTGTAGTGTTTAACTAGAAATATAAGCATGTTTCTACTGCTATGTGTGCATGGTTAATTATTTGGCAACTGTTTAAGATGAATTCATTGTTTGGTAATTTAATCTTGGGAAGCTTTTGGTACGTGATCACCTTATTTTCGTCCATAATGACGAAATAGCATATTTTCTAAGGACTAATATACCAAATTTATAAATTTGACAATAAGTCTTTGTTTCATAATGGTTTTTGTTTGTAGTCCTACATTATAATAAAAATCACTAAAATTCAATTTTTTATCATCATTTTATAATTTAAGGCATCTTCTTGAAGATTGTTTGTCATAAAAACTCTTACAAATCAACTTTGTCATTTTAACCCGTTTATTTATAACCCTTATTTGCTCATAAATCCTGCTGGTTTACTTTTGTGGGTAAGTTTGACCCAAAAAACTTGTCTCAAATTACTCCATGAATGGGTGTCACGAAAAAAAACCTTATTTTCCTGGACTAATAAAGAGGAATATACATTTGAGAAAAGCATACTTCCAAGACATTCAGGTATTCACACGAGGTGGTCACCCCCGTTACAGCATGCATGGTGTCATAAACGGATATCGGCAATATAAGCATATTCCAGTGGCGAACGCGGGAGGGGGCATAAGGCACTCTAGAGTCGTGTGCCTATGAAGGGTGCAAGGTGCGTCCATGGTCGCCTTCAAGGTCAAACTGATTGTGTTTTACATCTGTGAATAAAACCATGCATTTTGTGCTGCCAACACTGTTGCTGTCATATGATTTCGCGGTTTTCGCAAGATTATATAATTCGCATTTTTGGTGGCCTTTTGACAGTAGTATTGTCGCTACCCTATATGAAAAACATGTGATCATGAGATCAACAAGTTTTTTTCCGACAAAAGGGAGTCCATGATATTTCTTTTAAAAATAAGAAGGTAAACTGCCAATTGCAGAATATCTCATTATTATTTAAATTATATTCAATTCTACAACCTGACGTTGTCAAAAAAATGTTACTAAACTACTAATATTTTAAACTATATATAAACTGTTATATATACATATAAAAAAACGGCGCCATTATGGGTGTGAAGTCTGGGCACAGATGCGAAAACAAAAAAGTATCGATACCGGTACCAATTCGACATTTCTTGGCCAAGTGTGGGGGCGGGTTAGAATATCTCCTATCGTATATCCTGCGTGTCGTAAAAGGCGACTAAAAGGAACGCCGAACTACTGTCGGTATAAGCAGTAACCTCTTCTCAACCAACAGCTTCGGGTGGACGAGTTGAGAAGAGTCAGGACACCTTCTTGTCCTTGGGGTGAGAAATTGCCCCTAAAGGCGGATGAACCAGTAGATACCATCTGATCAACGGCATGAGGATGCAGAAAGCAAATGGGAAACTACTGCATTAAAGATCTTAAAGATATCCCAAGAGAAACTCGTAAAATGTGTAAATGCATTTTACGAGTTCACAACATGTCTGTTAAGACATTGTGACTATGATGATGGCCAAGTATAGAGCTTGCACGCCAACGAATGCGCGTTTGGTTCTTACGGACAATTTTAAGTGATATATTGTTTGTTATTTTTCATGTTGTTATTCAAATAATATAAAATAGGAAATATAATATGATTATTGATTATTTGCAAAAAAAATGAAGAACGTCTTTACATTGTGGTTAAGAAACTTTATTCATAAATATATAGGGAAGAATATCAGTAGGTACGTTTTCGTACATGCACAGCACGATCGTGTTTTGAGATGTACCGAAATTGATCCAAAATATGTACTGAATTCCAGAAAAAAAGGCAGTTCAAAAAGCCATAAAAAATCATCAATATGTTTGTATAAAATTTAGCTAATAAGCGTGCTGGCTGATCAGCTATTTATTATACATCAAATCAGTTAAGTCGTCTCAATCGATCCCTAAAAATGGTGTCCGAACATCTTTGAGTACAATTTTATTTGTAGATTATATGTACTTACCTTACGAAATCATTCGAAAGTCTACAAAACTTTTTTCTGCAATTATAGTATTTGTCTTTGCAATGTTTAGCAGGACATACATTACCAGCACATTGTTTATCCATTTTAAAATCATACACGATCACATCGCGTATACAAAATCCCACAGCGTACGCCTATGCATTTTATCTCAGCAATGAGCAAAAACGAGCGTCGACCTTGCCTCATGCGTCAATGGTGTTCACCGACGCATTTGCCTCTTTTGACAGATACACATCCAGAGGTATTGTGCTGATTGTTTACTGTGCTGTGCTATATGTATACATGTCGCTTTAAAAATAGTTATTGTAATATGTCAAAAATGGAGTAATACATTTTTGAAAATTGTATCAATATAAATGCTACCAGATAAAATTTTGTATGTAATACGGATCATAGACAATCATTATGGCCCACGCCGCCGTGTTATTCACGAACCGTTGTGATTCTTATTGCATGAATAACTACTATGACACTAAGTTGATGGTATACAAAGGCATTAGTGCATACCTCGCTATGCGTGAAAGTTGATTTTCTCTGTTGGCATATATTTTATTCACCTCAAGTGCGACTAAATAGTTATTTCCGTTTTATTAAATTAGTCAGAAAAATGTATACTATCGCAGAAAAAATCTGCAGTTTTTTCTAATCTGTGATTTAATATCAGCCGTACCAATATCAAAGTTGCAGCGCTAATACAGTAGCATAACAGGGAAGAGTGCTGTTTTTATTGGACGCTTTTTGCTAAACTATCAAGACACTCCAATGCAAAATGGTAAAAAATGGTATACCTTTGTTCTCTGATATCTAACAATACAGAAATAAACCAAAATTGTCAGTCTCTGATTGTAAAAGTGTCCCAGAAGTCACTTTAAATGATACTAGTAAAATGTCCCGGAAATCAGTTTAATTGATATACGCAGCAACTATTGTATACATTGAAGAAAATGACTGATCAATGACGATTAGAAATTATATATGCCCTAATGAACCAGGAATGTACCATATGTATACGATATTAAGGATTATATAAAGTGTCTTGGAAGTCATCGCTAGACACACACATATATATATATATATATATATATATATATATATATATATATATATATATATATATATATATATATATATATATATATATATATTCTGGTTCGACCGCCCCAGAAGAAGAGCACCCACACCAGGCCGGTATCGGAAGCCGGCTCTGGGCAAGGTGGCGGTGCCTCGGATCGCCCTGACGACGACACACGCAACGACATGGACCGTTTTAGGTGGACGACGGAACTGAAGGATGACCTGCTGAGCTGCTACGAGAGCAGTAGCCCGCGCCGTAGGGGATACATGTCCCGCATGCATGGGAGGTGGTGTGAAATGCATCCAGAGCATAGCACAATTACCTCCCAGAGCTTGCGGAACCAGGTATTTTACCTTCGGGGGCAGGGATACGTTCGTGCTCCAGCTCAGCCTGCCCCTCCGGCGACTGAAAGGCCTGTTAACCAGGCTGAAAGGTCGCCGATGAGGCCCGCTGAGAGGGAAATCGACGAAGCCGTCTCACCTGGAGATTTCAGTGACCGAAGGGCCTTGCATAACAACAAGAGGTCCTTCAAGCTGGCAGATTTAAAGAGAGAGGATGAGGCGTTGAGTGAACGTCTATCGGAGGTCTCTGACATTTGGAGCATCAATTGCGAAATTTACGCTGCGGCTCTGAGGCTGGCTGGACAGGGGAGAGTGAGAGACTCTCCTGTCGAGAGAGCACAGAGGCGGGTGCGCCAGATGGAAGCGAAAATCCAGTTGGCTCGCCAAGAAGCATCCCGTATCCAGTGTGTGATGGAATATAGAGCGGCCGGTAGGCCTTTTACGCGCCGCGTGCGCCAGATAGCCCGAGAGCTAAGGCGCGACCATCACACGCTCAGTCAAGCGGTACTGGTTGTTGTCAAGCAGCATTGTCTTGACAGGATACGGACGCTAATCGCTGCTAAACGATCACTGGTGACGCGGGCGAGAGGTTTGGAGGAAAACAGATTGTTTTCCGAAAAGCCTGCTCGTCTCTTCCAACAGCGACCACCAGTCATAGAGCAGCCGCCAACTGCTGATCGCGTGGAGACTTTCTGGAGGGGCATTTACGAACACCCCAAACCTCTCCAAGCAGACACTCCGGCCTTGGCGCAGTTCGAGTCCGTTTGTAGGAGGACTCCAAACCTGAATGTACTGCGTCACCCGATAAACACGGAAGAAATTCTTGGTGCCTTACGAGGCGCAAAGAATTTCGCAGCTCCTGGCCCGGATGGCATAAACACCTACTGGTTGAAAAAGTTTCCCAGTTGCCACCGGCATTTAGCTAGAGTTTTTAACTCGTGGCTAAATCAGGAGCAGCCAATTCCGGCTTGGTTTGTCGAGGGTCGAACCGTGCTTCTCCCGAAGACCGGAGATTTGTCTGATCCTAAAAACTACAGGCCAATAACATGTCTGAACGCATGTTACAAGCTCTTCACCAGAATCTTGTACATGCGTATCCTTCAAGCTGTAAATCCCGTATTTCTCAGCGTATATGAACAAAGAGGGTCTAAGAAAGGAGTAGCTGGCTGCAGGGATAACCTGTTGATTGACCGCTGTGTCACACAGGACTCCGTGCATTACCTGCGAAACCTTTCTATGGCCTGGATCGACTATCGGAAGGCATTCGACACTACGTCTCATGAACTGATTGTGCGGCTGTTGGAGTGTCTTTCGGTAGATGATCAAATAGTGGGATGCATAAAACAACTGATGCCGCTCTGGAAGACTCGGTTCACTATAACATCGGGTGAAACCAGGGTTCGAACAGAGTTGGTATCATTTAAAAGAGGGGTCTTCCAAGGAGACTCCTTGAGTCCCTTGCTCTTTTGCATCTCGCTACTGCCTTTGTCCATAGCGCTGAAAAATACTAAGGGATACAGCTGTGGCAAGCCCAATTACCGGAGGCACAAGGTCACCCACTTATTTTACATGGATGACCTGAAACTCTATGCCTCCGGACAACGCGATTTAGAGCAGTCGCTGAGGGTAGTGCAGGATTACAGTCAAGCTATTGGTATGGAGTTCGGGATAGACAAATGTGCCATGGTTCATCTCAAAAGAGGACGTTGCGGAGATAGTGAAGATGAGGAGCAGCTCGTTGATGGGAGCATCTTGCGACAACTGCATGCCGGAGATACCTATACCTACCTTGGAGTGGCGCAGCGTCACATCCAAGAGGCAGAATTGGTCAAAGAGTGTCTCCGCCGCAAGTATTTGCACCGACTCCGGCAGATCTGGTCGTCAGAACTGTCCGGCAAAAACAAAGTCGCTGCCACAAACATGCTTGCGGTCCCATTGTTGCTATACAGCTTTGGTGCTGTCCACTGGAACGTGGAAGAGCTGCGACAAATCGACATAAAGACCCGCAAAAGGATGAATATGGAGGGAAGTCTACATCCTAGATCCTCTGTCCCGCGAATATACCTCCCGCGACACCTGGGAGGGCGTGGACTATTGAGTTTGGAGCATCTGCACAACAGAGTAGTACTGGCCACTGCCTGCTATGTTACGACGAGCACCGATCCCCTGATCCGCTTTGTGCGAGAGCACGAGATTGCGGGTAAAGGAGCCTTCCTTTTTAAAGCAGCAACACGGGCAGCCGAAGAACTTAGTCTCACGCTCGACTTCACGCGGAGGTGTCAGCAGTCCGTTACGGAACTTGCTCCCGCACAATTAAAAACCCGGATTAAAACTGCTGAAGTCCAATTGCTTTTAAGACTTCACAAAGATAAACCAATGCACGGAATCTTCTACAAACATCTAGAAGAGCATGGTTTATCTGAGCAGCTGACCTTCTCCTTCCTAAGGTCTAATGGGTTGAAGTCGGAGACTGAGAGCTCTATAATGGCTTGCCAAGACGGTGTCTTCAACACCTTAGTATACCGTAGCCGGATTATGGGTATGGATGTGCCCGATATCCGCTGTAGAGCCTGCCTGCAGGCGCCAGAGACCCTTACGCACCTCTTGTCGGCGTGTAAGGTGTACGCTGGCACAGCCTACGTCTATCGGCACAACGCGGCTCTACGAGTGCTATACTACCATTTAAGGCACTCATACGGTATAGATGAGACACCGGTGCTGCCATACGCTCCAGGGGACATTGAGTCCGTTGTGGAGAACGAGAGGTGCCGAATTTACTGGAACTACTCATTCTCCACGCTCGAGCTTATACATGCAAATAAGCCCGACATAGTCCTCCTCGACTACCAACAAAAGACGATGTTCGTTATCGAGTTCTCGGCACCCGCCGAGGGGAACATCGTCTCTAAGGAGGAGGAAAAGCGGACCAAGTATCAGGAGCTCCTCGGACAACTTCGCAGGCTCTGGCCGGACTACACTGTGAGTCTGCTAGTAATGGTCATTGGATCCCTAGGTGGTATGAGGGATACGCTGCTCTCTGCACTGCGCAAAATGCCGGTGTGCCGTGCGGCGGCGCACATCTTAGCCGCCAGAATGCAGAAGGCAGTCATCCATGGGTCCCTTCGTCTGCTTAGGACGCACGATACGCGGACCCAGTGATTGCTCACCTCACGGTGTGAGGAGTAGTCGCTGGGGAATGGAACAGCAGCCCGGTGTGTCGGAGCCCGGGTTGCACCTTTTTTGTTTTTGTTTTGTTTATATATATATATATAATAATTGCGAAATTTACGCTGCGGCTCTGAGGCTGGCTGGACAGGGGAGAGTGAGAGACTCTCCTGTCGAGAGAGCACAGAGGCGGGTGCGCCAGATGGAAGCGAAAATCCAGTTGGCTCGCCAAGAAGCATCCCGTATCCAGTGTGTGATGGAATATAGAGCGGCCGGTAGGCCTTTTACGCGCCGCGTGCGCCAGATAGCCCGAGAGCTAAGGCGCGACCATCACACGCTCAGTCAAGCGGTACTGGTTGTTGTCAAGCAGCATTGTCTTGACAGGATACGGACGCTAATCGCTGCTAAACGATCACTGGTGACGCGGGCGAGAGGCTTGGAGGAAAACAGATTGTTTTCCGAAAAGCCTGCTCGTCTCTTCCAACAGCGACCACCAGTCATAGAGCAGCCGCCAACTGCTGATCGCGTGGAGGCTTTCTGGAGGGGCATTTACGAACACCCCAAACCTCTCCAAGCAGACACTCCGGCCTTGGCGCAGTTCGAGTCCGTTTGTAGGAGGACTCCAAACCTGAATGTACTGCGTCACCCGATAAACACGGAAGAAATTCTTGGTGCCTTACGAGGCGCAAAGAATTTCGCAGCTCCTGGCCCGGATGGCATAAACACCTACTGGTTGAAAAAGTTTCCCAGTTGCCACCGGCATTTAGCTAGAGTTTTTAACTCGTGGCTAAATCAGGAGCAGCCAATTCCGGCTTGGTTTGTCGAGGGTCGAACCGTGCTTCTCCCGAAGACCGGAGATTTGTCTGATCCTAAAAACTACAGGCCAATAACATGTCTGAACGCATGTTACAAGCTCTTCACCAGAATCTTGTACATGCGTATCCTTCAAGCTGTAAATCCCGTATTTCTCAGCGTATATGAACAAAGAGGGTCTAAGAAAGGAGTAGCTGGCTGCAGGGATAACCTGTTGATTGACCGCTGTGTCACACAGGACTCCGTGCATTACCTGCGAAACCTTTCTATGGCCTGGATCGACTACCGGAAGGCATTCGACACTACGTCTCATGAACTGATTGTGCGGCTGTTGGAATGTCTTTCGGTAGATGATCAAATAGTGGGATGCATCAAACAACTGATGCCGCTCTGGAAGACTCGGTTCACTATAACATCGGGTGAAACCAGGGTTCGAACAGAGTTGGTATCATTTAAAAGAGGGGTCTTCCAAGGAGACTCCTTGAGTCCCTTGCTCTTTTGCATCTCGCTACTGCCTTTGTCCATAGCGCTGAAAAATACTAAGGGATACAGCTGTGGCAAGCCCAATTACCGGAGGCACAAGGTCACCCACTTATTTTACATGGATGACCTGAAACTCTATGCCTCCGGACAACGCGATTTAGAGCAGTCGCTGAGGGTAGTGCAGGATTACAGTCAAGCTATTGGTATGGAGTTCGGGATAGACAAATGTGCCATGGTTCATCTCAAAAGAGGACGTTGCGGAGATAGTGAAGATGAGGAGCAGCTCGTTGATGGGAGCATCTTGCGACAACTGCATGCCGGAGATACCTATACCTACCTTGGAGTGGCGCAGCGTCACATCCAAGAGGCAGAATTGGTCAAAGAGTGTCTCCGCCGCAAGTATTTGCACCGACTCCGGCAGATCTGGTCGTCAGAACTGTCCGGCAAAAACAAAGTCGCTGCCACAAACATGCTTGCGGTCCCATTGTTGCTATACAGCTTTGGTGCTATCCACTGGAACGTGGAAGAGCTGCGACAAATCGACATAAAGACCCGCAAAAGGATGAATATGGAGGGAAGTCTACATCCTAGATCCTCTGTCCCGCGAATATACCTCCCGCGACACCTGGGAGGGCGTGGACTATTGAGTTTGGAGCATCTGCACAACAGAGTAGTACTGGCCACTGCCTGCTATGTTACGACGAGCACCGATCCCCTGATCCGCTTTGTGCGAGAGCACGAGATTGCGGGTAAAGGAGCCTTCCTTTTTAAAGCAGCAACACGGGCAGCCGAAGAACTTAGTCTCACGCTCGACTTCACGCGGAGGTGTCAGCAGTCCGTTACGGAACTTGCTCCCGCACAATTAAAAACCCGGATTAAAACTGCTGAAGTCCAATTGCTTTTAAGACTTCACAAAGATAAACCAATGCACGGAATCTTCTACAAACATCTAGAAGAGCATGGTTTATCTGAGCAGTTGACCTTCTCCTTCCTAAGGTCTAATGGGTTGAAGTCGGAGACTGAGAGCTCTATAATGGCTTGCCAAGACGGTGTCTTCAACACCTTAGTATACCGTAGCCGGATTATGGGTATGGATGTGCCCGATATCCGCTGTAGAGCCTGCCTGCAGGCGCCAGAGACCCTTACGCACCTCTTGTCGGCGTGTAAGGTGTACGCTGGCACAGCCTACGTCTATCGGCACAACGCGGCTCTACGAGTGCTATACTACCATTTAAGGCACTCATACGGTATAGATGAGACACCGGTGCTGCCATACGCTCCAGGGGACATAGAGTCCGTTGTGGAGAACGAGAGGTGCCGAATTTACTGGAACTACTCATTCTCCACGCTCGAGCTTATTCATGCAAATAAGCCCGACATAGTCCTCCTCGACTACCAACAAAAGACGATGTTCGTTATCGAGTTCTCGGCACCTGCCGAGGGGAACATCGTCTCTAAGGAGGAGGAAAAGCGGACCAAGTATCAGGAGCTCCTCGGACAACTTCGCAGGCTCTGGCCGGACTACACTGTGAGTCTGCTAGTAATGGTCATTGGATCCCTAGGTGGTATGAGGGATACGCTGCTCTCTGCACTGCGCAAAATGCCGGTGTGCCGTGCGGCGGCGCACATCTTAGCCGCCAGAATGCAGAAGGCAGTCATCCATGGGTCCCTTCGTCTGCTTAGGACGCACGATACGCGGACCCAGTGATTGCTCACCTCACGGTGTGAGGAGTAGTCGCTGGGGAATGGAACAGCAGCCCGGTGTGTCGGAGCCCGGGTTGCACCTTTTTTGTTTTTGTTTTGTCTATATATATATATATATATATATATATATATAATACGTTTTCGAAACGTTTGAACGTCCGAATATATTCTTGCAATTTTAGACAACATTATATACGCTTCAGTACGACAGAAAGTGCGGAGGAAAATTTGCCGTAAAACGTCGCGACTTCGTCGTGCTTCTGCGTTGAACGAAGTATACTAAACGCATCTTTAAATCGGCAGAATAATAGGCGAACCGAATAATAGCTTTTATACAACAGCGGCTTTTTTGTATCGCAGCGTTTCTTAACATCTTAGGCACTTCAGTCGCACTGAAAGTGTGTAGGAAAGAATGGCAGAACAGACAAGTCTGAGATATGTATGGTACATATAAAAAAAAAGTAGTCAAGTTGATTGACTGAGCACTTCCCATACATTACTGTGATACCAATTTATTATTTTCCCTTAGCATGAAGCTATAGTCTGGGGTTCCCTTGTAATCAAAGCATCGACCACCCGCCAGCAAAAAATACTACATCACAAAAGCTTTATCATAATTTGGTTCTGTCATACTGTAACTTCCAACAAAGTTTACACAGTCAAGATCGGAACGGGCCAATAAACCTTGCAAATCTTTAGTTATGCTAAAGATATATGGACGGATATCTACAGGTGAATTATAGATTTGCAAAACGGTAGGGTAATCACAAAAAAAGCTTAATTAATGTGCTACTATCCTTAAGCTGTATAATATACAGACACGTGGTTAATCTACCATTATGAATACTATAGTGGCATTAGCGTCCAAATGATATCGGTTGTGACAAATAGCACTCACTAATTAGGAATCCAATCTTAGTATATAATTATCTTGCCCTTCATTTGCGGTTTTGTCTATAAAATGTTCAATGTTCTGGAACTATCCGATAGGTATATAAAACTTCAAGCACACCCTGAACTATCCGGTAGACATATAGAACTTCAGGCCATTCCCGAAAGTATCCATCGGTCCTGGAACTATACGTTAAATCCCTAAAAATGTCCTGGTAATATGCGACTGACATATATATGTGATTTCGGTAGTGTTTTATTCGCCCATAAATGTTACGATGAAAAAGCTCGACGCAAGCTACAATAGGAACAGTCCTTTTTCTTAACACAGAAACCAATTTTGGCCCTGAGAAGGGCCGGTTATTTTCGTTGCTGCTTGCTGCCCTCAAGCTGCGGCTACATGATTTGTTCGAATAACAAACATCTTACGCCTTCTTCTCGGTCTTCTTGGGCAACAGTACGGCCTGGATGTTAGGAAGTACTCCGCCCTGAGCGATCGTCACACCGGACAACAACTTGTTCAGTTCTTCGTCGTTTCTGATGGCCAACTGCAAATGACGGGGAATGATACGGGTCTTCTTGTTATCGCGAGCTGCGTTACCGGCCAACTCCAATACTTCGGCAGCCAGATACTCCATCACGGCAGCTAAGTATACGGGTGCTCCGGCACCGACGCGTTCAGCGTAGTTTCCTTTACGCAACAATCTATGGATACGTCCCACAGGAAACTGAAGACCGGCCCTGCTGGAACGAGACTTTGCCTTTCCCTTGACTTTACCACCTTTTCCGCGTCCCGACATGTCTGAATAATATCGTATATACACAAACAAGTTCACTAAACGCCTCCGACTTCTGCCGGACTGATGTGGCCAACTCCGCCGCACAACGTTTATAAGCAACTTTGCCTGCCAATCAGCGTGCAGGAGGAGCGACCACGATCAGAGGGCGGAGTCTACGCCGTTAACGTGGCCGCTGTTAAAGGCGGCTAACGACGTGACGACGCGTCTCAACACCAAGAACACTGCCAGCCTCCAGGACAGCACCGGGGAGGTCCTACGCCAAGGCTTCCAGCCCACCACCAGTCGCCAAGGCGCCGGAACCCAAACCTGCCGAGGACATTGTTGATGTCATCAAGTCCATCCTCAAGCAGCAACAGCAACAACAAGAGCAGACAAACGCGCTGATCGCGTTGTTCAACAAGATCCAGGCCCAAAAATGAACGACACACCAAACCGTTCATTTTCCCCAGCGAGCCAGAACACGAGACTGAAGATCCTAAGTTGGAATGTCAACGGAGCTAGGAACAAGAAGCACGAGATTGGAGAAATCCTCACCCGTGGAGACTACGACATCATGGCACTCCAGGAGACCAAGATGACCGAAGCCCGGGTGCCACACTGGACGATCCCAGGCTACACCACATACCGGAAGGATCGGACCAACAACGCCGGCGGCGTTCTACTAGCTGTGAAGAATCTCGTGCCTCACCACCCGATTGGCATCCCAGAACTTCACTCGATGGAGGCAGTTGGAGTTGCAGTCACCACCACCGGACGACCGTTGAAAGTCATCTCGGCCTACATCCCTCCAACGAGACCAGTATCAGAGGAAGACTTCCAGACTGTACTTGATGAAGACACCGTGATTGTTGGCGACCTCAACGCCAAGTCCACGACTTGGAACAGCAGGACTACCAACACCAGAGGACGAGTACTCGAAGACATTCTGGACAGAATCACTGGTACGACCGCCATGGGACCGGAAGAACCCACCTTCCACCCATCCCGAGGCCTTCCGGACGTCATCGACATAGCCATTCTTCGAGGAGAACAGTATGTCGCTGAGACCTGGACGATTATGGAGGGAAGTTCCGACCACAACCCCATCATCCTGGACCTGGAACTGGCAGACGGAAATCCCATACCCAACGAGCCTCGCACGGTGAGACGGGTAAACTTCGATCTGGTTAGGAACCTGATCCATGGGAACCTAGGACCCCTGCCCGAAGTGAAGACGCCTTCAGACATCGAGAGGGCAGCCAGACACCTAGAGGAGTGCATCAACGCTGCCCTCACCGAAGCCACTTCGTTGGAGAACATCAACGCCCCGAACCGCTTTCGTGACATCCCTGAGAACATCAGAAGAATGATCACAGAAAGGAACAGGACAAGAAGACTCGCTCAGACTACCTTGGCCCCGGCAGATAGAGCAGAACTTCGGCGAAAGAACAATGAAGTGAGAGAGGCGCTACAAACCCATCACCTGAGGCAATGGGAATCACGACTCCAAGAGCTGGATCCAGGGGACTGTGGTATGTGGAAGCTACAGAAAATCCTCCGGCGCAGGCGAAAACCACCGACGGCGATCCACGGCGAGAGAGGTCTGGTTTACACGAACGACGAGAAATCTGAGGCCTTCGCAGACAGCATCGAACTTCAGTGCAGGGACAACAACCACCCGAACCAGGACGAGGACTGGATAGACCTGGTGCACCAACAGGTCCTCCGGCTCAGAACCACGGACACCAGCGATGAGATTCTCGAACCGGCATCACCAGATGAAGTAAGAGACATCATCCGAGGCACTCAACTGAAGAAAGCTGCTGGCTGCGACGGGATAGGCAACAGAGTACTTAGAAGACTCCCTAGAAAAGGCATCGTAGCACTGACCAACATCATCAATGCGATGCTCAGACTAAGGAGGTTTCCGGACCATTGGAAGAAGGCTGATGTCATCGTCATCCTGAAGCCAGGCAAGGATCCGTTGTTCCCGCAGAACTACCGACCCATCAGTCTACTCACCGCCATGAGCAAAATCGCCGAACGCGTCATCGTCAGAAGAATCTGGCAGATGGCAGACCAGCTCTCAGTCATCCCGAACGAGCAGTTCGGATTCAGGAAGGGCCACAACACCGAACAACAGGTCCTGCGAGTTGTCGAGTTCACCACCCGATCCCTGAGTGAAAGGAATGTCGCTAGTGTGGTGGCACTAGACGTCTCCAAAGCATTCGACCGAGTCTGGCACGATGGACTTGTATACAAGATGACCCAACTTGGATTTCCAGGGAGCATGGCCCAGATGATAGACTCCTACCTGAGAGGAAGGACATTCCGCATCAGATCCGGAGAGATGACGTCCAGCTACCGAGAGATGGAAGCTGGAGTACCCCAGGGAGCAGTAATGTCACCACTACTGTACCTGATCTACACTGCAGACATCCCCAGGACGGCGCAGAACACCGAACTGGCCATGTACGCTGACGACACGGCCATCATGGCACGCTCCAGCCAAGCTAGGCATGCGACCACGTACCTTCAGAGAGCAGTCACCGCTCTGGAAGAATGGTGCATCAAGTGGAAGATCCAAGTCAATGCAGAGAAGACCGAAGCCGTCCTTTTCAAGGGCCTGAAGAGGACCAACGTTCACCCTGCAGACAACTTAGAACTTGATGACCAGGACATCCGCTGGACCAACAGCATGAAGTACCTAGGAGTGACCCTAGACCAAGGCATGACCTGGAGACCACACGTGGACAAGACCATCCAGAAGATCAAAGGGGTGAGAAGCCAACTCCAACCGATGATAGGACGAAGAAGCAGACTTAGTCGTAGGAACAAGCTGCTGATCATCGAGATGGTGCTACTGCCGATCATCATGTATGCTTCAACTGCCTGGGGATACCTGGCAGAAAGCTACAAGAGAAGATTACAAGCCCAACACAACATGGCAGTAAGACAAGCCGCCAACGCCCCCTGGTACGTGCCCAACCACCGAATCTTCGAGGATCTACGAGTCACGCCCGTGATCGAGAAGATGAAGCAGCGAGCGGTGAAGCTGTTCACGAAATGGGAAGATCACGAGAACCACCTGATCAGAGAGGCCCTGGACTACGACCCCAGATTCGTGAACCGATACAAGAGACCCAAGTCCCTGGTGGCGGGACTATGACGCTCCGACGAAGGATAACCCAACGTAGAAAGAAGACCAACATCTACACCCAACGCAGAAAGAAGACCAGCTAGAACAGAAGGAGACTAACTCTTTTCTTTTCAGGTCTACCAGAGGACACCGCGACGGCTGGTGCGCCAGTCGGGGGCACCGCCTCAAGCGGTGCTCCCGAAGGGCGAACCAGCTGCAAACCAAACACCGCTCGAAGCGGCCAACCCGTAACCGGGATTCGGAAAATCCCCCGCGAATCGGCAACGAGACGACACCGCGTGCTCTCCAGAGCAAAACGCGGAGGAACGGTCCTCCGCCCCCTCACCGCGAACCCGCAGGCAACATACAGGCACGTGCCTGTCGCGCGTACGCGATGAGGCCCTGACCAGAGGCCGCTTCACGGGCTGGTCAGGGGGTGGTGGAGCAACTCAGCCGGGGAGTTGCGAGGGTACCTCAAGGCGAAGGAGGTCGTCGTCGACGACGCGTCATTTCTATTCCGATCGAGTAGTCGTTCGGATCGATTTATTCGACAGACGAGACGATGCCACCCAAAACTAGCGGTAAGGCTGCCAAAAAAGCCGGCAAGGCGCAAAAGAACATTTCGAAATCCGATAAGAAGAAGAAGCGCAGGAGGAAGGAGAGCTACGCAATTTACATATACAAGGTCTTGAAGCAAGTACATCCCGATACCGGTATATCCAGCAAGGCGATGAGCATCATGAACAGTTTCGTTAACGACATATTCGAACGGATCGCCGCCGAAGCATCGAGGTTAGCTCACTACAACAAACGCGCCACGATCACTAGCAGAGAGATCCAGACGGCGGTACGTTTACTGTTGCCTGGTGAGCTGGCCAAGTACGCTGTCAGCGAGGGTACCAAGGCTGTGACCAAGTATACCAGTTCGAAGTAATGGAAAAAGTTTGGGATTACTAACACCGCCAGATATGGAACAAGGAGAAAAAGGTTCTTTTCAGAACCACCACACGAAAAAACACGGAAAAAATAGAACGATACTCTCACATTTAAACATACAACAAGGCTTTTAAGGGACTTGGAATTAAAAAGTAATTTAAAGAGAGGCGCGTTCACACGTTAACATCTATAACGAAAACAAAACAAGCGCATAGTGCAATGAGAAAAGCATGCGGATCTCGATGTACGTAGTGTCCTATAGTAAACTCATTCCTCGACGCACAATAATAGCGGATGTGTCGTGATGACGTCGTCGGCAAAGAATTTCTGATAGAGCCAACAAGGGTGGGGTGGGTCGCTTAATGTACAGTGGAGCCTGTTATGTAAAGCTTCTAATGGATACGTACAGATCTGCGATACGCGTTAACGCACTACTGCCTTATATTTTACCATGGACCAGTGTAACGATGTACGAAATAAACGAATGAATTTATTTCTGATGTAGAAAACCGGTTTTTTTTTCATAAGAAACTGTGGTGGCCCTGAAAAGGGCCATTTTTTTAACAGCGGCGGCGGACAGCCTCCCGCATAAATAACGTCGCCATCCGATATCAAATCAAATCAAATCAAATACTTTTATTTCCATAAGACTCAGTTTTACAGAGTATTGGATTATTGTCAAACAGGTAATAAAATATAAAATAATGTAAATTTTTTTAGGATATATACATGATATAAATATCACACACATAAATATATATATAAAACAACAAGTAATTTCCACATAAACAAACAGACAAACGTAGTCATGATTAATGATCGAAACAACGGATCTAAGTATAAATGATTATTTAAAGATAAAAATGTATTTGACGCGCGATGAAACAAATTATAAGGAGCAACTCATATACTCGTCTACAGAATAGAATGGATTTTCTAAAAAGATTTTTTTTACTTTCTTTCTAAAAACATTCAGGGAACTTATAGCCTTTAGATCAGGTGGGAGTTTATTATATAGTTTAATCATCATAACATTTGGACTATTTGATATTAGCGATAATCTATGAGAAGGAACTAGTAAATTATAGTTTGGTCGAAGGTTATATGTAGATACGTTAGAATCTCTAGATATATATTGAAAATGGTTAGATTTAATGTATATAATGCATCTAAAAATATATAGTGAAAATAAAGTCATGACTCCTGCTTTTCTGAACAGTTCTCTACATGACTCAAGTTTCCTTTTAAAAAATATGGTTCTTATAATTCTTTTTTGAATTATGAATGCCTCGTTGATACGGGAACAGTTCCCCCAGCAAATAATACAATAACTGAGTAACGATTCAATATGTGCAAAGTAATATGCTTTTAAAATTGCTAAGTTGACATATGTCCTTAATCGCCAGACAGTATAACAATGAGTTGATAATTTATTTATTATAAAATCTAAATGTTTGGACCATGAAAGATATTCATCAAAGTGAACCCCTAAATATTTTACAGAGTTACTTTGTGGCAAAATATGCCCATTACATTTTACTAATAGGTTGTAATCAAGTTTTGTGGTACTACATAACATGATCTCAGTTTTTTTAGTGTTCAATACAAGTGCATTGTCGTTACAATAATTTAACATGCAGCTAGATGCCTTGCAAGCTTTGGAGCTTAGAATTTCAGTTTCCTTTGCAGCTACTACAAAGGCAGTATCATCAGCATATAAAGAAAGAAATATATCAGGACAGTTGAGTGCAATGTCGTTGACAAAAAAAGTGAACAGTGTGGGGCTTAAAATACTACCTTGAGGAACTCCTGAGTAAACATTTGCGGGTGGTGAGATTTGCTGCAAGCCACTTTTCACTACCACTTTTTGTTGCCTCCCTATCAAATATGATTTTATCCACTCATGTGCACAGCCTCTAATTCCATATGATATAATTTATCTAAAATGATTCGGTGGTCGATCGTTTCAAAAGCTCGACTAAGGTCAAAAAATAGGCTAACTGTTTTCAGCTTATTATCAAGGTTTTCTAACAATTTGCTATACACAGATAGGACAGCATCTTGAGTGCATCGATTTGATCTGAAACCATGTTGGAAATTATTGAGAATCCGGAACTGATTTGAAAAGTTTACAAGTCTGACATTAAAGCATTTTTCATAAAGTTTTGAGAATGCGGAAAGGAGTGCGATACCTCTATAATTAGATATCAACTTCTTATCTCCTTTTTTGTATACCGGTATCATTAGCGCAGTTTTTAAAGCAGAGGGAAATATACCCTCGACAAAGGATGCATTGATTAAATAAGTCAGTGGTCTGACAATGTATTCAGCTACACTTATTAATAAGGAACATGGGATCTCATCCTCGCCACCTGAATTTTTCACAGATATTTGCTCTAGTATATTACCTACCTCAGAAATAGTAACTGGCAATAAATATAATGAGTTTTGAACAACAGGAATGTTATAAGACTGCGTATTTGGTCTACAATTACTAATAAGTGCCTGAATAGAAGTAGTGAAATAGTCATTAAATGCATCAGCTAATTTATGAGGGTCAATAATATTTCCCCGTATATCCATCAAGTCTTCCGGAATTTGCTCCGTGTTTTTTCTGCCAGTAGATTCATTGATTATAGTCCAAGCCATTTTGGATTTATTTTTTGTTATAGTCATTCTAGTGTTGTAGTAGCCCTTTTTGGCATTAGCAATATTACTTGTATGTTGTTTTTTTAGTATTTTGTACCTGGATAGGACATCGTCATCCCTAGTTGACCTATAGAGTTTGTAGAGATCTCTCAACAATATGCCCTCATTTATAATTTCCTGGGTTATCCACCCTTTTTTATTCATTTTATTTTTTATTTTGCACATTTGCAAGGGGAACGCCACGTCCATGGCCTCAAGAACCTTAGAATAAAATCTCATAAATTTGGTATTACTAGATATCTCCTCATTCAAGAATTCAAATTTTTCCTGTGATAGTAGATATTTGAAATGAGCTAGGTTATTTGGATTGTTAAAAAATCTTTTTAGAGTAAATCCCGTGTTTGAACATTTTTTTGTACACGTAAGTAAATAACTAACATTCAAAAGAAAATGATCGGAAAAGCAAAATGGTTCTACAGAGGTCAATAGGTTTACAGGATCAACGTTTGAAAACACGTTGTCAATTACAGTTTTAGAATTGCCCTCAATACGAGTATAGTCGTGAATCAATTTAACAAAACCATAACATGCAAACACGGTTGAACAAGTATGTGCATTATTGTCTAAAACATTGTCATCAAAATTGAAATTGAAATCACCTCCTAGAAATATTGGTAAATTTGTTTTCCCGTAGTGATCCAACAGTCGTTCCAAATTACCTAAAAATACATTGGGGTCGGCAGAAGGGGCACGATATAAACAGCCCACGATGAGCTTTTTGCTAAACAAGGTTACTTCGGACAAAGTGTACTCGAAACTTGATTCAATGCTAATAATATTTAAGTTTATAGGGCTAAAATGCTCACGTTCTTTGATAAATATGGCTACACCACCACCTCTAGTTAAACTACGAGAAAAGTAATTACAGAGTTTATAACCTGGTATAGCGACACCTAGGATTTCATTATTATTACACCAAGTTTCAGAGAGACAGATGACATCTGGATGTGACAATGATTGAAGTAGCACCTCCAGTTCTCCAATTTTATTGCGTAGACTTCTCACGTTGAGATAGCAGATCTTGATAGAGCTTAGGTCCCGTGCTTGTTGTTCAACATTTGTTCTGATGGCCGTGGGTTCATCAGGGCTTTTGTTTGAAAATCCTTTTTCAAAAATGTAAAGCGCCTAACCGCACTACCAACTGGCCAAATATCTGGATTATATACCATCTGTACGTGGGAAATCGGGAACGACACTTTAAAAGAAGCTGTTGAATTATTTTTTTTCTCTAACTTTTCACAATTAAAATCAATTTCTGGGGCTGATTGTTTCAAAAATGCTGTTAACGATTCTTCAGATTCAGCCGCATCCAACCTATATACATGCAAATATCCTAATTTAGGAACTGTTTTAATAACACCATCCTTATTTGTACCTATGACCACTTTTTTATTTTGTGTCTTCCACCCAGACGTCGATGAGCCGTTGTTTGCCTTTTTTATAATTGGGTCACTTTTTGTGTGGTTGGGGATTCCACGGTTTTTAGGAATCTCTTGGGTTCTTTCAGTGTTTTCCTTTGTATACATAATATGTGACTCAGTACTCGTAGATGGATAATTTTTATTTGGTGTTTTCTGTTCAGCTGCTTTGAGGTGCTGTGTGTTTCCAGTAGATGCCGTTGGAATGTAGTTTTTGGAAAGATTATCGGGATAATGGTTTTGATTTTTACCTTGTATTTCTTTCTTTAAGAAAATTATAAGTTCTTCTTGTTCTTGGGCTCTTTTTTCTAGATGAAAACTTAACTTGCTTACCGCTTCCACTTCGATCTTCAACCGCTCATTGATATTTTGCAGACGAAGTACCTCTTGTTGCTCCGCCATATTGTTTGTCGTCTCGAATGTATCATGGAAAACATCCTTCTCACTAGCACTATGGTATTTTTCATGAATTTTTGCCACATAACTTATCAAAGGGTCACTGGTCACACTACTAGGTACCTTTAGGGTTAATAAAATATCTATTATATCGTTTTTCTTCAATTTACTTAGATCGTTTAGCAGAACACCTGCTTCGCGTTCGGACGCCATGACAAGTTATATCGTCGTCGTACTCCTAACAACAATCGTCACGTACAGTTTATTTCTTCTTCTTAGGAGAAGCGGCCTTCCTTTTCGGAGACGACGCAGCAGCTTTGGCAGTTTTCGGTTTCGGCGCCTTCGGCTTTTTAGTAGGGGCTCCTTTGCTGGACTTTTTCGCCTTAGACGGTGATTTTTTCGGAGAAGCCGCGGCCGATGTTAGCGAAGCCGTCTTAGCCGAGGTCGCAGTTTTCGCGCTTTTCTTCGTTTTTGTCGCAGAGGCTTTCTTCTCGGCAGTACCGATTGCAGAGGACTTCTTGGCTTTCGGCGAGGCCTTCTTTCCGGATTTCGCTCCACTAACCTTCTTCGCCACTGTTCCGGTCTTCTTCGTACCGCCAACCGACTTCCTCTTCTTTTCGCCGCCCTTAACGGCGGACGAAGATGGAGTTTTCGAAGATCCGCCGGCAGAAGATGATGCCAGCTTAAAGGAGCCGGAAGCTCCCTTGCCTTTTGTCTGAACCAAAGCCCCCGAGGCTACAGACGATTTTAGGTAGCGCTTGATAAAAGGTGCCACCTTTTCAGCATCTACCTTGTAGTTGGCGGCTATGTATTTCTTGATAGCTTGCAGCGACGAACCACCACGTTCTTTCAAACCTTTGATGGCGTTGATCACCATTTCGCTTGTAGGAGGATGGGATGGCTTTGTCCTTGGATTCTTTGGCTTTTTCTCTTTCTTGGCAGACGACTGTGACGCGGGCGACGCTGAGTTAGCCGTAGCTGTCGCAGAAGCTGCGTAATTCTGATTTTCGGTATCCGCCATAGTTATCTATGAAAGTAGGAAAATCTACGCTCCACCCGTACGTAAGTGGATATGCTACTACGAGTAAGAATGTCGAATGAATAAAAGAGGCGCAATCCGCGAAGGACCCCAACTCGTTTCGGTCGGACCGAACATTGAACGCTCCAACTTTGCCGCGAAAACGATTTTGACGGCTTCAAATCCGTCGGACCAGCGGTCGTATCAGTTTGTTTTTCGACTTACTGATGTTAATGCGGCCGATTGGCAGTAAAAAGCGGATCAAATAACGAAGGTGTATACTTTCACGTGTCAACTTAACTTAACGATAAACAGACGGGAGGTATGCGCATGTTTAAATAGTAAGATCAAACGTAAAGGATATACGCTTTGGACCTAACAGACCGCTTTTTTGTCATCATTTCTAGCGTGTAGGCTGGTAATTTTGTTTCATTGCTACCCCACCAAAGGATCCTCGGGTATTAGGAAGCAAAAGGTTTACTCGCCATCGCCCGAACATGTTCCGTAATACAGATAATCTCAATGATACGGAAAGGTGTCTGCCGAGTATCTCAGCACGCATAGTCGCGAAACGTCTGATAATAAAGTAAGACAAATCCCCTAACCGCGAAGAATGGTATAAAATGTTACAGATAATCATCTGAACAGTATGTCGTTGGAAACAAAACCATTAACAAATGTTTTCATGTGACATTTACGTTTGAGAAACGACCACCACGCACGCACCCGACGTACAAAATGTCGAACGTTCGTCTATTTAAAATCGTCGAAATAGAATTATGTCAAATTAACGAATAGTTTTCACGCATACCATCAGTTTAAATTGTATACATATGTAAACATAGAAGTGATTCGTACTATCCACCGACTATATTATAAGAATATACTCTGCTATATACGAATTAAGTACAGGCCAACATTCATTAGATGTTACCGGAATGAGCGTCTTACACAAGTCAGACACGCCGTGCACATCACCAAGGTACCCCCAACGTACACCGTACACCATCCGAAACAAAACACGATTCATTCATGACGAGTCTACACGTAAAGTAATTTTCATATGCAATCTGGCAAGATTGCCTACTCGCGCTGTTTTTCTATCAACGTAATTACTAAGTCAAAAGTGACACTGCGACGTCCATCCAGCACAATTCGTTCGTGATTTCGGTAATCGTGCTATACTTTGATTGTTTTTCCCTGTTACTCATTCATCTTGCACAACCACCGACCAACTCATAATGCCAACTGTACGCTATATGTAAACATCGAAATCATCCCTACTATCAACGGTTTGAAAATACGAAGACGTGAGTTTTTGGAAAACGTTAAAGTACCACCTCAAATGCGTTACAGCTTCTGGATGAATAAGCAATGGGCAGCTATCGTTCGTAGGACGGTTACGTGTTAAATATGGTATCAGCAATGGCTGACATGTAAGATTCGATATAAGGAAATATAGGAAAGTAACATTTATGTTAATGTTAACGGAATGAGTAGGTATTCTTTTCTCGTTCGAAACAAAAATGATGGTTCTGAAAAGAACCGTTTTTTTTTCGTGCGCCCTTTAAGCGGATACAGAAGGTGAAACTATCTAGGCACGTTCACCTCTGATGCGTCTAGCCAGTTGTATATCTTTTGGCATGATGGTAACCCGCTTAGCGTGAATGGCACACAGATTTGTGTCCTCGAAAAGACCAACCAAATATGCTTCGCTAGCTTCTTGAAGAGCCATCACCGCAGAGCTTTGGAATCGCAAGTCGGTCTTGAAATCCTGGGCGATCTCACGAACCAGCCGTTGGAAGGGCAGCTTCCTGATCAACAATTCGGTACTCTTCTGATAACGACGAATTTCCCTGAGAGCGACGGTCCCCGGACGATAACGGTGAGGTTTCTTCACACCACCTGTAGCGGGAGCACTTTTCCGAGCCGCCTTGGTGGCTAACTGCTTCCTAGGCGCTTTACCCCCGGTTGATTTACGGGCTGTCTGTTTGGTACGAGCCATAGCGTAAGATTAGTTATGAATGTATGGATACACGTCAGAGCCACGGCGAGCTTCGCACTGATAGACGACGTATCAGCACCCAACGTTATATTTATATCGATACGTGAAAAGCCGTTGCCCGATTGGTCGACAGACGGGCCAATGGAAACGCGCAAAGAGGTATCAAAACCGAGCCCGCACGGGCAGGATGGTCAGTCGTCTGCCGTTCGTTGACTTAGCAGTTTGCAAGCCGAGTGAAAAATTCAAAATGACCGGACGTGGTAAAGGTGGAAAAGGTTTAGGCAAAGGGGGCGCCAAAAGGCATCGTAAGGTTCTTAGGGATAACATCCAAGGAATTACGAAGCCAGCCATAAGAAGATTAGCAAGACGTGGAGGAGTAAAGCGTATATCCGGCTTGATATACGAAGAGACAAGAGGCGTTCTGAAAGTTTTCCTGGAAAATGTTATCAGGGATGCTGTCACCTACACGGAGCACGCCAAAAGGAAGACAGTCACTGCTATGGACGTCGTGTATGCATTAAAACGACAAGGACGTACCTTGTACGGTTTCGGAGGTTAAGAACATAGGCCTAAGTAATAGATCGCTGTTTATAGGACATCCGCAATTCGGTCCAGAAAGAAAACGGTTCTTTTCAGAACCACAACCTTATTTCTTGAAATAAAAGTAAAGCGTCTCACGAAGCGATACCGATTCATATGTCGGTATTTCAAGTAAACGCTGAAACGAATGTATGCGTGTCATCTGTCGTACACATAAGATGAGCTTAGTGCTCTGCGAGTAGCGTAGGGTAGTGATTCGTTTGCAAACGTCAAGAAAAGGCGTAATTTAGCAAATATTGCCAAATATGTGTGATGTATTCTCTGTAAAGATTCAGATACATCTATGGTCGTCGGGTCGATGGACATGTATGTCCCAGGTACCGCATAATTATCTATATATCGAGTAAGGAGTCAAACATGCTGCTACATGCGCTACTTGGCGGAGGCGATTACATCACCCTAAAGACAACTGAGAAACTTGTTCGTAA
The DNA here is from genome assembly GCA_951848785.1 of Callosobruchus maculatus. Lineage (NCBI taxonomy): Eukaryota > Metazoa > Arthropoda > Insecta > Coleoptera > Chrysomelidae > Callosobruchus > Callosobruchus maculatus. The sequence goes on from CATOUR010000169.1 coordinate 156,833, forward strand.
TCAACCAACTAACCTGTACACTTACTAGCTTTACATGTATGCTATACATACACACATACCGAACTGCGTCAAAGACATTCCTTTTTTTTCCTCTGACGAGTAACGAATGTTGGCCCTGAGAAGGGCCGATTGTAAATGTCGCTGCGACGTGTTCCAAATCGCCAACATGTTATGCCTTCTTCTCGGTCTTCTTTGGCAACAGTACGGCCTGGATGTTAGGAAGTACTCCACCCTGAGCGATCGTCACACCGGACAGCAACTTGTTCAGTTCTTCGTCGTTTCTGATGGCCAACTGCAAATGACGGGGAATGATACGGGTCTTTTTGTTATCACGCGCTGCGTTACCGGCCAGCTCTAACACTTCGGCAGCCAGATATTCCATCACAGCGGCTAAGTATACGGGAGCTCCGGCACCAACGCGTTCCGCGTAATTTCCTTTACGCAACAATCTATGGATACGTCCCACAGGAAACTGTAAACCGGCCCTGCTGGAACGGGACTTTGCCTTTCCCTTGACCTTGCCACCTTTTCCGCGTCCAGACATGTCTAAATCGTTCGAAGTACACTATCGTGGAAGTGGTATGCCGGTTGAAGTATGACAGTATGAGGGGAGATTACCACTGCAACGTTTATAAGTATCTCGAAACACCAATCACAGCGCGCACACAGGGAAACGCGCAAGTGGGCGGAGTCTACGCTGTTAACTTCTCGCTCTTAAAACCTGCCGTCGTCGGAAGTCGAGCGCTATTCGAACGTAGACACGATGCCACCGAAAACAAGCGGCAAGGCAGCCAAAAAGGCCGGCAAGGCGCAAAAGAACATTTCGAAATCCGATAAGAAAAAGAAGCGCAGGAGGAAGGAGAGCTACGCAATTTACATATACAAAGTTTTGAAGCAAGTACATCCCGATACAGGTATATCTAGCAAGGCGATGAGCATCATGAACAGTTTCGTTAACGACATATTCGAACGGATCGCCGCCGAAGCATCGAGGTTGGCTCACTACAACAAACGCGCCACGATCACTAGCAGAGAGATCCAGACGGCGGTACGTTTACTGTTGCCTGGAGAGTTGGCGAAGCACGCAGTCAGCGAAGGAACCAAGGCAGTGACTAAATATACTAGTTCCAAATAAGAAAAAGCGGTCGACAATATTCGCACGAGAAAAAAACGGTTCTTTTCAGAACCACAAATTTCCTTTTTTTACTTCAAAAAAAGAATTCTAATGAGCGACACGTTTTACAAGACGCCCGCGGCATATCGCACAGTACCTTAAGAGAGTCTCGGTTACTCGAGTTCGCTCCCGCGCGGCAGGCATGCCATTAAGAGAGTCACGGTTACTCCCGCCGTTTCCCGTCGGTCTACCCTGGACGAGACTCCGAAAGGGAAAGTAGCAGGTCGGTCCGGTGCCTCGGGCCTACGCCGAGGTGATCAACCGCGGCATATCGCACAGTACCTTAAGAGAGTCACGGTTACTCCCGCCGTTTGCCCGCGCTCTATCCTGAACGAGACTCCGAAAGGGAAAGTAGCAGGTCGGTCCGGTGCCTCGGCCGTACGCCGGCGCGGCAGGCATGCCATTAAGAGAGTCACGGTTACTCCCGCCGTTTCCCGTCGGTCTACCCTGGACGAGACTCCGAAAGGGAAAGTAGCAGGTCGGTCCGGTGCCTCGGGCCTACGCCGAGGTGATCAACCGCGGCATATCGCACAGTACCTTAAGAGAGTCACGGTTACTCCCGCCGTTTGCCCGCGCTCTATCCTGAACGAGACTCCGAAAGGGAAAGTAGCAGGTCGGTCCGGTGCCTCAGGCCTACGCCGAGGTGATCAACCGCGGCATATCGCACAGTACCTTAAGAGAGTCACGGTTACTCCCGCCGTTTGCCCGCGCTCTATCCTGAACGAGACTCCGAAAGGGAAAGTAGCAGGTCGGTCCGGTGCCTCGGCCCTACGCCGGCGCGGCAGGCATGCCATTAAGAGAGTCACGGTTACTCCCGCCGTTTGCCCGCGCTCTATCCTGGACGAGGTGTCCGAAAGGGACAGTAGCAGGTCGATCCGGTGCCTCGGGCCTACGCCGAGGTGATCAACCGCGGCATATCTCACAGTACCTTAAGAGAGTCACGGTTACTCCCGCCGTTTGCCCGCGCTCTACCCTGGACGAGACTCCGAAAGGGAAAGTAGCAGGTCGGTCCGGTGCCTCGGGCCTACGCCGAGGTGATCAACCGCGGCATATCGCACAGTACCTTAAGAGAGTCTCGGTTACTCGAGTTCGCTCCCGCGCGGCAGGCATGCCATTAAGGGAGTCACGGTTACTCCCGCCGTTTCCCGTCGGTCTACCCTGGACGAGACTCCGAAAGGGAAAGTAGCAGGTCGGTCCGGTGCCTCGGGCCTACGCCGAGGTGATCAACCGCGGCATATCGCACAGTACCTTAAGAGAGTCACGGTTACTCCCGCCGTTTGCCCGCGCTCTATCCTGAACGAGACTCCGAAAGGGAAAGTAGCAGGTCGGTCCGGTGCCTCGGCCCTACGCCGGCGCGGCAGGCATGCCATTAAGAGAGTCACGGTTACTCCCGCCGTTTGCCCGCGCTCTATCCTGAACGAGACTCCGAAAGGGAAAGTAGCAGGTCGGTCCGGTGCCTCGGGCCTACGCCGAGGTGATCAACCGCGGCATATCGCACAGTACCTTAAGAGAGTCTCGGTTACTCGAGTTCGCTCCCGCGCGGCAGGCATGCCATTAAGAGAGTCACGGTTACTCCCGCCGTTTCCCGTCGGTCTACCCTGGACGAGACTCCGAAAGGGAAAGTAGCAGGTCGGTCCGGTGCCTCGGGCCTACGCCGAGGTGATCAACCGCGGCTTATCGCACAGTACCTTAAGAGAGTCACGGTTACTCCCGCCGTTTGCCCGCGCTCTATCCTGAACGAGACTCCGAAAGGGAAAGTAGCAGGTCGGTCCGGTGCCTCGGCCGTACGCCGGCGCGGCAGGCATGCCATTAAGAGAGTCACGGTTACTCCCGCCGTTTCCCGTCGGTCTACCCTGGACGAGACTCCGAAAGGGAAAGTAGCAGGTCGGTCCGGTGCCTCGGGCCTACGCCGAGGTGATCAACCGCGGCATATCGCACAGTACCTTAAGAGAGTCACGGTTACTCCCGCCGTTTGCCCGCGCTCTATCCTGAACGAGACTCCGAAAGGGAAAGTAGCAGGTCGGTCCGGTGCCTCGGGCCTACGCCGAGGTGATCAACCGCGGCATATCGCACAGTAAGAGAGTCACGGTTACTCCCGCCGTTTGCCCGCGCTCTATCCTGAACGAGACTCCGAAAGGGAAAGTAGCAGGTCGGTCCGGTGCCTCGGCCCTACGCCGGCGCGGCAGGCATGCCATTAAGAGAGTCACGGTTACTCCCGCCGTTTGCCCGCGCTCTATCCTGGACGAGGTGTCCGAAAGGGACAGTAGCAGGTCGATCCGGTGCCTCGGGCCTACGCCGAGGTGATCAACCGCGGCATATCGCACAGTACCTTAAGAGAGTCACGGTTACTCCCGCCGTTTGCCCGCGCTCTACCCTGGACGAGACTCCGAAAGGGAAAGTAGCAGGTCGGTCCGGTGCCTCGGGCCTACGCCGAGGTGATCAACCGCGGCATATCGCACAGTACCTTAAGAGAGTCTCGGTTACTCGAGTTCGCTCCCGCGCGGCAGGCATGCCATTAAGAGAGTCACGGTTACTCCCGCCGTTTCCCGTCGGTCTACCCTGGACGAGACTCCGAAAGGGAAAGTAGCAGGTCGGTCCGGTGCCTCGGGTCTACGCCGAGGTGATCAACCGCGGCATATCGCACAGTACCTTAAGAGAGTCTCGGTTACTCGAGTTCGCTCCCGCGCGGCAGGCATGCCATTAAGAGAGTCACGGTTACTCCCGCCGTTTGCCCGCGCTCTATCCTGAACGAGACTCCGAAAGGGAAAGTAGCAGGTCGGTCCGGTGCCTCGGCCGTACGCCGGCGCGGCAGGCATGCCATTAAGAGAGTCACGGTTACTCCCGCCGTTTCCCGTCGGTCTACCCTGGACGAGACTCCGAAAGGGAAAGTAGCAGGTCGGTCCGGTGCCTCGGGCCTACGCCGAGGTGATCAACCGCGGCATATCGCACAGTACCTTAAGAGAGTCTCGGTTACTCGAGTTCGCTCCCGCGCGGCAGGCATGCCATTAAGAGAGTCACGGTTACTCCCGCCGTTTGCCCGCGCTCTATCCTGAACGAGACTCCGAAAGGGAAAGTAGCAGGTCGGTCCGGTGCCTCGGCCGTACGCCGGCGCGGCAGGCATGCCATTAAGAGAGTCACGGTTACTCCCGCCGTTTCCCGTCGGTCTACCCTGGACGAGACTCCGAAAGGGAAAGTAGCAGGTCGGTCCGGTGCCTCGGGCCTACGCCGAGGTGATCAACCGCGGCATATCGCACAGTACCTTAAGAGAGTCACGGTTACTCCCGCCGTTTGCCCGCGCTCTATCCTGAACGAGACTCCGAAAGGGAAAGTAGCAGGTCGGTCCGGTGCCTCGGCCCTACGCCGGCGCGGCAGGCATGCCATTAAGAGAGTCACGGTTACTCCCGCCGTTTGCCCGCGCTCTATCCTGGACGAGGTGTCCGAAAGGGACAGTAGCAGGTCGATCCGGTGCCTCGGGCCTACGCCGAGGTGATCAACCGCGGCATATCGCACAGTACCTTAAGAGAGTCACGGTTACTCCCGCCGTTTGCCCGCGCTCTACCCTGGACGAGACTCCGAAAGGGAAAGTAGCAGGTCGGTCCGGTGCCTCGGGCCTACGCCGAGGTGATCAACCGCGGCATATCGCACAGTACCTTAAGAGAGTCTCGGTTACTCGAGTTCGCTCCCGCGCGGCAGGCATGCCATTAATGGGAGAGTCACGGTTACTCCCGCCGTTTCCCGTCGGTCTACCCTGGACGAGACTCCGAAAGGGAAAGTAGCAGGTCGGTCCGGTGCCTCGGACCTACGCCGAGGTGATCAACCGCGGCTTATCGCACAGTACCTTAAGAGAGTCACGGTTACTCCCGCCGTTTGCCCGCCCTCTATCCTGAACGAGACTCCGAAAGGGAAAGTAGCAGGTCGGTCCGGTGCCTCGGCCGTACGCCGGCGCGGCAGGCATGCCATTAAGAGAGTCACGGTTACTCCCGCCGTTTCCCGTCGGTCTACCCTGGACGAGACTCCGAAAGGGAAAGTAGCAGGTCGGTCCGGTGCCTCGGGCCTACGCCGAGGTGATCAACCGCGGCATATCGCACAGTACCTTAAGAGAGTCACGGTTACTCCCGCCGTTTGCCCGCGCTCTATCCTGAACGAGACTCCGAAAGGGAAAGTAGCAGGTCGGTCCGGTGCCTCGGGCCTACGCCGAGGTGATCAACCGCGGCATATCGCACAGTACCTTAAGAGAGTCACGGTTACTCCCGCCGTTTGCCCGCGCTCTATCCTGAACGAGACTCCGAAAGGGAAAGTAGCAGGTCGGTCCGGTGCCTCGGCCCTACGCCGGCGCGGCAGGCATGTTATTAAGAGAGTCACGGTTACTCCCGCCGTTTGCCCGCGCTCTATCCTGGACGAGGTGTCCGAAAGGGACAGTAGCAGGTCGATCCGGTGCCTCGGGCCTACGCCGAGGTGATCAACCGCGGCATATCGCACAGTACCTTAAGAGAG
>CATOUR010000169.1:167500-217500 GCA_951848785.1 Callosobruchus maculatus
GTTCCCACAACGCCCCAGAGTTGATCGTAAAGATCTTTGACCTGGTCACCTTTCGGTAATTCAGGCTGGCGTTGCCTGTCTATGTCAGCTAATCGATCCTCTGCAACTAGCGTTGCTAGAAGCTTTGGATCTTTCGCCCATAGTGACTGTACCGTCGCGTACTGTTGCCTTTGTCGTCGGTCTCTATTACCCCTAGGTCGTCTTCTGGCGTTTACGACGTTTCCACTCTGATTGTTACATCGAGCGGAATTGCCTTTTGCCAGTATCGCAGTCAGCTCGTCGACTATAGTGTCGAGCTCAAGTTTGTATGGCTCAGACGCGTTTGCGAGGTCCTCTGCGTTCCTGAGCTCATTCGCTATGGAATCTACTCTAATCGCGAGAGAATCAATCGCAGCGTCTTTCGCCAGACTCTGCCGATGTTTGGCAAAGGTTCTGGTAGCCGAAGCTAGCATACATTGTCTCCACTTTCGCTCTTCACCTTCGTCCGACTTTGGTGCATTCACCTGTGGCCTCAGTATTTTGTTTATCGTCAATTCCATGTGCAGTTTTTCGGTCTCTACATCAAGTGGGCGGGGTATTGCTCTCGCACGTTCCGACGTCGCTTGTCCCTTCACGGGTTTTGTCAATCCGAGCAAGCATCGCTTATCGCTGATTTGCTTGCTCGTCTTGCCCGGAAAATGTGGCATTAGGAGCGTATTTATGTAGTACTTCTCCCGGTATACCTCGTTAAGCGCGCGTAGCCTCTGCTCCTCCTCGTCCGTCCAGATCTTGGCCCTAGTTCTTCCTCCGATCGCTCGTTCCCTCGGCGCAGCAGCCGTGGCTATGCGCTTTTGGTTGCGAACAATCGGGTGTACATGTCGTTCATGTTGAGAAAGGCCTGACTGGGTTGGGAATTTGGCGGAGCAGCTGCCACAGGAGAAGCCAACCAAGGTATTTTCCAGGGTATTCGTTCGATACGGGCATACACGACTATGGTTTAGTATGCCCGCAGTTGTTGTGCTCGTTCTGTCACATGTTGGACACTCCCAGTAGCTGTTAGTACCGGGGTGCTTCGTCGTTACGTGCTCTTTTGCGTCTTTCGCGCTGATGAAGGACTGCAGGGCCTCCCCAGCGCGAGCGCAGAGTGAGCATTCATACCTTCTCGCTGGATGTTTAAAAACGATCTTATCCGGTGTGTCCTCGGGTACACTTCCGGGGTCCAAGAAAGTGGCCGCCAATACAGGCGTTTCAAGGCTCCCTAAAGTGCTTCGCCCAAGCACCTCTGTACTCTGCCGACCTGTTTCGGTCCCACCGGAAATTTGTGGGCCCGAGATCTGATAGGATCTACTATCTCTTAACCTAGCACTACCTAATCTTACAGAACTAGAAGCACAGGGAAGGATCGCACAATCGCTATCGTCTCTCTGGCTTTCATCAATAAGGCGGCGGCCAACACCAATCCGAGCAGCCGCTTTTTGGTCAGGTGTTTTCGCTTCGCCTTTTCCGTCGTTCATGGGGTCGTTCAATCCCGAGCAGGTCAGTCAGAGCTTCGAGGGTCGGGTTTCCCACGAGGCTCTTTCAGGTGGCGTTGTTCGTTCCTGAGTGAGGACCTTTGATATGGGTGAGTAGATGCAAGTGCGTTCTAGTCCTCTTACGTCTTAAGATATAGCTGGTAGCTACCGACGTGCCGATAGTTCTACTCACTCCAACTGCTTGGAATCGGTTGTCCTCCTTCTGCCCGCTGATGGACAGATATCAACAGACGGCGGATTGCTGGGTGATAGCGCGTATATCCGCTCGTTCTACATTCGTTCAAATCTATCACCCCTTTGGTGGCGAGTCCCTTTAGGGAGCAACCGCCTTTGCCCAATGATCGGTCAGGCTCGCCTGCGGACGCTATTTTCCAGATTCCCCGACCGGAATCGCTGGTGGTCCGCGGTCAAGTTTGCTGTCGAGGTTGCTCTCGTTCCAGTTTGTCTGGAGTGTATCGAGAGCTTGACCTGCAGCGACCTATGCGGCTAGATGTTCAAGTTTTTGGACCTCCGTCATACCGTTGTTAGTGGATAACGGGTGTCCATTACCTAGAAGTTTCAACGAATAAGATTTTGTTTTGCAGCGAAAAGCCCCCCAACCGTCTTGCGACTGTCGGGGGGCTATTAATCCTTTCGTTTAGCTTCTAGGGTGGTTTACTTTTGATTTGTTAGCAGACTCCTCAAGATTGAGGCCAAGTAAACCATGCCTGGCATCTTAGGGACAGGTCAGGCGCCGAAGTAACGCCTTGGGTGGTATAGGCATTTGGTTACCATCTGGTTAGTTAGGCCATCTGGTTTCCAGTTATCCTAAACCTGTTGGTCGAAGTGTTGGCTTCTCCCGTACCACCTTAATTTTCCCTAAATGCCATGGAATCCTCTGTGGTTGATGATGCGTTCGAGTGTGTCTAACCACCTATAGCCTTTTTGCCTGGTCAGTAGAGCTCGCCTGATGTAAAGCGATCCTCTGCTGTTGGTATTTCACCTTGATTCTCGTTCGACGGCTTCGAAGGATCTGCATGCTCCGACGCCTTGTAGTCCCCCTATTCCGTCTTAGAGATTCTCCCAATATTTGACGAACTCTGTATCGTAAGTTACAGAGAGGCTATGAAGATTCTAGCATTGTCCGCTACCAAAGAATGCTTACAAGTTCGGGGGGGGAGCCCCGCACTTTGCAGCTTCATTCGGCCAGTTGACACCAGGAAGTCAGACGATCAGATTACCCAACATTTCCCCCGATCGCTAACTCCTGATCCGGATATTAACCAGGTCTTGGCCAGCGCAGATTCCTCTCTCACACCAGTCCACCCATACTTGGAAGCTGATCCTTTAAACAGACGACCAGGAGCTTTCTGGAGTGAAGTTACAGTTTATCTGCTGCTGTTTCCGGCCACCGGTTGGCTACTACCCCAGTCTTCGAGGAAGTCTAGTCCTAGGCTCCCCTAGCACAAGGACGTCGAAATCCCCTATGGTGGTTTCGCCGGAACCGCCTGGACGAGTTGTCTCTATGGACTCTGCCCCGCCCGTCAATGTGAAGATCAAATTCGAAGCGCTGATTCCGGCCCATTCAGCCACAGATACTCTTTCAACATAGAAATGGACGTCTGGTGCGTGACCTTGGCTGCATGACTACCTGGGCCGCATTCACCCTTCGCATTATAAATGGACGACCATTTCCGCGTTGGGGTTACAGTTTGCCTGTGTGCTGAAAGAGAGTCATAGTTACTCCCGCCGTTTACCCGCGCTTGCTTGAATTTCTTCACGTTGACATTCAGAGCACTGGGCAGAAATCACATTGAGTCAACACCCGCTGGGGCCATCTCAATGCTTTGTTTTAATTAGACAGTCGGATTCCCCCGGTCCGTGCCAGTTCTGAGCTGACCGTTGAATGGCGGCCGAAGAGGACACCAGAACGCCCTTGCGAGCGCACCCTGGGCCTCGCAGCAAGACGGTTCCGCGGGAGGCCAAGGCACGAGACCGAGTTCGGATCCGCAATCCCATCGTACACGCGAACGCATACGACGGAACGTTTCACCTCGCCCAGGCCCGGCACGTCAGCCGCGACCCGCTTCCTCGCCAAGCCCGACACACCCCGATCCTCAGAGCCAATCCTTATCCCGAAGTTACGGATCCAATTTGCCGACTTCCCTTACCTACATTATTCTATCGACTAGAGGCTCTTCACCTTGGAGACCTGCTGCGGATATGGGTACGAACCGGCGCGACACCTCCACGTGGCCCTCTCCCGAATTTTCAAGGTCCGAGGGGAAGATCCGGACACCGCTGCAACTGCGGTGCTCTTCGCATTCCAAACCATATCTCCCTGCTAGAGGATTCCATGGAACTCGAATGCTTATGCAGAAAAGAAAACTCTTCCCGGATCTCCCGACGGCGTCTTCGGGTCTTTTTGGGTTACCCCGACGAACTCTCTTGCGAGGGCCCGACTATTGTACGGTTCCGCTGCCGGGTTCCGGAATAGGAACCGGATTCCCTTTCGTCCGACGGGCGTGTTCTTTTATCGTGTATAAAACTATAAAAAAACGCCACATCAACATCGGCTTTCGCCTAGGACTTAGGATCGACTGACTCGTGTGCAACGGCTGTTCACACGAAACCCTTCTCCACGTCAGTCCTCCAGGGCCTCGCTGGAGTATTTGCTACTACCACCAAGATCTGCACCGACGGCGGCTCCAGACGGCCTCGCGGCCAGCCCTTCTGCGCTCACCGCCGCGACCCTCCTACTCGTCAGAGCTTCATGGCCGATCCGTTTTGACGCGGATCGTGACCGCACATGCCGCTGACGGCCGAGTATAAGCACGACGCTTCAGCGCCATCCATTTTCAGGGCTAGTAACTTCGGCAGGTGAGTTGTTACACACTCCTTGGCGGATTCCGACTTCCATGGCCACCGTCCTGCTGTCTTAAGTTACCAACGCCTTTCATGGTATCCCATAAGCGTCGATTTAGGCGCTTTAACTCGGCGTTTGGTTCATCCCACAGCGCCAGTTCTGCTTACCAAAAATGGCCCACTTGGCACTCTGATTCGATTCTCACAGCTTCATTAGTTCGAGCAAGCCGGAGATCTCACCCATTTAAAGTTTGAGAATAGGTTGAGGTCGTTTCGACCCCAATGCCTCTAATCATTCGCTTTACCGGATGAAACTCGTCACAGACGAGCGCCAGCTATCCTGAGGGAAACTTCGGAGGGAACCAGCTACTAGATGGTTCGATTAGTCTTTCGCCCCTATACCCAGTTCCGACGATCGATTTGCACGTCAGAATCGCTACGGACCTCCATCAGGGTTTCCCCTGACTTCGTCCTGACCAGGCATAGTTCACCATCTTTCGGGTCCCAGCGTGTACGCTCTTGGTGCGCCTCTTCTCGTAATGAGAACGAGACGCCTCGGGAGTGCGGAGCGGCCACTTTGAAGGCGAACCGCCCATCTTCCCTAAATCCGCGCGGGGCGGATCTTTACTTTCATTGCGCCTTTAGGTTTAGTGATGTCCCAATGACTCGCGCACATGCTAGACTCCTTGGTCCGTGTTTCAAGACGGGTCCTGAAAGTACCCAAAGCTATAGCGTCGCAGATCAGCGTTTCGAACGAGGTCTGTCCGAGAGATCCACACGGCCAACAGTCGTCCGGAAACGGAATCGGCACTAGGTCCGATCGCCGTCTTAGCATCGAACGCGCTTGCCGTGGGTCGGACGCTAATTAACGTAGCGGCCTCGCGCCATCTGTATACCGTCGAGCGAGTCGGCCGGAACATCGCGGGTTCGAGCACGAATCGCCGAAACGATCGCACACGGACTCCACCGCGAGCCGTAGACCGACACCCAACGGATCGCGACGTCCTACTAGGGGAAAAGTGCACGCGTTCGTCACCGGTTCGAAAAACAGAAGGCGCGGACAACGCGAACGCCATCCGTCACGCGGCTGCTCATCGCCGATATCCGAGACGCGAATGAATTTCCCCTTTCGACCTTTCGGGTTTCTCAGGTTTACCCCTGAACGGTTTCACGTACTCTTGAACTCTCTCTTCAAAGTGCTTTTCAACTTTCCCTCACGGTACTTGTTCGCTATCGGTCTCGTGGTCATATTTAGCCTTAGATGGAGTTTACCACCCACTTAGGGCTGCACTCTCAAGCAACCCGACTCTGAGGAGAGACCCTCCCGCGATCGGCAGCGGCCGCTACGGGCCTGGCACCCTCTATGGGCTGTGGCCCCGTTCAAGAAGGACTTGGACTCGCCGCACGACCTCGGGATAAACGGATCCTCCCTAACACCACAATTCCCGGCGCCCGGTATCGACCGCGGGATTCGGTGCTGGGCTTTTCCCTGTTCGCTCGCAGCTACTGAGGGAATCCTGGTTAGTTTCTTTTCCTCCGCTTAGTAATATGCTTAAATTCAGCGGGTAGTCTCACCTGCTCTGAGGTCGATTATACGAAGATTTTATATCCACATATACAGCGAACGCGCCCCGAAAGCCGTCGTCGTCCAGTTTGCACATGCGATCAGACGTCGTCGTTACCTCGAAGAAGAGATCTCTCGGACACGACGATCGCGCAATTAGAACGCGCTTTTTGTACGTTCTCGATAGCTCGTTCGCTGTATGAGATTAACGATTCGTCCCTATCGAATACGAAAAGAATATTCTTTCGACACACGTCGACGGGACGATTCGTCGCTTTCGCGTTTTAAGATGTCTCGATATGTATTGTGTAACAATAATCATATATACCGAGCCAACATCCAACACGCTCCGCCGTTAACTCGTGAAAGAGAAAACCGAGCAGTCTTTTAAATTGATACGACCCTCAGCCAGGAGTGGTCCGGGAACAGTATCCGAGGACCGCAATGTGCGTTCGAAATGTCGATGTTCATGTGTCCTGCAGTTCACAAGTTGACGCGCAATTAGCTGCGTTCTTCATCGACCCACGAGCCAAGTGATTCACCGTTCAGGGTAATCGTTTAATTAGACGATCTTATCTACAAGATACGTCTGCATCGTTCAAATGGCTAGTGTTTCACTAAAAGATACATTGAAAAGAATTACGCGCTAATCGGAGACTGTATAATAAATAACAGGCATCAAAACAACATTCGCGTATTGCAAGTACACAAACGCACGCATGCACATTAACACGCACACATATATCCGTATACTTGGCTGTTTACGCGCTTGTTTAACAAACGAATTGGCGCCTACTATACAGTCTCTCGTGCGCGTACTTTTCATTACGTCGCGCTTCAGAAACACGCGCGTACGACGGACACATGGTAAAACGTCTTGTTATGCTCTATACATACACACACACGCACACACCCGCACACATTCGGGCGAATATCTTTTATCTAACCAACAGAATAGCAATCGCCATTCCTGCGGGGCCGGAACGCGTAAGTGTAGATATATACATATATATGTATAAACGTACGACGTTCGTTCGTCCCTTAGGTACCCGATGATCACGTTGCTATAGAGTGTGTGGTGTACGCAACAGCTTTTAGACGTATATCCATAACCAATGTCTATCGGCGCAGCGCGCGTACATACAGTAACGGCGACGTTTTCTGCGTTCGAAGCGTGTATATGCTTAAGCGGCGGAAAGGTTTCATGGCGAAATATACATGGAAAACAGAGCATACGCGCGCGCGTACAAGCGCGCGTGTCGCCTACGCCGCATATCAACTAAACACAGAAAGGAATGCGGCGGAGACGACGGCGATTTGTTCTCGCTAGATATTTCATCATACCTAACACGTCGTTGCATCGCCAGCGCGCACATAACGGATATATGTGCGCCGGCAGATTCGTTCTTGAAAGTATACTCGTAATAATACTCGTATACGAAGGCTTTTTTGTCATTGCATGACAAAAATAGACGCACTGTAATGATCCTTCCGCAGGTTCACCTACGGAAACCTTGTTACGACTTTTACTTCCTCTAAATGATCAAGTTTGGTCATCTTTCCGGCAACATCGGCGACGCCGAAACGCCACCGCGTACCAGTCCGAAGACCTCACTAAATCATTCAATCGGTAGTAGCGACGGGCGGTGTGTACAAAGGGCAGGGACGTAATCAACGCGAGCTTATGACTCGCGCTTACTGGGAATTCCTCGTTCATGGGGAATAATTGCAAGCCCCAATCCCTAGCACGAAGGAGGTTCAGCGGGTTACCCGGACCACTCGGCCAGGGAGGACACGCTGATTCCTTCAGTGTAGCGCGCGTGCGGCCCAGAACATCTAAGGGCATCACAGACCTGTTATTGCTCAATCTCGTGCGGCTAGAAGCCGCCTGTCCCTCTAAGAAGAATTGTTTGTACGCCGACAGTAAAAACCGCGCACGGAACGAGCCGAAACCCGAACCGGCGGGCCTTTGGGATGTCGAAATACGCCTAGTTAGCAGGCTAGAGTCTCGTTCGTTATCGGAATTAACCAGACAAATCGCTCCACCAACTAAGAACGGCCATGCACCACCACCCACCGAATCAAGAAAGAGCTCTCAATCTGTCAATCCTTCCGGTGTCCGGGCCTGGTGAGGTTTCCCGTGTTGAGTCAAATTAAGCCGCAGGCTCCACTCCTGGTGGTGCCCTTCCGTCAATTCCTTTAAGTTTCAGCTTTGCAACCATACTTCCCCCGGAACCCAAAAGCTTTGGTTTCCCGGAAGCTGCCCGCCGAGTCATCGGAGGAACGTCGGCGGATCGCTAGCTGGCATCGTTTATGGTTAGAACTAGGGCGGTATCTGATCGCCTTCGAACCTCTAACTTTCGTTCTTGATCAATGAAAGCGTTTTTGGCAAATGCTTTCGCTTCTGTTCGTCTTGCGACGATCCAAGAATTTCACCTCTAACGTCGCAATACGAATGCCCCCATCCGTTCCTATTAATCATTACCTCGGGGTTCCGAAAACCAACAAAATAGAACCGAGATCCTATTCCATTATTCCATGCACACGTATTCAGGCGAAGTTTTAGCCTGCTTTGAGCACTCTAATTTGTTCAAAGTAAACGTGCCGGCCCACCTCGACACTCAGTAAAGAGCACCGTGATGGGATTGAGTTGGACCGCCCGTGAAGGCTAAGTCCACCGGCAGGACGTCCCGCGGCACGCCAGTTAACACCGCGTGCGATGAACCGGCGGCGCGGGACACAAATTCGACTACGAGCTTTTTAACCGCAACAACTTTAATATACGCTATTGGAGCTGGAATTACCGCGGCTGCTGGCACCAGACTTGCCCTCCAATTGATCCTCGTAAAGGGTTTAGAGTGTACTCATTCCGATTACGGGGCCTCGGAAGAGTCCCGTATCGTTATTTTTCGTCACTACCTCCCCGTGCCGGGAGTGGGTAATTTGCGCGCCTGCTGCCTTCCTTGGATGTGGTAGCCGTTTCTCAGGCTCCCTCTCCGGAATCGAACCCTGATTCCCCGTTACCCGTTACAACCATGGTAGGCGCAGAACCTACCATCGACAGTTGATAAGGCAGACATTTGAAAGATGCGTCGCCGGTGCGAGACCATGCGATCAGCTTAAAGTTATTCAGAGTCACCAAGTTGTACGATGACGAGCGTGAACCCGCCACCGATTGGTTTTGATCTAATAAAAGCGCTCCTTCCGTCTCCGGTCGGAGCTCTGTTTGCATGTATTAGCTCTAGAATTACCACAGTTATCCAAGTAAATGTGGGTACGATCTAAGGAACCATAACTGATTTAATGAGCCTTTCGCGGTTTCACCTTAATATGGCTTGTACTGAGACATGCATGGCTTAATCTTTGAGACAAGCATATGACTACTGGCAGGATCAACCAGGGAGCTGTTGCGCGTCGCAAAAAACGTCGTGTGTACAAACATATACACGCGATTTTTTTCGGTATATACAAATATTCGCGTGTGTGGTTGCGCCCTGAATATAAATTTCAGAACGCCACGCGCTTTTATTCGTACATTATACACATTTAAAATCTGCGTACGTATGAATTGACAACACACAGCCTACACACGTTGCTGAATGCTGCGCGAACAGCACACGACAAACGATTTTATCGTGTTTCTAAATAATGTGTATTGGTGTTATACCGGGCGTACCAAGCGCGCGCATATAAGTACACACTCATCGATGGCAGCTTTTTATAATCGGCTATCGAGAGTGAGGGAGCACCCGCGTGCGCGCGTCTACGGTAACCGGAATAAAACTTCGAACATTCTCTCGACCCTTCGCTAGATTTATAGCGACACGGTGTAATCGAAAAGATTAGTTCTCGTTTCAGTTTTAAAGCGTATTTATACGTTTACACGCCGCCGGTGTACGACGTATAATAAATACAACCTTTTTCTCGCCCGGACTTAGGAGAGCCGTCGCATGAGTGGAGGATCGCGGAGAGGATCGAACGAGATCCAGAGAATAATATTCTCTTTATCTTCGTTCTCTCGTCTCCTACGGACCGTTCGATCGCATTTGGACCGCTTACGACTGAGCGCTTGCTAAATCCACGATCTCGCTGTGAGATGACGAGGTGTACACTAGGAGGACACACTCAACCGCCGGACGGTCATACGTGTACAATATGTACGGATTGCGTACACACAACACGCACACACATACGGTTTATAACCCCAGACGGTTACGAAGCGGGAGGACGACACACGTCTCGATCATTTAACGAACTAATTCGTTCGTAAGCGTCCGAACGTGACGTCGTCACTTCACATACAATCGCTCGTTAACACTGCTTCTGCCTCAAACGCTGTTCAGCACCTCCATTTCTGATTGGTTATTACATATCCATATAACGCTTTAACAATGTCCTCAGTAATACCACTTATAATAAATCTGACAACATTGCCGGAATCAAAATAACTGATATATGCCAGCGAGCGTCCAGCCGATTTTAACGGTTTTGGAATCTACACATGTTATAAGTATCGAAAACAAGGTTATAAACGGGTGGTCACTGTGCGTCCGTATATCCGGACGCCCAGTGACTTCGGACGCCGACTGAACCTAAGATTTTACATTGGAGACGCACAGTTGTACATATTAACCGCCAATACGAAGCCAAAAATGCTATACTTCTCAGTTTATACGAATATATATATATATATATATATATATATATATATATATATATATATATATATATATATAATACCGTCTGGGTCCGGGTTTAGAATGTTCCCAGGGTTTCATCTGCCTGTCGTAAGAGGCGACTAAAAGATTGGTAGTCCTTGCCTTAAAAGGGCCTATGGTGGTCACCGGCTGTGAAAGCAGGCGTATGAACCACCATAGTGAGGAAGCGGCTGCACCTATGTTAAGGACGGCTTCCCGACAGCGTCTGACCCCAGGTTAGGGGCGGCTGATAGCAAACCTGGCAGTAGGTATAAAATGCGCCCCCAGGAAGCCGACCAACATCAAACGGCTATTCGGTGCGTGGCGACACTGTGGGGATAACCCAAGCCAGGGATGAAAGCCGGCCGGCAACCTGTACAGGTCATCCCTAGGAGGCAATGTGGTCGGCTGCCTCCGAAATGTCGGCTGGGGGCCCTAAGGCTAACCACCGGACGGGCCCTACCTTCTGGTTCGACCGCCCCAGAAGAAGAGCACCCACACCAGGCCGGTATCGGAAGCCGGCTCTGGGCAAGGTGGCGGTGCCTCGGATCGCCCTGACGACGACACACGCAACGACATGGACCGTTTTAGGTGGACGACGGAACTGAAGGATGACCTGCTGAGCTGCTACGAGAGCAGTAGCCCGCGCCGTAGGGGATACATGTCCCGCATGCATGGGAGGTGGTGTGAAATGCATCCAGAGCATAGCACAATTACCTCCCAGAGCTTGCGGAACCAGGTATTTTACCTTCGGGGGCAGGGATACGTTCGTGCTCCAGCTCAGTCTGCCCCTCCGGCGACTGAAAGGCCTGTTAACCAGGCTGAAAGGTCGCCGATGAGGCCCGCTGAGAGGGAAATCGACGAAGCCGTCTCACCTGGAGATTTCAGTGACCGAAGGGCCTTGCATAACAACAAGAGGTCCTTCAAGCTGGCAGATTTAAAGAGAGAGGATGAGGCGTTGAGTGAACGTCTATCGGAGGTCTCTGACATTTGGAGCATCAATTGCGAAATTTACGCTGCGGCTCTGAGGCTGGCTGGACAGGGGAGAGTGAGAGACTCTCCTGTCGAGAGAGCACAGAGGCGGGTGCGCCAGATGGAAGCGAAAATCCAGTTGGCTCGCCAAGAAGCATCCCGTATCCAGTGTGTGATGGAATATAGAGCGGCCGGTAGGCCTTTTACGCGCCGCGTGCGCCAGATAGCCCGAGAGCTAAGGCGCGACCATCACACGCTCAGTCAAGCGGTACTGGTTGTTGTCAAGCAGCATTGTCTTGACAGGATACGGACGCTAATCGCTGCTAAACGATCACTGGTGACGCGGGCGAGAGGTTTGGAGGAAAACAGATTGTTTTCCGAAAAGCCTGCTCGTCTCTTCCAACAGCGACCACCAGTCATAGAGCAGCCGCCAACTGCTGATCGCGTGGAGACTTTCTGGAGGGGCATTTACGAACACCCCAATCCTCTCCAAGCAGACACTCCGGCCTTGGCGCAGTTCGAGTCCGTTTGTAGGAGGACTCCAAACCTGAATGTACTGCGTCACCCGATAAACACGGAAGAAATTCTTGGTGCCTTACGAGGCGCAAAGAATTTCGCAGCTCCTGGCCCGGATGGCATAAACACCTACTGGTTGAAAAAGTTTCCCAGTTGCCACCGGCATTTAGCTAGAGTTTTTAACTCGTGGCTAAATCAGGAGCAGCCAATTCCGGCTTGGTTTGTCGAGGGTCGAACCGTGCTTCTCCCGAAGACCGGAGATTTGTCTGATCCTAAAAACTACAGGCCAATAACATGTCTGAACGCATGTTACAAGCTCTTCACCAGAATCTTGTACATGCGTATCCTTCAAGCTGTAAATCCCGTATTTCTCAGCGTATATGAACAAAGAGGGTCTAAGAAAGGAGTAGCTGGCTGCAGGGATAACCTGTTGATTGACCGCTGTGTCACACAGGACTCCGTGCATTACCTGCGAAACCTTTCTATGGCCTGGATCGACTATCGGAAGGCATTCGACACTACGTCTCATGAACTGATTGTGCGGCTGTTGGAATGTCTTTCGGTAGATGATCAAATAGTGGGATGCATCAAACAACTGATGCCGCTCTGGAAGACTCGGTTCACTATAACATCGGGTGAAACCAGGGTTCGAACAGAGTTGGTATCATTTAAAAGAGGGGTCTTCCAAGGAGACTCCTTGAGTCCCTTGCTCTTCTGCATCTCGCTACTGCCTTTGTCGATAGCGCTGAAAAATACTAAGGGATACAGCTGTGGCAAACCCAATTACCGGAGGCACAAGGTCACCCACTTATTTTACATGGATGACCTGAAACTCTATGCCTCCGGACAACGCGATTTAGAGCAGTCGCTGAGGGTAGTGCAGGATTACAGTCAAGCTATTGGTATGGAGTTCGGGATAGACAAATGTGCCATGGTTCATCTCAAAAGAGGACGTTGCGGAGATAGTGAAGATGAGGAGCAGCTCGTTGATGGGAGCATCTTGCGACAACTGCATGCCGGAGATACCTATACCTACCTTGGAGTGGCGCAGCGTCACATCCAAGAGGCAGAATTGGTCAAAGAGTGTCTCCGCCGCAAGTATTTGCACCGACTCCGGCAGATCTGGTCGTCAGAACTGTCCGGCAAAAACAAAGTCGCTGCCACAAACATGCTTGCGGTCCCATTGTTGCTATACAGCTTTGGTGCTATCCACTGGAACGTGAAAGAGCTGCGACAAATCGACATAAAGACCCGCAAAAGGATGAATATGGAGGGAAGTCTACATCCTAGATCCTCTGTCCCGCGAATATACCTCCCGCGACACCTGGGAGGGCGTGGACTATTGAGTTTGGAGCATCTGCACAACAGAGTAGTACTGGCCACTGCCTGCTATGTTACGACGAGCACCGATCCCCTGATCCGCTTTGTGCGAGAGCACGAGATTGCGGGTAAAGGAGCCTTCCTTTTTAAAGCAGCAACACGGGCAGCCGAAGAACTTAGTCTCACGCTCGACTTCACGCGGAGGTGTCAGCAGTCCGTTACGGAACTTGCTCCCGCACAATTAAAAACCCGGATTAAAACTGCTGAAGTCCAATTGCTTTTAAGACTTCACAAGGATAAACCAATGCACGGAATCTTCTACAAACATCTAGAAGAGCATGGTTTATCTGAGCAGTTGACCTTCTCCTTCCTAAGGTCTAATGGGTTGAAGTCGGAGACTGAGAGCTCTATAATGGCTTGCCAAGACGGTGTCTTCAACACCTTAGTATACCGTAGCCGGATTATGGGTATGGATGTGCCCGATATCCGCTGTAGAGCCTGCCTGCAGGCGCCAGAGACCCTTACGCACCTCTTGTCGGCGTGTAAGGTGTACGCTGGCACAGCCTACGTCTATCGGCACAACGCGGCTCTACGAGTGCTATACTACCATTTAAGGCACTCATACGGTATAGATGAGACACCGGTGCTGCCATACGCTCCAGGGGACATTGAGTCCGTTGTGGAGAACGAGAGGTGCCGAATTTACTGGAACTACTCATTCTCCACGCTCGAGCTTATACATGCAAATAAGCCCGACATAGTCCTCCTCGACTACCAACAAAAGGCGATGTTCGTTATCGAGTTCTCGGCACCTGCCGAGGGGAACATCGTCTCTAAGGAGGAGGAAAAGCGGACCAAGTATCAGGAGCTCCTCGGACAACTTCGCAGGCTCTGGCCGGACTACACTGTGAGTCTGCTAGTAATGGTCATTGGATCCCTAGGTGGTATGAGGGATACGCTGCTCTCTGCGCTGCGCAAAATGCCGGTGTGCCGTGCGGCGGCGCACATCTTAGCCGCCAGAATGCAGAAGGCAGTCATCCATGGGTCCCTTCGTCTGCTTAGGACGCACGATACGCGGACCCAGTGATTGCTCACCTCACGGTGTGAGGAGTAGTCGCTGGGGAATGGAACAGCAGCCCGGTGTGTCGGAGCCCGGGTTGCAGCTTTTTTGTTTTTGTTTTGTCTTATATATATATATATATATATATATATATATATATATATATATATATATATATATTATTTACAGCGGATCACCCAGCGTCCGGACCAAAAGCGTTTTACCCAGCGTCTGGCGTATATAACTGTATATAAGTAAGTTTCAGAAACAGGTCGCTTGGCGTCATAGTTCACCGTTAGCTCCACTGGGCGTCCATATTTTTTATGCCTGTCTATTAATAGAATTTATATACAGACTTTTTGTAAATTCAGCGTTGATGTTACTAGGCGTCCACCCTTGAATGGCTTATTGCCACGAGGCAAGGGTTCTGAGAGCCGTTAGAATGAGTGGAACTTTGAGCGTGTTGATTAGAAGCGTAATGGCTAATGAGAGAAGAGTCACTGCCCAAGAACTATGATACAGCTATGCAGTTATAGTGGTACAATACTACAGGGTGTCTCAAAACGACCCGACTGTTTGAGGTAGGGAAAAACCAAAACCGGCTTATTGTAAATACCATTGATTAGTGCCAATTGAGAGATGAAGGAAGAAATTTTACTTTTTCAAAATAACATTCTTTAAATGACGCCCATTTTGTTGAAGGCATTCTTCAAACCGTTTGTGCACATTTTATCAAAAACTGTTCCAAGGAGTTGCTGAGTTGCTATCGATCTGATGCTTTCTTCAATATTGTGGCAACTAAACATGCATCCTGGCAACTAAAAGTGCAATATCTAACCAGTGTTCTTACCGAGCGAGCGGTGCGGGCTTACTCCCTCCACCACGCTTTATTTGCGTCTCGTGCACTCTAAGTAGTTGGACCGTTTTGATAATGTGCACAAACGCTTTGAAGAATACCGTCAACAAAATGGGCGTCGTTTTAAGGATGTTATTTTGAAAAAGTAAAAAAAGTAAAATTTCTTCCTTTATCTCTCCATTTGGCTTTTCCCTACCTCAAATAGTCGGGTCCTTTTGAGACACCCTGTATATGGTTACGGAGATTTGAGCACAGAATATGTATAGAGCTTTTCGTCGCGTACTGCAACTCAAAATAAAGTCACTATAGCCCAAAAATTGCCTTTGAGTGTATTATATTGTTGGTACACTACGCTTACACGGAAATGGAATATACTGAAGAATTGCATTAGCATATTATGGAGGAAATGTGTTCATAGGCTTTTCGGTATAGCCTAAACGCTCAACTCCTAAGTTCTTAGCATGCTATTAAGTACTGTACCCATGCAAGAAACACAAATCTGCAAGTACGTCGTGAGCAGAGAATATTTGATAGCTGGGAAAGACGCTATTATCTCAAGGAATTTCGGTACTTTGCACATTTCAAGGGCAAGATTCAGCGACAGACGCTGGGTAAACCGCTGCAAAACACAAAGAATATGATGATACTAAAAATAGATTTACTTTACAATAGGGGAGCATAGTAAACCTGTACACTGGATTTTTTATGAAATAAACAATGACCTTTAACATTTTATATGGATTTCCCTTCTGGACACCCCCCATTTATCTCACAAATTATTTTATGTTCACAAAAAGGCTTATGAGAGTTGAATGATTATTTATATGGATGTCGAGGGTGAACAAAACAAAATTACAGCATGTACAGGAAAGTGGGGCGCAACTAAAACAGATTCTTTAGGTGTGCTGCCCTGGATAATTTCATACCATTATATTATTTTATATTTACAGTATAATCTTAATATGTGGCGTTATCAAATTTTTCAGAGGTGGTCGATAGTTGGGTAAACTAGAAAGGTATCGAAAAAAGTTTAACAAGTGTTTGTAGGAACAGTCATCAGCAGTCTCATTTTTAATTATACACAGTGACTCCATAAATTCGGCAAACCAAAGTTGTATTTGTTACATGAATCAAGCTGCATATTACTGATTTTCACGTAAAACATGAAGACTGGATTTTGCCTATTTCGCTCCCAGATCATATGAAAATCTCTAAGAAAAATTCAAACTTTTAAAATAGTTTCTTTTTGACAAAAACTGAGAACTTCTGAAAAAACGTAAAGTTTAGAAACTTTGTGAAATAATTATGAAATTTTCGAAAAAAATTTGACTTCCTAAAGAACTATAAAATTTTCAAAAAAAAAATATAAAAATTTTGAGATATCCGACTTCAAGATAATCACGTGGAATTTGAGTTTTTTGGAAAGAGTTGGATATTCAAAACAGAAACCTTAAGAAAATTATGATCGTAATAAACGAGATGATTCCAAAACAAGTGAAATTTTCGACCAATTTTGCAACTTTTCGAAATTTTGAAAAATAAACATCTTAAATTACTAGGGTACTTGCAGAAAAAATATTATGTCATTTACGCGTTCCTTAAAGCCTAGTAAACATGACAAAATCACTTGTTTGGTTTTTTGGTGTCGGCTGTGAGAGATATTCCAAAAATTATTTCAAATGCCGGAAAATGCCGCGCAAACAACCTCTGACGTCAGTGATATCCTATAGTGATGGGATGTAAAGTATTGATATTCGATATCGATAGCCAATGCTAACCTAACATTTTGACATTGATCATTATAACCACAAAACAGGCACACACAAAAGTACAAAAGTCAAAAGAATAAAAGTTAGGCTAGATTACTAATTCACCTTGTAGGGATGGGCTTGATTTAGATTCTATCTTTGAATTCGTTCATAATGGGATGCGTCGAAATAAAATGATGGCTTCGATTAGTTGCGAATCTCGGTCACAAACAGGATGAACTGTGACACCTATCAGATATAAAAATGTATTGCAACAAAAATGCTAGTGGGTTAATTGCCTATTTCAAATATGTTTGAGTATCAATAAATCGAGTCGCATTGTTTCATCTCTAGTCGAATGCGCAGTTGGCAAACCACAAAGAAAATATGGTTGCGTTCGAACAGCTGATATGATTTCGTTTTGCATTTTGCATCTCGCAGTATTACTCAATGAGGAACTACGGCTGTAGTAGGATAAAAGAGAAGTCTTATTTCATTTGGGAATATGTATACCCATATAACAAAACTCGCTCGTAAATTAAATTATTGATATATGGCCAACGTAAATATTTAAAAAGAAATTTGGCAACATCAGAAATAGTTTGCAGTTGAATCTCACTGACTTGCGCTGTAGCAGTATCGATTGTCGATATCGATAAGATACCTGTGACGTCAGCCCTTGTTTTAAGTCACGTGGAAAAATTTGAATATATCCTTATTTTATTTTGCAAATATCGTTTTTTGGCCGTCCGTAAAATCATGTTTTTTGTTTCCTACTGCTTCTTGATATGGTTTTCTTTACGCTATGTATACTCCCGAGGCGATTTCACGACCTCTGCAAGTACCCTAACGATATTGTCAAAAATTACTCACATTTTGATTATTTTTTGTATTTTAAAAATGTTTACTTTTTCAAACCAATAACCCTTTCGATAAAATTCAAAACTTTTTGGAAAATTCCGAGATATTTATAACAAAAACAAACAAAGAAGCAGGATTTATCCGAAAAATGAGGTTTTTAGAATGAATTAACTTTTAGACCAATTTTGGAAATTTGAGAAACTTCAAGATGCAATAAATATTTTGAAATTTTACTAGTCTGCATGTTTTTACTAAGTTAGTTGCTTTCTTCCATATTAACGAGCTTTTGTTTATTTTTCATGGCCTGCTAGGTTGCTTGCACGCAGGAAAATTGAAAAACGCCGATTTGACTGAAAATTTGAAATAAAATGAAAACGAAAAAAGATTGATGTCAAGAATGCTATATCATTAGAAAGGTAATCAAATTTTAGATTTGATTATTTAAACCAAAATAGGCATTCCCATTTGAAAAAATCAAGTTATCTGTGATTGAAGTTTCCTTAATTTATCCTCTGATTTCTCAAAGTACAAAAAGAATTCAAATTTAGCCGTCTAACCTAAGGTGACGCATCTCATGCTTAATCGTACCGCGAGGTCAGGGCCTTCTAGGTATTATAATCGCTGCGATATTCAATTTTTTTCTGATACCTACTTAACCAAAAATGGTGATTTGCGCCTAAACGGTTTAAAGTTCCATGTGTGATACATAAAGTCACATTAGAATTGACCAAGGAATCCAAATATGCAATAATATATAAGTGTAACATCCTGTATATTACATTGCTTATTTGGATTCGTTAATGTTTCTTTCACAATGATTAGGTTAGATTTTTTTGATGTGTAAACGTCATCGAATCATCTGGAATTTTCTAGACTGACAGATCGGCATTCTCGAATGTCATCTGGGTGTCTGGAATCTTCTAGATGGTTCGATGAAGTATATAAGGCACCACGAGTAGCGTGGCAGGAGTCAGTTGAGTTGAGATCTAGTTGAGATAAGGTTAAGAGATAATGTATTAAGTTCTGAAGTAAAACGGTGAAATTTACGTCGAGTTTGATTCCCTGGGTGAAGAAAAAGAGGCCGTCGTGACAATTGGTGTCGGAAGTGTGGGATTATCCAGCGAATCAAGCCAGGAAAAGGAAAGAAGAAGTGAGTACAGCATTGGTCCATGCCAATAACCAGAGCTATGGCGTCCGAAATGAGTGCAATGATGAATATGCTACAAGAAATGAAAGCCAGCTTCGAACAAAGTTTAGAAAAAACTGCATCCAGTCTTCGAAGTAGCCAAGATAACCAAGCAGCTGTTATGCAAGCGACCGTCGTGGACCTTGAAGAAAAGCTAAAGAACCACCAGGACGAGGCAGTCGTGAACCTTGAAGAAAAGCTAAAGAACCACCAGGACGAGGCAGTCGTGAACCTTGAAGAAAAGCTGAAGCGCCATCAAGACAAGGCAGTCGTGAACCTTGAAGAAAAGCTGAAGCGCCATCAAGACGAGGCAGTCGCAGACTTGAAGGGTGGACAGGAACTGGTGATGACTCGGTTGGAGGAGCAGAAGCAAGCCGTAAGTCAAGCATTAGAAAATCAAGACCACCGTATTAGTGCAATTGAGGAGCAGCTAGCAGCATCAGAAAAACACGTTGAGGAACAGCTTCAGCAAGTGAAAGATCAGGTGAAAGAAATGGTTAGGGAGGAGCTGCGAGAGTTTAGTGCAGGTGAGCGTAGTTTAACAGCTTCAGCACCTGCTTTTACTGATAGACACAGTGGCGTAGTAGCAAAGCCCTATCCATACAATGGAAAAACGTCATGGGACATTTATCATATGCAATTTGAAAACATCGCACGTATGAATAACTGGTCGAATGAGGAAAAGGCTTGTGTGCTGACATCAATGCTCAGAGATTCTGCAGCAGCTATTTTGGAAAATCTCTGCTCATCAGATTTACGTGACTATGATAAGATAACATCTGCACTAAAGTTACGTTTTGGAGATGCACACTTAACAGAGCTGTTGCATGGCCAGTTGCATAACCGGACACAACAACCCAAGGAAGATTTAACCACATTTGCATACGAAGTCCAAAGCTTAGCTAAACGAGCATTCGTCAGCAGTCCCATCGAGACACAGGAATACGTTGCTGCTCGTCAGTTTGTCGAAGGCATTGCGGACCTGGACGTTCAGCGAATCGTAAGGCTATCCAGTCCCAGAACCTTACAAGATGCTTTGGTCAAGGCTCTTGAAATTGAAGCTGCCACGAAAGCCACGCGAATGACACGGAGGGTGCGTTCTGTAGAACAAGATGATGAAGCAGAAGTCCGGGCGACAGCGTTTGTTCCAAGAAGAAGAGGTGGTACCTTTCAAAGAAACCCAGCTCGCACCAATCTAGAAGGACCTGAGAAGTTTACGTGCTGGAGATGTGGGCAGAAGGGGCACCTTCGAGTAGGCTGTCGCATGCAGGTGGCAGAGAAGTCAAGGGAGGCTAGTACTAATACTGATAATGAGTCGGAAAACTAGAGCCGGCCAGTTTTAGGGGGCAAAAACTGGCTGGCCATCATGACGAAAGCCCCATGGTCATCGAAATTGAAGTTAATAAGATTGAGAAGAGTCCAGTAGTTGAAGGTTACATAGAAAATATACCATGCAAGATGTTAGTCGATACCGGAGCAAATGTGACTATAATAAGCCCTAACATATACCAAGAAATTCGAAGGAAGTTGCCAAGCAGAACCACGCAAACGGATAGAATGTTGTTGAAGACCGCTAATGGAGACCGTATACCAGTACTGGGTGTTGAAGAATTAGAGATTCGCATTGGCAGTTTCGGTAAGAAGCATCCCATCTTAGTAGCTTCAGTCACAAATGATTGCATCCTTGGTGCTGAGTTTCTGCAGAGTTCTGGCTGCGTAATAAACTTCACTGGTAATACCTTAAGCATTGGGGATTCAGAAGAGATTTCATTTAGCTGCCAAGCTGTTCATCTAGAGGAAATGAACGTTATGGCACCAAGGAATTTCACAATTCCACCACAGAAAGAGATTGTTATACCCATATATGCACATAAGGCACTTGAACATAACCTTACCCCATGCGTCTTTGAACCAGATCCTACGCTAGGTTGGAATAAACCTATTTTATTAGCCAGAACAATAACGGATTCTTCAAATATGTTAATAAGGGCCGTGAATGTATCCAGGAATTCAATACAAATCAAGAAAGGTACGCCACTGGGTAGACTAGAACCAGTAGCATGGATACGAAGGCTAGATGGCGCGGAAGAAGAAGATGATAGTGACTTCACCCAAATCTCAGGTAGTCTTCAAGATTTGTATGATAGAAGCTGTGAGCATTTGCGACCCGAACAGCAGCGGAAGGTCCTGAAGCTACTAAGAGAATTTCATTCGATTTTCGCTAAAAATAATGATGACCTAGGGCGAACCCATCTGGTACGTCATAAAATTAATGTAGGAGATGCCCAGCCAGTCAAGCAGCCCCCAAGAAGAACTCCATTATCTAGGATTGATGAAGTACAGAATGGTTACAATTCGATCAATAAAGTAATTGTAGCCAATTGTGAAGGACCAACTAAATTGGCAAATAACCGCAGATGACTCACGAGAATTGAAGGTTAATCATGCATCGGTTGACTCACCCCTTGTTGGTTGGCGTCGGATGTCTTCCCCAGCTGGGTACTGCGTTGCTCTATCCAGATTCCTAGTTAGCTGAGCGATGTAAGGCTGTGGTCGCCCTTATTGGAGGTACCCGCTACACACGGGGTGACGGATATCACGCACACGTCCGTTCACCTCGGTAGTTGAAGTACGACTCTCTCTTTCTTCCGCGTCAACCGTCAGACTTCAAACTCGCAAGTCAAAACGCGGGAGATTCGAATATACAAAATTATTTAAATGGTAAATACCAATCGTAACCATTTTCCGCCCACCAAAAAATATAAAAAGAAAAAATATTTTTTCCAATCATAGTAATTCCTATATTACCCACAAAAGAAAATTAGTGGAATTATCCCACCCATAACACAACACGAAAAGAAAAAAAACAAATTATCATATACAAGCAAATCATGGCCTATTGTGCCGGCAAAGGGCACAGTTTCAATAAAGGACGGTCTAACAGCCCTTTACTCGTCTTAACTTGGGCGACTCTCGAAATGTTTCCCGTACCGGGATATAACTTAATAATCCTGCCTAATGGCCACTGTAAAGGACGGGTATTTTCATCCTTGAGAAGAACCAACTGGCCGACCGAGGGAGGATTATGTGGTGTATTCCACTTATGTCGTTGCTGAAGGGTGTGGAGGTACTCCATATGCCAACGCCGCCAAAAATGTTGCTGCATCTGTTGCACTAACTGCCACCTGTTCAACCGACTATGTTTCACACACAACAAATCTTCGTCAGGCGGAGCATTCAGGGGCTCTAATGTCAAGAAATGACCCGGAGTCAAGCTGCCTACATCGTTAGGATCAGAACTCAAACTACACAAGGGTCTCGAATTTAACATTGCCTCAATTTGGATTAAAGTGGTGCTCAATTCCTCATAAGTCAACACTTGCGCACCTATCACCCGCCGCAAGTGAGTTTTCACAGATTTCACTCCGGACTCCCATATACCTCCAAAGGAAGGACTAGCTGGAGGATTAAAATGCCACTTAATTTGCAAAGCTTCAGAAGCTTTAGCACCCAACAACTGTAAAGTTTTATAAGCACCAACAAAATTCGTACCTTGATCACTATAAATATCACTGCAACGTCCTCGCCGCCCTATAAAACGCCTAAGTGCTGCAAGAACAGCTTCACTAGTTAGATCTGACACAACTTCTAAATGTATTGCTTTAGTAGCCATACACACGAAAAGACACACATACACCTTTTGAGAACTAATGCCTCGTCTTTTACCTAAAGACATCCTCAAAGGACCAAAAAGGTCTACGCCACTATGGGAAAAAGGTTTGACTTCCGAAATTCTAACGGAAGGTAAATCACTCATTATGGGGACCACTGGAGGAGGCTTAACTCTAAAGCATTTTATGCAACGAGATAACACTGAAGCTATAGCCCGTTTGGCAGATAGTATCCAATATCTCTGCCTTAACAGATAATGCAAAGTTTGTGGTCCAGGATGACAACTCCTATTGTGCACACTTTGGATAATGAGATAAGTCAATCGATGCTTCCTAGGGAGCAGAATTGGATGCTTCCGATCATAGCTTAGACTAGACTGTCTCAAGCGACCGCCCACCCTCAGGACACCCTGGGAATCAATGAAAGGAGCTAACTTCTGTATAGCTTTGGGACAGACCTCCGCTCGACGAACTTTCCGCAGTTCATTATCCAATTCAACTCTTTGCACGTCTTTGACCAGAACCACCATAGCCTCATACAATTCAGCCTCGGATAAATTACCTATCTCACGCGGGTAACCCCTTTTTCGACACAAACAATTTTTACGAAATCTCAAACAATAAGCAACAACACGCTCAATTTTGCGTAGGGAAGAATATCTATTCAACAATTCTGAAACAATACTAGAGCCGTGAATAGTAATACAAACAACCTTTGCTTCTTCTTGTACATCTGTACAGGAAGGCTCACCTACACAAGTTACAGGCCAATCATCCCGAGGAAGCTTAAGCCAAGTTGGCCCCTCCCACCACAAGGGTTGTTCTAGAAATTGCCGAGGAAAAGTCCCCCTAGAAGCACAGTCACTAGGATTCTCTTTCCCAACCACATGATACCATGAATCAGGAGCTACCTTCTCCTGGATTATAGCTACACGATTGGCTACAAAGCTCCGCCACCTATGCGGAGAAGATTTGACCCACGTCACAACTACCTTCGAATCCGTCCAAGCACAAACATTATCTATTTTCTGTGTTACCATTATATGGGATACACAATCAATCAGCTCTGCGGCTAATAAGGCTGCACACAATTCCAGTCGTGGAATCGACAGTCTTTTCAAAGGCGCCACTCGAGTTTTGGCACACACCAAATGTACAGAAATACTGTTCTCCGTGGAAACCTGTCTCAGATAAACTACAGCTGCATACGACTTCTCCGAAGCATCGCAAAAAGCATGAATTTCTGTAAACTTTGCCTCTATATGAAGTATATGTCTAGGAATTTTCAACGAAGATAGCTCAGGTAACTCAGCCACAAAAGTTTTCCACTGGTTTGCAACTTCCAGCGGTGGCTCATCATCCCAACCTATCCCTAAAGCCCACAATTGCTGAAGTATTTGCTTGGGAACAATGATTACTGGAGCTAAGAATCCTAGAGGATCATACAGTCTTGCTATTTCTGACAAAATATTCCTCTTTGTACAGGACCGTATCTGAGGATGTACAGAATAAGAAAAACAATCCGTAGTGGGACACCACTGCAAACCCAACACTTTTATTCCAAGAGAATCCTTATCAAATACAAGTGGCTGCTGATGAACCTCAGGTACCTGAGCAAGTACTTCAGAACAATTACTTGCCCATTTCCTCAGTTCAAACTTTCCCAACGCCAATAATTCAATCAACTGGTTTTGAGTATCCAAGGCAATTTCCTTGGAGTTTGCTACTCCAATGGCGTCATCAACATAACAGAAATTCTCCAAAATATTTACAGCTAACGGAAACCTTTCACCCTCATCCCTACACAGTTGCAGCAACGTCCTAATCGCTAGAAAAGGACTAGACGTTACTCCATAGGTAACGGTCTTCAACTGATATTTCCTTATAGGCTCGTCACCGTTAGGTCTCCACAAAATAGTTTGATAACTAGTGTGAGACTCCTCAACTAAAATCTGTCGATACATTTGCCGTATATCCGCGGTAAACACATACAAATACAACCTGAAAGATAACAATATTGAGACGATATCATTTTGTAACTTGGGACCTGCTAGAAGAACATCATTCAAGGACTTTCCATTGGTAGTTTTAGCTGAAGCATCAAAGACAGTCCGAAGCTTTATTTCACCATTCGCATTCCTTTTCACCACCGCATGATGAGGAATGTAATACTCACTATTAGACCCCACTTGGTTCCCAACTTCAGACATGTGGCCTTGCTCCAAATAGTCAGCCATAAAATCACAATATGCTTCATGTAAGACGGAATCACGACGAAAACGTCCTTCCAACAGCTTAAATCTATGTAAAGCCTGTGAATAGGAATCACCCAGAACTGGGGGGAATTCAGAAAAGGGAAGCTTCACCACATATCTTCCTGAGTCCATACGCCAACAAGATGACGTAAAGAATTCCTCAGCCTGCTGTTCCTCTTCAGACAATGCGACACACTTAGGGATACTTTCAATTTCCCAAAACTTTTTCAATGTACAATCCAATTCCCCCACAGAAGTTAGAAAATTCAGCACACTATTAGTGGAAACACCACCCAACTTGCCCATTAACACCCACCCAAATACGGTGTTAATAGCATGTGGCCCACCATTCTGTCCTCTCACATAACCGGAACGTAAGATCTCACCAAATACTTCTACCCCTAGAAGCAGATCAATTTCCATTTCATCATGTGCAGCCAAAGGCTCTGCGAGGCAAAGATTTTCTAAATACTTCCACTTCTGAACAACAGCAGGAATTTGAGGTACCTTCTCACAAATCTGAGGTATCACAATAGCTTCCAAATTGAAGCTAGGATACGGTTTGCTGTAGGGAAAGATAACACAAGAGACTTTTCCCGAACTCACATTCGATGACATTCCATTAATGCCAACAACAGGGGTTGAATACTCCTTACGAGTAAGATTCAACCTTCTCACACAAGATTCACTAATAAAATTGGCTTGACTAGCAGAATCTAACAAAACACGACATTTGGTGGATCTACCCTCAGAATCCAATATTGAGACTAGTGCAGTAGCAAGCAACATTCTAGGCTGCACAGACAACTTACTTGCCATGACTTGAACATGACTCTCAGATTCATTAGAGGTACTACCACTGACATCACAATCTGTCACTTTAGTGTCCGGAAAATGCAATAGTACATGGTGTTTTCCACCACAAACCCCACAAAGTTCTTTTGATTTACATTTATTTACTAGATGAGTAGCTCCCAAACAATTAAAACACATTCTAGTCCGCTTGACAAAGGCATGCCTCTTACGACATTCTGCCTGCAAGAATCTATCACATTTGATCAACGAATGTGGTGAACCCTTGCAAAAATTACACTTTTCCTGTGTTAATGTGCCAGTCGAAAAACTAAGTGTCTGCCTTCCCTTGGGATTAGCAGGACTATTATTCTTTCTAAACCCACCACTAGCATTAGACACATTACTCCCTTGATATGCGGAAGTAAGGGATGTATTTTCCAGAGCTCGACAGGTTTTCTCAACAAATCCAAAAAGCATGTCAAACCCCGGAACATTATTCCCATTATGTTCTAGTTCAAATCGCGTTTTAAGGGAAGAAGGTAATTTCTGCAACAATAAATTGAATTTGGTAAAATCCCATAGGTTCAAGTTACTCATCTCTAAAGCCACCAAATTTTCAGAAAATATTGACAACAATTTTCGAAGTTCAACTGCAGAATCATGCCTAGAGGGAGAAGCATTATAAATTGAAAACCAATAATTGCTCAATAAAACACGTTCATTCTGATATCGACTCATTAATGCATTATAGGCTATTTCATAATTATCCTCAGTAATGGGCACATTCCTTACTATTAGACCTGCCTCTTTTTCTAAATAAGAAATCAAGAACTGAAACTTTTCTATTTTTGACAGCGAATTATTTCTATGAATAAGAGTATTGAATAAGTCGATGAACGTAGGCCACCTTGTAAGGTCACCATCAAACTTCGGTATTTCAATTTTGGGAAGCCTCAAACAATTTTCTCTTACGACCACTGCAGATGTTTCATGCTCACTACGAGCCATCATCTCATCAGAAAGATCTTTATGAATGCCCCTTATTGAATATCTCATATCATCAAACATTGTATGAACTGCTTCCTCCTCCTCTAAGGCAGACTCATCTACCAAGGCTATTATTTCATATTGCAAATTCTCAAACCTCGTTACATACCCATCTAGCTCTCCATACCTGAGAAAAAACTCCGTCCGATACTCGCCATTATCACGAGCCTTCTTGGCCGCCTCAAGAACATTTTTAATAGATTTTAAAACTAGCGCGCGTTGCCGTTGCAACTTCACAACATTTGCATTAGGCATGTTCAGGTATCAGGTAACGATTCAATGTAAACACAAGACCAAAATAATCAAATTTAGAATCAATCTGCTAGTAAACACAACTTCTTTACACAAACAATACGGCAACCACACACAAATCACAAAATTTTCAGTTGTTATTCTTTTTCGAAATCTCCGTCGACTACACCAATTGTCGAAACGCCGGTTTTCGAACCCCCAACCGAATGTAACCAACTGAATCAAAACAACTTTTGCGCTCACGCAATTCGCAAAATGTCAATTTCAAATGCCTAGAAAACTCCCCAGATATGTATTACCAACACAATACACCAAAAGTTGCTTGTTTTCGAATATAACCAATTTTTACAAACAGCGCGCAACACTAACAAATTCCGATGTCACAAAAAAACTCCGTTTTTTGTCAAGGATACGTACCAATTTAGATTTTACGTAGACTATTTTACTATAGCGCGATTTATTTATCCGTGCTCGGAGGGCCAAAAAATGGTTACAATTCGATCAATAAAGTAATTGTAGCCAATTGTGAAGGACCAACTAAATTGGCAAATAACCGCAGATGACTCACGAGAATTGAAGGTTAATCATGCATCGGTTGACCCACCCCTTGTTGGTTGGCGTCGGATGTCTTCCCCAGCTGGGTACTGCGTTGCTCTATCCAGATTCCTAGTTAGCTGAGCGATGTAAGGCTGTGGTCGCCCTTATTGGAGGTACCCGCTACACACGGGGTGACGGATATCACGCACACGTCCGTTCACCTCGGTAGTTGAAGTACGACTCTCTCTTTCTTCCGCGTCAACCGTCAGACTTCAAACTCGCAAGTCAAAACGCGGGAGATTCGAATATACAAAATTATTTAAATGGTAAATACCAATCGTAACCACAGAATATGGTAAAAGATATGCAGAAACGAGGAGTAATCGAGCCATCATCTAGCCCTTGGGCCTCTCCGATAGTCCTTGTTAGGAAGAAGGACGGATCAACGAGGTTTTGTGTGGATTACAGGCGGCTCAACGATTTGACCAAAAAGGATTCATACCCTTTACCAAGAATTGACGACACTTTGGATGCAGTTGGAAATTCTTCATGGTTCTCCACCTTGGACCTGCAAAGTGGGTACTGGCAGGTTGAAATGGATGAAAAAGATAAAGAGAAAACGGCATTTACATCGTGTGCTGGGCTATGGCAGTTTACAGTAATGCCTTTCGGTCTGTGCAATGCACCCAGTACCTTCGAAAGATTAATGGATGTTGTACTACAAGGTTTATCTTGGAAGACAGCACTGATATATCTCGATGACGTTATTGCGTTTGGAAAGGATTTTGAAGAAGAACTACTCCGACTAAGACAAGCTTTCCAGCGGCTTAAGGAAGCGAACTTGAAGCTAAACCCTAAGAAATGCCATCTTTTCAAAAGGGAAGTAAAATACCTCGGACATCTGTTAACCAAAGACGGAATCCGGACGGATCCAGAGAAGGTGCAGGCTGTGAAGGAATGGAAAGTACCCTCCAACACTCATGAGGTACGAAGCTTTTTGGGACTGTGCAGTTATTATCGCAGATTTGTGAAAGATTTCTCTACCATCGCCAAACCATTATTTGCCTTAACTGAAAATGGTAATAAGTTTTATTGGGACTCCATCTGCCAAGAAGCCTTCGACGCATTGAAAACGGCTTTGACCTCCTCACCGATACTAGCTCATCCTACAAGGGAAGGAACTTTCTACTTGGACACAGATGCTAGCCATTATGCTGTTGGAGCTGTCTTATCTCAAGAACAAGATGGCATCGAAAAGGTAATTGGATACTACAGTAAAACTTTGCATAAAGCGCAGAAAAACTGGTGTGTGACACGAAAAGAGTTGTACAGTGTGGTGAAAGGGATCGGAAATTTCCACCATTTATTGTACGGAAGAAGATTTGTCGTGAGAACCGATCATTCAGCTTTGCAGTGGTTAATGAAGTTCAAGAATCCAGAAGGCCAGCTTGCTCGATGGATTGAATACCTCCAAAGCTATGACTTTGAAATTCGTCATCGTCCAGGAAAGCAACACGGAAATGCCGATTCTATGTCACGCAGGCCCTGTGATGAAGACTGTAAGCACTGTTCGAAAGAAGAGAAACAACGAGAATTCGACATAAACACATTAAGAATAGAAGAATTTGAATTGGAAGGAACCAAGATTTCACTAGAAACCTTCAAGCAAGCTCAGTCACAAGACGCTGAGCTAGGGTTAGTTATTCATTCGCTATTAAATGGAAACAAGCCTAATCAACAGGAAATAAGTGCTATGAGTCCCATCACTAAAGCCTACCTAGCACAATGGGACTCACTAAAGGTAAGGGGTAACCTCCTGTATCGAATCTGGGAGGATACTGATGGCAGACATGCTAAAGAAAAACTTGTAGTACCAAGGAAATTACGGAAAGCAATTATGGAACAACTACATGATAGTAGCAGTGGGGGTCACTTTGGCATCAGGAAGACCCTGGAAAGAATCAAGGAGAGATTTTACTGGATTGGCTGTCGCGAAGATGTTGAAAATTACTGTTCCACGTGCGATGTCTGCAACTCAAGAAAAGGTCCAAGTATTCGTCAACGATCACGCATGCAGCAGTACAACGTTGGATCGCCGTTTGAGAGAATCGCCATAGACATTTTGGGTCCTTTGCCGGAAACCAGCCTTGGGAACAAGTATCTGCTTGTTGTAGTGGATTATTTCTCTAAATGGCCAGAAGCAATTCCTGTGCCCAATCAAGAAGCAGGCACAGTGGCACAGGCTCTTTTAGAACACGTGGTGTCCAGATTCGGAGTTCCTAATGAACTACATTCAGACCAGGGACGAAGCTTTGAATCGGAAGTCTTCATACAGCTGATGAGAAAACTCGGAATTCGGAAGACTAGAACAACTGCTCTTCATCCGCAGTCCGACGGTATGGTGGAACGCTTCAACAAGACAATCCTGGATTACCTATCAAAATTCGTTAACGAACATCAGTCTGATTGGGATACGAAGATTCCTCTGGGAATGTTGGCCTACAGATCAGCGGTGAACGAGTCAACTCGGTTGAGCCCAGCGAAGATAATTTTTGGTCGAGAACTGCGGCTGCCTCTGGACTTAGCTCTTGGTCCACCCCCAGAGACGGAACGCCGTCTTCCATGCGAATGGGTGAGCGAGCTTCAGGAAATGCTCTGGGATATCCATGAGTCTGCTAGAGGAAACATCCAGTCTGCCAGCGACAGAATGAAAGCCAGATACGATCTGAAAGCAAATAGCCCAAAGTTCGTCGAAGGTGATCTGGTATGGTTCTACAATCCACGACGGAGAAGGGGTAGATGTCCGAAGCTACAACGCCATTGGGAGGGACCCTACGTGGTGATGAAGCGCCTCAACGACGTAGTCTACAGGATACGTATGGGTAGTGGAAAACCGAAGGTCGTCCATAGCGATCGCCTGTGGCCATACAAGGATCGAAGCGAACTGTTCGTCGAGGACGCCGAACGCTAAGGGGGGAAGAGTGTAACATCCTGTATATTACATTGCTTATTTGGATTCGTTAATGTTTCTTTCACAATGATTAGGTTAGATTTTTTTGATGTGTAAACGTCATCGAATCATCTGGAATTTTCTAGACTGACAGATCGGCATTCTCGAATGTCATCTGGGTGTCTGGAATCTTCTAGATGGTTCGATGAAGTATATAAGGCACCACGAGTAGCGTGGCAGGAGTCAGTTGAGTTGAGATCTAGTTGAGATAAGGTTAAGAGATAATGTATTAAGTTCTGAAGTAAAACGGTGAAATTTACGTCGAGTTTGATTCCCTGGGTGAAGAAAAAGAGGCCGTCGTGACAATATATAGGGGGTTCCATTCAAAAAAATGTAGGTTTGATATGAATCACCCTGTATAAACGTCAAAATTCAAGTGAAAATATTTTTACGTTATAGCCCTTAAGGATCCCTACCATGATCAAGTGACAGATTTTTGAAATATTTTTTAGTAAGCCCGCAATTCTCCGTCCACGCACTATTGGCCCACCCTGTATGTATCATCTAAATCATTGTAAATCTTGATGGCATTGTAGGTGTATGATCTGCGATATAGTACAGTTTTATACATGGGATCTCTAAAATTGATGTCTAAATTACTACGGCTAAATACAAATTTTTTTTAAAGGGGGGGAGAGAGAAGAAACAATTTTATGTGTAAATGTTGCTAAGTAATATTTACACGCATTTTATATGCCTAACCAACCATGCTGATTTCTCTTCAAAGAGATATGATCGTATTTTTTCAAAGAAAGTACAACACATGTTTTGCAGTTTTTGTAATATGTTCTTAGTAACCGAATCTAAACAAAAATAGTATACACTGCTACAATAAAATATGCTAGGAAATATGAGAGACTTACATAGTTTTTTCTTATTTTAAAATCCAAAATTGAACGATTCACATATAAAGACTTCAAATTAATATAACATTTTTTCAAAACATTTGACACATGTTCTTTGAAACGCAGAGTATCAGTATCAATGGTCAATCCCAAATTTTTGGCAGTATTTACCATATCCAAAAAGTCGTTGTTAATTTTGACATCAAAGTGATTGGTTATAAAATGATGTTTAGGGCCTGGGCAAAATAACATTACAGAACACTTGTCTTTATTAAGTTTCAAATTATTATTTTGAGAGTAGTTTGCAATGGCATTTAGATCATTATTAATCTGAAGGAGTGCACTATCCATGGAGTTGGTGCTGAAGATTTTGTAAATTTGTGTATCGTCAGCATAACACATTACTGACGAGTTTTCTATGGAGTTGGACATATCAATTGTGTAAATTAAATACAAGAGTGATCCCAGGACTGACCCTTGAGGAACACCTGGGGATATTTCAATTGGGTTGGATAAACAGCTATCGATCATTACTGATTTCCACGTAAAACATGAAAACTGGAGTTTGGTCTATTTCGCTCCCATATCATATGGAAGTCTCTAAGAAAAATTCAAACTTTTAAAATAGTTTCCTTTTGACAAAAACTGAGAACTTCTGAAAAAACGTAAAGTTTTGAAACTTTGTGGAATAACTATGAAATTTTCGAAAAAGATTTGCCTTCCTAAAAAACTATAAAATTTTCAAACAAATATAAAAATTTGAGATAATTTTAGTTTCCTGGAAAGATTTGGATCTTCAACAGAAAGCTTAAGAAAATTATGATTTTGGTAAACGATATGATTCCAAAACAAGTGAAATTTTCGACCAATTTTGCAACTTTTCGAAATTTTGAAAAATAAACATTTTAAATTACACCAAATTATGATATTGTCGAAAATTAGTCACATATTGATTATTTTTTGTATTTTAAAAATTTTTACTTTTTCAATGCAATGACCCTTGCGATAACATTCAAAGCTTTTTGGAAAATTCCGAGATATTTATAACGAAAACAACCAAAGAAGCAGGATTTATTCGAAAAATGAGGTTTTTTGAATGAATGAACTTTTCGACCAATTTTGGAAATTTGAGAAACTTCAAGATGCAATAAACATTTTGAAATTTTATTAGCCTGTGATACTCTCGGAAATAACCGATGTTAAGGAACATTTTGTGTAAACAATGGGACGTTTTTTGAAAAATTTTAAATTTTTTGAAAAATTCAGACTTCAAAACATTAGATTTTGGAATAAAATTTTTGGAAGATTGCGTCTCGCCCTTAGAGAATTATTTCGACTAGATGAAATATCTGAAAGCTACTGATAATCGTAGTAACCAATTTTCAAGAATCTCATATCCGAGCACAAGAATAGCAATATTAGTTGCAGGCACTGTAGTTGCATAAATCAATGAATCGAACTACATTTCTCTTTTAAACTTCATAGAAGTAAAACATAAAACTGTTATCAATGCACATTTGTTCGTTATTATTCCGACTTTAGAGTAAACCTAGAGTTTAGCTCCAACGGTAGCTACTGAATTAAATCCAAAACAATCCTCCAATGTATTAGAAGAGACAATATTCAATGGCAACAAACGACGGCAGTCGCCGAGTAAACCGCTGCAGTGTACGTAGTATAGTTATTCTAAAAATAGATTAATATAAAAATTGGCGCCGGGTAAACCCGTGCACTGGATTCTGTATACGGCGCCGGGTAAACCCCTGCACTGGATTCTGTATACGGTAAGTATATAAATGAGGACCCCCAGCGCAGCAGGTGGTAGAAGCTTGAACTTCGATTTTGTACGCAAATCAGTATTAGGTGCCAGTGGGCGTCCAGCCGATTTTAACGGTTTTGGAATCTACACATGTTATAAGCATCGAAAACAAGGTTTTAAGGGGGTGGTTACTGGGCGTCCGTATATCCGGACGCCCAGTGACCTCGGACGCCGAGTGAACCTAAGATTTTGCATTGGAGACGCACAGTTGTACCGTGTAGACATATATATATATATATATATATATATATATATAGACACACATATCTACCACCCAATACGAAGCCCGGTATATTGAACAGGCGACCCGAAGCCCACCCTTTCTAATTGTGTTAGAGGAGTGTATTTTAGCGGGAACCACTCTTAATGATGTTCTTATCGTGAGCAACCTGAGAGGGGTAAGCTTGCTAAATTATACAGATTTTAAGATCTTCTCCAGGTTTTACGAAGCCTCGGTACATCACACGTATGATACGAAGCCCGATGTATAAAAAAATATATTATACGGCTGATGCGAAGCCGTGCAACGTTGCCAATGTTGTTCTGGCAGCGTGGGATTTGCAGTCCTGGAAAAAGCCTCCAAATAAGTATCTTACTGTCAAGTACACTTCCTGACTGTAAAAGTAAATGATCAAGTGACAAAGTTCCCGAGCTGCGGTCATAGACGAGGTGTTAAAAGAAAGCCTTTAAAAAGGTATTTATACCTCGGACGCCGGCTGAACCTAAGATTTTACATTGGAGACGCACAGTTGTACCGTGTAGATATATATAAAACAAAACAAAAAAAAATATATATATATATATATATACGTTTATATATATATATATATATATATATATATATATATGGGTATGGATGTGCCCGATATCCGCTGTAGAGCCTGCCTGCAGGCGCCAGAGACCCTTACGCACCTGTTGTCGGCGTGTAAGGTGTACGCTGGCACAGCCTACGTCTATCGGCACAACGCGGCTCTACGAGTGCTATACTACCATTTAAGGCACTCATACGGTATAGATGAGACACCGGTGCTGCCATACGCTCCAGGGGACATTGAGTCCGTTGTGGAGAACGAGAGGTGCCGAATTTACTGGAACTACTCATTCTCCACGCTCGAGCTTATACATGCAAATAAGCCCGACATAGTCCTCCTCGACTACCAACAAAAGACGATGTTCGTTATCGAGTTCTCGGCACCTGCCGAGGGAAACATCGTCTCTAAGGAGGAGGAAAAGCGGGCCAAGTATCAGGAGCTCCTCGGACAACTTCGCAGGCTCTGGCCGGACTACACTGTGAGTCTGCTAGTAATGGTCATTGGATCCCTAGGTGGTATGAGGGATACGCTGCTCTCTGCACTGCGCAAAATGCCGGTGTGCCGTGCGGCGGCGCACATCTTAGCCGCCAGAATGCAGAAGGCAGTCATCCATGGGTCCCTTCGTCTGCTTAGGACGCACGATACGCGGACCCAGTGATTGCTCACCTCACGGTGTGAGGAGTAGTCGCTGGGGAATGGAACAGCAGCCCGGTGTGTCGGAGCCCGGGTTGCACCTTTTTTGTTTTTGTTTTTGTTTATATATATATATATATATATATTATATATATATATTACCCGTCTGGGTCCGGGTTTAGTATGTTCCCAGGGTTTAATCTGCCTGTCGTAAGAGGCGACTAAAAGATTGGTAGTCCTTGCCTTAAAAGGGCCTATGGTGGTCACCGGCTGTGAAAGCAGGCGTATGAACCACCATAGTGAGGAAGCGGCTGCACCTATGTTAAGGACGGCTTCCCGACAGCGTCTGACCCCAGGTTAGGGGCGGCTGATAGCAAACCTGGCAGTAGGTATAAAATGCGCCCCCAGGAAGCCGACCAACATCAAACGGCTATTCGGTGCGTGGCGACACTGTGGGGATAACCCAAGCCAGGGATGAAAGCCGGCCGGCAACCTGTACAGGTCATCCCTAGGAGGCAATGTGGTCGGCTGCCTCCGAAATGTCGGCTGGGGGCCCTAAGGCTAACCACCGGACGGGCCCTACCTTCTGGTTCGACCGCCCCAGAAGAAGAGCACCCACACCAGGCCGGTATCGGAAGCCGGCTCTGGGCAAGGTGGCGGTGCCTCGGATCGCCCTGACGACGACACACGCAACGACATGGACCGTTTTAGGTGGACGACGGAACTGAAGGATGACCTGCTGAGCTGCTACGAGAGCAGTAGCCCGCGCCGTAGGGGATACATGTCCCGCATGCATGGGAGGTGGTGTGAAATGCATCCAGAGCATAGCACAATTACCTCCCAGAGCTTGCGGAACCAGGTATTTTACCTTCGGGGGCAGGGATACGTTCGTGCTCCAGCTCAGTCTGCCCCTCCGGCGACTGAAAGGCCTGTTAACCAGGCTGAAAGGTCGCCGATGAGGCCCGCTGAGAGGGAAATCGACGAAGCCGTCTCACCTGGAGATTTCAGTGACCGAAGGGCCTTGCATAACAACAAGAGGTCCTTCAAGCTGGCAGATTTAAAGAGAGAGGATGAGGCGTTGAGTGAACGTCTATCGGAGGTCTCTGACATTTGGAGCATCAATTGCGAAATTTACGCTGCGGCTCTGAGGCTGGCTGGACAGGGGAGAGTGAGAGACTCTCCTGTCGAGAGAGCACAGAGGCGGGTGCGCCAGATGGAAGCGAAAATCCAGTTGGCTCGCCAAGAAGCATCCCGTATCCAGTGTGTGATGGAATATAGAGCGGCTGGTAGGCCTTTTACGCGCCGCGTACGCCAGATAGCCCGAGAGCTAAGGCGCGACCATCACACGCTCAGTCAAGCGGTACTGGTTGTTGTCAAGCAGCATTGTCTTGACAGGATACGGACGCTAATCGCTGCTAAACGATCACTGGTGACGCGGGCGAGAGGTTTGGAGGAAAACAGATTGTTTTCCGAAAAGCCTGCTCGTCTCTTCCAACAGCGACCACCAGTCATAGAGCAGCCGCCAACTGCTGATCGCGTGGAGACTTTCTGGAGGGGCATTTACGAACACCCCAAACCTCTCCAAGCAGACACTCCGGCCTTGGCGCAGTTCGAGTCCGTTTGTAGGAGGACTCCAAACCTGAATGTACTGCGTCACCCGATAAACACGGAAGAAATTCTTGGTGCCTTACGAGGCGCAAAGAATTTCGCAGCTTCTGGCCCGGATGGCATAAACACCTACTGGTTGAAAAAGTTTCCCAGTTGCCACCGGCATTTAGCTAGAGTTTTTAACTCGTGGCTAAATCAGGAGCAGCCAATTCCGGCATGGTTTGTCGAGGGTCGAACCGTGCTTCTCCCGAAGACCGGAGATTTGTCTGATCCTAAAAACTACAGGCCAATAACATGTCTGAACGCATGTTACAAGCTCTTCACCAGAATCTTGTACATGCGTATCCTTCAAGCTGTAAATCCCGTATTTCTCAGCGTATATGAACAAAGAGGGTCTAAGAAAGGAGTAGCTGGCTGCAGGGATAACCTGTTGATTGACCGCTGTGTCACACAGGACTCCGTGCATTACCTGCGAAACCTTTCTATGGCCTGGATCGACTATCGGAAGGCATTCGACACTACGTCTCATGAACTGATTGTGCGGCTGTTGGAATGTCTTTCGGTAGATGATCAAATAGTGGGATGCATCAAACAACTGATGCCGCTCTGGAAGACTCGGTTCACTATAACATCGGGTGAAACCAGGGTTCGCACAGAGTTGGTATCATTTAAAAGAGGGGTCTTCCAAGGAGACTCCTTGAGTCCCTTGCTCTTTTGCATCTCGCTACTGCCTTTGTCCATAGCGCTGAAAAATACTAAGGGATACAGCTGTGGCAAGCCCAATTACCGGAGGCACAAGGTCACCCACTTATTTTACATGGATGACCTGAAACTCTATGCCTCCGGACAACGCGATTTAGAGCAGTCGCTGAGGGTAGTGCAGGATTACAGTCAAGCTATTGGTATGGAGTTCGGGATAGACAAATGTGCCATGGTTCATCTCAAAAGAGGACGTTGCGGAGATAGTGAAGATGAGGAGCAGCTCGTTGATGGGAGCATCTTGCGACAACTGCATGCCGGAGATACTTATACCTACCTTGGAGTGGCGCAGCGTCACATCCAAGAGGCAGAATTGGTCAAAGAGTGTCTCCGCCGCAAGTATTTGCACCGACTCCGGCAGATCTGGTCGTCAGAACTGTCCGGCAAAAACAAAGTCGCTGCCACAAACCTGCTTGCGGTCCCATTGTTGCTATACAGCTTTGGTGCTATCCACTGGAACGTGGAAGAGCTGCGACAAATCGACATAAAGACCCGCAAAAGGATGAATATGGAGGGAAGTCTACATCCTAGATCCTCTGTCCCGCGAATATACCTCCCGCGACACCTGGGAGGGCGTGGACTATTGAGTTTGGAGCATCTGCACAACAGAGTAGTACTGGCCACTGCCTGCTATGTTACGACGAGCACCGATCCCCTGATCCGCTTTGTGCGAGAGCACGAGATTGCGGGTAAAGGAGCCTTCCTTTTTAGAGCAGCAACACGGGCAGCCGAAGAACTTAGTCTCACGCTCGACTTCACGCGGAGGTGTCAGCAGTCCGTTACGGAACTTGCTCCCGCACAATTAAAAACCCGGATTAAAACTGCTGAAGTCCAATTGCTTTTAAGACTTCACAA
The DNA here is from genome assembly GCA_951848785.1 of Callosobruchus maculatus. Lineage (NCBI taxonomy): Eukaryota > Metazoa > Arthropoda > Insecta > Coleoptera > Chrysomelidae > Callosobruchus > Callosobruchus maculatus. The sequence goes on from CATOUR010000169.1 coordinate 205,534, forward strand.
AGATAAACCAATGCACGGAATCTTCTACAAACATCTAGAAGAGCATGGTTTATCTGAGCAGTTGACCTTCTCCTTCTTAAGGTCTAATGGGTTGAAGTCGGAGACTGAGAGCTCTATAATGGCTTGCCAAGACGGTGTCTTCAACACCTTAGTATACCGTAGCCGGATTATGGGTATGGATGTGCCCGATATCCGCTGTAGAGCCTGCCTGCAGGCGCCAGAGACCCTTACGCACCTCTTGTCGGCGTGTAAGGTGTACGCTGGCACAGCCTACGTCTATCGGCACAACGCGGCTCTACGAGTGCTATACTACCATTTAAGGCACTCATACGGTATAGATGAGACACCGGTGCTGCCATACGCTCCAGGGGACATTGAGTCCGTTGTGGAGAACGAGAGGTGCCGAATTTACTGGAACTACTCATTCTCCACGCTCGAGCTTATACATGCAAATAAGCCCGACATAGTCCTCCTCGACTACCAACAAAAGACGATGTTCGTTATCGAGTTCTCGGCACCTGCCGAGGGGAACATCGTCTCTAAGGAGGAGGAAAAGCGGACCAAGTATCAGGAGCTCCTCGGACAACTTCGCAGGCTCTGGCCGGACTACACTGTGAGTCTGCTAGTAATGGTCATTGGATCCCTAGGTGGTATGAGGGATACGCTGCTCTCTGCACTGCGCAAAATGCCGGTGTGCCGTGCGGCGGCGCACATCTTAGCCGCCAGAATGCAGAAGGCAGTCATCCATGGGTCCCTTCGTCTGCTTAGGACGCACGATACGCGGACCCAGTGATTGCTCACCTCACGGTGTGAGGAGTAGTCGCTGGGGAATGGAACAGCAGCCCGGTGTGTCGGAGCCCGGGTTGCACCTTTTTTGTTTTTGTTTTGTCTATATATATATATATATATAATACGTTTTCGAAACGTTTGAACGTCCGAATATATTCTTGCAATTTTAGACAACATTATATACGCTTCAGTACGACAGAAAGTGCGGAGGAAAATTTGCCGTAAAACGTCGCGACTTCGTCGTGCTTCTGCGTTGAACGAAGTATACTAAACGCATCTTTAAATCGGCAGAATAATAGGCGAACCGAATAATAGCTTTTATACAACAGCGGCTTTTTTGTATCGCAGCGTTTCTTAACATCTTAGGCACTTCAGTCGCACTGCAAGTGTGTAGGAAAGAATGGCAGAACAGACAACTCTGAGATATGTATGGTACATATAAAAAAAAAGTAGTCAAGTTGATTGACTGAGCACTTCCCATACATTACTGTGATACCAGTTTATTATTTTCCCTTAGCATGAAGCTATAGTCTGGGGTTCCCTTGTAATCAAAGCATCGACCACCCGCCAGCAAAAAATACTACATCACAAAAGCTTTATCATAATTTGGTTCTGTCATACTGTAACTTCCAACAAAGTTTACACAGTCAAGATCGGAACGGGCCAATAAACCTTGCAAATCTTTAGTTATGCTAAAGATATATGGACGGATATCTACAGGTGAATTATAGATTTGCAAAACGGTAGGGTAATCACAAAAAAAGCTTAATTAATGTGCTACTATCCTTAAGCTGTATAATATACAGACACGTGGTTAATCTACCATTATGAATACTATAGTGGCATTAGCGTCCAAATGATATCGGTTGTGACAAATAGCACTCACTAATTAGGAATCCAATCTTAGTATATAATTATCTTGCCCTTCATTTGCGGTTTTGTCTATAAAATGTTCAATGTTCTGGAACTATCCGATAGGTATATAAAACTTCAAGCACACCCTGAACTATCCGGTAGACATATAGAACTTCAGGCCATTCCCGAAAGTATCCATCGGTCCTGGAACTATACGTTAAATCCCTAAAAATGTCCTGGTAATATGCGACTGACATATATATGTGATTTCGGTAGTGTTTTATTCGCCCATAAATGTTACGATGAAAAAGCTCGACGCAAGCTACAATAGGAACAGTCCTTTTTCTTAACACAGAAACCAATTTTGGCCCTGAGAAGGGCCGGTTATTTTCGTTGCTGCTTGCTGCCCTCAAGCTGCGGCTACATGATTTGTTCGAATAACAAACATCTTACGCCTTCTTCTCGGTCTTCTTGGGCAACAGTACGGCCTGGATGTTAGGAAGTACTCCGCCCTGAGCGATCGTCACACCGGACAACAACTTGTTCAGTTCTTCGTCGTTTCTGATGGCCAACTGCAAATGACGGGGAATGATACGGGTCTTCTTGTTATCGCGAGCTGCGTTACCGGCCAACTCCAATACTTCGGCAGCCAGATACTCCATCACGGCAGCTAAGTATACGGGTGCTCCGGCACCGACGCGTTCAGCGTAGTTTCCTTTACGCAACAATCTATGGATACGTCCCACAGGAAACTGAAGACCGGCCCTGCTGGAACGAGACTTTGCCTTTCCCTTGACTTTACCACCTTTTCCGCGTCCCGACATGTCTGAATAATATCGTATATACACAAACAAGTTCACTAAACGCCTCCGACTTCTGCCGGACTGATGTGGCCAACTCTTTTTTTTTTTTTGTTTGGGTTTGAAGAACGAGGAGGAGAAATCTTCGCAAAAGACACCCGCGAAGGAAATGCGGGTAGTGTTGGATTCACCAGCAGGAGAAGCCTGCTGGCGCATACCAACTAAAACTCCCCCCCGTGAGAGGTTCAACTGAGAAGTTTTGCCATCTAAGGGTGTGGAACACACGAGTTGGAAATTTGGGAGGCTCTCTCAGTCTTGAAGAGACCGAGAGAGCTTTAACGCAAATGCGAGACTGGAGGTCGGCCTTTGCCGGGGTTTAGAAGTGGGCTTAAGACTTCGGAAGAGGGGGTGTTTTGCTAATCACGACTAGTTAGCAGGTGACAAGGGCGTTTGACCCTATCGTAAGCCTTTGGGCAGAACCTTATGAGGGATGAGACAGCAGGATTTGGATGGTTTCTGACTGTCTTGTGGAGGTTGGCTGCGAATTGAGGAGCAGCCTGTGCCGGAGAGATGATGGGAATCTCCTTGAGGATTTGATTATTCCTTATGTACCAGGGAATTTTCAGGGAAGACTTCAGGAGTCTCATGAATGTGCCCTGAATGCGATTGAGGCCGTTCTCGGAGGTGCCCCATATAGGGATGGCGTAGGTACATATGCTTTTTATGATTGCGGAAAAAGCGCGGAGTTTGGTTCTGTTGTTGACGTTCTTGTTGTCGAAGAAGGGCTTAAGGGCGATATAGGCTGCCTGAGCCTTAATTTCGGTTTGCCTGATATGGCGCGACCAGGAAAGGTGTCTGTGGAAGGTGACACCTAGATATTGAGTGTAATTGCTCCACTTGAGACGTTGAGCATTCACAATGACGGGAGGTGGGGTTTTTCGCCTACGAGAGAAGAAAATGCTGTCGGATTTCTTGACGTTGATGTCAAGTCTCCATTTCCGGTACCAGTCGGTTACGGATTTGAGGTGGGAGTTAAGTAGCGCTGTGCAGGTGGAGATTTGGTGTGAAGAACGCAGCAAAGCAATGTCGTCAGCGTACTGAGAGGTTATAATGTTACGGTGGTGAGGAATGTCGTGACAGAAGATGTTGAAAAGGGAGGGGGACAATTTACCTCCTTGGGGGACGCCAGCAGAAATGGGACGCGAGTCCGAAAGGGCTTCGCCGATCTTGGCTCTGAATTTCCTATTGGTGAGGTAGGAACGGATGGTGCCTATGATATAAGGGGGGAATTTAAGCTGAATCAACTTGTGGACGAGACCTTCGTGCCATACACGGTCGAAGGCCTGACGGATGTCGAGAAGGACCATTGCCGTGTGATGTCTCTTGTTTAGAGATTCAGCTATATGCTCTGTCACACGAAGGAGTTGGTGGCCGGTGCCATGGCCCTGTCTGAAGCCGAATTGGGAATCCGGGATTATATTGTTGGCGTCGAGGTGAGCGTTCACTCGTGCCAGGAGGACTGATTCAGCTAGCTTGCCGAGCGATGAGAGGAGACTGATGGGCCTGAACCCATCGGGGGTGTTGAGTGCCTTGCCCTTCTTTGGTATAAAGATGGCAATGGCTTCTTTCCAGACATCGGGAAAGTAGCTAAGCCGCATGCAAGCATTTATGATGTTGCAAATGGCGACTAAGTATTTTCTCGGCAAGAGTTTGAGTACCTTATTGGAGACACCATCCCCACCGGGAGCTTTGCGATTTTTAAGACGACGAATCAGACTGTTGATCTCGTCTGGGGAGCAGGGGACGATGACCGACTCGGGAATGACAAGATTTCGGACTTCGCTTGTGATTTGCTGGTGGAGTTCAGTTAACTCCGAAGAACTGGGGTTAGGAGTACATTGATTCTGGAGGGAGTCAGCGAAGGCGTTGGCTTTCTCAGAGTCAAGTAGGAGGGTGCTGTTTCCGACTTTGATGGGAGGGAGAACGGGTTTCCGATTGCGTAGTATTCTGGTTACCTTCCAGACACTACGTGGGTGGGTTTCTGCCTCCTCGATGAACTCGTTGAAATTCTTGCTGCGAATTTCGACGAGCTGGGCACGGATTTGGCGTTGGAGGGTGTTTAGGTTTCTCTTGATCAGAGGATCGCGAGAGCGTTGCCAGCGTTTTCGGAGGACATTCCTAGTCTTAATCAGGCCAAGAACATCTGTCGGGAGGGGTGGAGACTTCTCAGATTTGGGAATGGTGATCGTTGCGCGCTCAGTGGCGGCATTTATGCTTTGAGTGAGCTTTTCGACTGCGGTATCGATATCAGCAGCGCTGATAATATTAGGGCAGTCGAAGGGTAGGGTCTCGAGTTTGTATCTGAGAAGCAGCCAGTCGACTCTAGAGAGAATGACTGGCTTTTTGGTGGGAGCGCCGCACAACGTTTATAAGCAACTTTGCCTGCCAATCAGCGTGCAGGAGGAGCGACCACGATCAGAGGGCGGAGTCTACGCCGTTAACGTGGCCGCTGTTAAAGGCGGCTAACGACGTGACGACGCGTCATTTCTATTCCGATCGAGTAGTCGTTCGGATCGATTTATTCGACAGACGAGACGATGCCACCCAAAACTAGCGGTAAGGCTGCCAAAAAAGCCGGCAAGGCGCAAAAGAACATTTCGAAATCCGATAAGAAGAAGAAGCGCAGGAGGAAGGAGAGCTACGCAATTTACATATACAAGGTCTTGAAGCAAGTACATCCCGATACCGGTATATCCAGCAAGGCGATGAGCATCATGAACAGTTTCGTTAACGACATATTCGAACGGATCGCCGCCGAAGCATCGAGGTTAGCTCACTACAACAAACGCGCCACGATCACTAGCAGAGAGATCCAGACGGCGGTACGTTTACTGTTGCCTGGTGAGCTGGCCAAGCACGCTGTCAGCGAGGGTACCAAGGCTGTGACCAAGTATACCAGTTCGAAGTAATGGAAAAAGTTTGGGATTACTAACACCGCCAGATATGGAACAAGGAGAAAAAGGTTCTTTTCAGAACCACCACACGAAAAAACACGGAAAAAATAGAACGATACTCTCACATTTAAACATACAACAAGGCTTTTAAGGGACTTGGAATTAAAAAGTAATTTAAAGAGAGGCGCGTTCACACGTTAACATCTATAACGAAAACAAAACAAGCGCATAGTGCAATGAGAAAAGCATGCGGATCTCGATGTACGTAGTGTCCTATAGTAAACTCATTCCTCGACGCACAATAATAGCGGATGTGTCGTGATGACGTCGTCGGCAAAGAATTTCTGATAGAGCCAACAAGGGTGGGGTGGGTCGCTTAATGTACAGTGGAGCCTGTTATGTAAAGCTTCTAATGGATACGTACAGATCTGCGATACGCGTTAACGCACTACTGCCTTATATTTTACCATGGACCAGTGTAACGATGTACGAAATAAACGAATGAATTTATTTCTGATGTAGAAAACCGGTTTTTTTTTCATAAGAAACTGTGGTGGCCCTGAAAAGGGCCATTTTTTTAACAGCGGCGGCGGACAGCCTCCCGCATAAATAACGTCGCCATCCGATATCGTCGTCGTACTCCTAACAACAATCGTCACGTACAGTTTATTTCTTCTTCTTAGGAGAAGCGGCCTTCCTTTTCGGAGACGACGCAGCAGCTTTGGCAGTTTTCGGTTTCGGCGCCTTCGGCTTTTTAGTAGGGGCTCCTTTGCTGGACTTTTTCGCCTTAGACGGTGATTTTTTCGGAGAAGCCGCGGCCGATGTTAGCGAAGCCGTCTTAGCCGAGGTCGCAGTTTTCGCGCTTTTCTTCGTTTTTGTCGCAGAGGCTTTCTTCTCGGCAGTACCGATTGCAGAGGACTTCTTGGCTTTCGGCGAGGCCTTCTTTCCGGATTTCGCTCCACTAACCTTCTTCGCCACTGTTCCGGTCTTCTTCGTACCGCCAACCGACTTCCTCTTCTTTTCGCCGCCCTTAACGGCGGACGAAGATGGAGTTTTCGAAGATCCGCCGGCAGAAGATGATGCCAGCTTAAAGGAGCCGGAAGCTCCCTTGCCTTTTGTCTGAACCAAAGCCCCCGAGGCTACAGACGATTTTAGGTAGCGCTTGATAAAAGGTGCCACCTTTTCAGCATCTACCTTGTAGTTGGCGGCTATGTATTTCTTGATAGCTTGCAGCGACGAACCACCACGTTCTTTCAAACCTTTGATGGCGTTGATCACCATTTCGCTTGTAGGAGGATGGGATGGCTTTGTCCTTGGATTCTTTGGCTTTTTCTCTTTCTTGGCAGACGACTGTGACGCGGGCGACGCTGAGTTAGCCGTAGCTGTCGCAGAAGCTGCGTAATTCTGATTTTCGGTATCCGCCATGGTTATCTATGAAAGTAGGAAAATCTACGCTCCACCCGTACGTAAGTGGATATGCTACTACGAGTAAGAATGTCGAATGAATAAAAGAGGCGCAATCCGCGAAGGACCCCAACTCGTTTCGGTCGGACCGAACATTGAACGCTCCAACTTTGCCGCGAAAACGATTTTGACGGCTTCAAATCCGTCGGACCAGCGGTCGTATCAGTTTGTTTTTCGACTTACTGATGTTAATGCGGCCGATTGGCAGTAAAAAGCGGATCAAATAACGAAGGTGTATACTTTCACGTGTCAACTTAACTTAACGATAAACAGACGGGAGGTATGCGCATGTTTAAATAGTAAGATCAAACGTAAAGGATATACGCTTTGGACCTAACAGACCGCTTTTTTGTCATCATTTCTAGCGTGTAGGCTGGTAATTTTGTTTCATTGCTACCCCACCAAAGGATCCTCGGGTATTAGGAAGCAAAAGGTTTACTCGCCATCGCCCGAACATGTTCCGTAATACAGATAATCTCAATGATACGGAAAGGTGTCTGCCGAGTATCTCAGCACGCATAGTCGCGAAACGTCTGATAATAAAGTAAGACAAATCCCCTAACCGCGAAGAATGGTATAAAATGTTACAGATAATCATCTGAACAGTATGTCGTTGGAAACAAAACCATTAACAAATGTTTTCATGTGACATTTACGTTTGAGAAACGACCACCACGCACGCACCCGACGTACAAAATGTCGAACGTTCGTCTATTTAAAATCGTCGAAATAGAATTATGTCAAATTAACGAATAGTTTTCACGCATACCATCAGTTTAAATTGTATACATATGTAAACATAGAAGTGATTCGTACTATCCACCGACTATATTATAAGAATATACTCTGCTATATACGAATTAAGTACAGGCCAACATTCATTAGATGTTACCGGAATGAGCGTCTTACACAAGTCAGACACGCCGTGCACATCACCAAGGTACCCCCAACGTACACCGTACACCATCCGAAACAAAACACGATTCATTCATGACGAGTCTACACGTAAAGTAATTTTCATATGCAATCTGGCAAGATTGCCTACTCGCGCTGTTTTTCTATCAACGTAATTACTAAGTCAAAAGTGACACTGCGACGTCCATCCAGCACAATTCGTTCGTGATTTCGTTAATCGTGCTATACTTTGATTGTTTTTCCCTGTTACTCATTCATCTTGCACAACCACCGACCAACTCATAATGCCAACTGTACGCTATATGTAAACATCGAAATCATCCCTACTATCAACGGTTTGAAAATACGAAGACGTGAGTTTTTGGAAAACGTTAAAGTACCACCTCAAATGCGTTACAGCTTCTGGATGAATAAGCAATGGGCAGCTATCGTTCGTAGGACGGTTACGTGTTAAATATGGTATCAGCAATGGCTGACATGTAAGATTCGATATAAGGAAATATAGGAAAGTAACATTTATGTTAATGTTAACGGAATGAGTAGGTATTCTTTTCTCGTTCGAAACAAAAATGATGGTTCTGAAAAGAACCGTTTTTTGTTTCGTGCGCCCTTTAAGCGGATACAGAAGGTGAAACTATCTAGGCACGTTCACCTCTGATGCGTCTAGCCAGTTGTATATCTTTTGGCATGATGGTAACCCGCTTAGCGTGAATGGCACACAGATTTGTGTCCTCGAAAAGACCAACCAAATATGCTTCGCTAGCTTCTTGAAGAGCCATCACCGCAGAGCTTTGGAATCGCAAGTCGGTCTTGAAATCCTGGGCGATCTCACGAACCAGCCGTTGGAAGGGCAGCTTCCTGATCAACAATTCGGTACTCTTCTGATAACGACGAATTTCCCTGAGAGCGACGGTCCCCGGACGATAACGGTGAGGTTTCTTCACACCACCTGTAGCGGGAGCACTTTTCCGAGCCGCCTTGGTGGCTAACTGCTTCCTAGGCGCTTTACCCCCGGTTGATTTACGGGCTGTCTGTTTGGTACGAGCCATAGCGTAAGATTAGTTATGAATGTATGGATACACGTCAGAGCCACGGCGAGCTTCGCACTGATAGACGACGTATCAGCACCCAACGTTATATTTATATCGATACGTGAAAAGCCGTTGCCCGATTGGTCGACAGACGGGCCAATGGAAACGCGCAAAGAGGTATCAAAACCGAGCCCGCACGGGCAGGACGGTCAGTCGTCTGCCGTTCGTTGACTTAGCAGTTTGCAAGCCGAGTGAAAAATTCAAAATGACCGGACGTGGTAAAGGTGGAAAAGGTTTAGGCAAAGGGGGCGCCAAAAGGCATCGTAAGGTTCTTAGGGATAACATCCAAGGAATTACGAAGCCAGCCATAAGAAGATTAGCAAGACGTGGAGGAGTAAAGCGTATATCCGGCTTGATATACGAAGAGACAAGAGGCGTTCTGAAAGTTTTCCTGGAAAATGTTATCAGGGATGCTGTCACCTACACGGAGCACGCCAAAAGGAAGACAGTCACTGCTATGGACGTCGTGTATGCATTAAAACGACAAGGACGTACCTTGTACGGTTTCGGAGGTTAAGAACATAGGCCTAAGTAATAGATCGCTGTTTATAGGACATCCGCAATTCGGTCCAGAAAGAAAACGGTTCTTTTCAGAACCACAACCTTATTTCTTGAAATAAAAGTAAAGCGTCTCACGAAGCGATACCGATTCATATGTCGGTATTTCAAGTAAACGCTGAAACGAATGTATGCGTGTCATCTGTCGTACACATAAGATGAGCTTAGTGCTATGCGAGTAGCGTAGGGTAGTGATTCGTTTGCAAACGTCAAGAAAAGGCGTAATTTAGCAAATATTGCCAATTATGTGTGATGTATTCTCTGTAAAGATTCAGATACATCTATGGTCGTCGGGTCGATGGACATGTATGTCCCAGGTACCGCATAATTATCTATATATCGAGTAAGGAGTCAAACATGCTGCTACATGCGCTACTTGGCGGAGGCGATTACATCACCCTAAAGACAACTGAGAAACTTGTTCGTAATCAACCAACTAACCTGTACACTTACTAGCTTTACATGTATGCTATACATACACACATACCGAACTGCGTCAAAGACATTCCTTTTTTTTCCTCTGACGAGTAACGAATGTTGGCCCTGAGAAGGGCCGATTGTAAATGTCGCTGCGACGTGTTCCAAATCGCCAACATGTTATGCCTTCTTCTCGGTCTTCTTTGGCAGCAGTACGGCCTGGATGTTAGGAAGTACTCCACCCTGAGCGATCGTCACACCGGACAGCAACTTGTTCAGTTCTTCGTCGTTTCTGATGGCCAACTGCAAATGACGGGGAATGATACGGGTCTTTTTGTTATCACGCGCTGCGTTACCGGCCAGCTCTAACACTTCGGCAGCCAGATATTCCATCACAGCGGCTAAGTATACGGGAGCTCCGGCACCAACGCGTTCCGCGTAATTTCCTTTACGCAACAATCTATGGATACGTCCCACAGGAAACTGTAAACCGGCCCTGCTGGAACGGGACTTTGCCTTTCCCTTGACCTTGCCACCTTTTCCGCGTCCAGACATGTCTAAATCGTTCGAAGTACACTATCGTGGAAGTGGTATGCCGGTTGAAGTATGACAGTATGAGGGGAGATTACCACTGCAACGTTTATAAGTATCTCGAAACACCAATCACAGCGCGCACACAGGGAAACGCGCAAGTGGGCGGAGTCTACGCTGTTAACTTCTCGCTCTTAAAACCTGCCGTCGTCGGAAGTCGAGCGCTATTCGAACGTAGACACGATGCCACCGAAAACAAGCGGCAAGGCAGCCAAAAAGGCCGGCAAGGCGCAAAAGAACATTTCGAAATCCGATAAGAAAAAGAAGCGCAGGAGGAAGGAGAGCTACGCAATTTACATATACAAAGTTTTGAAGCAAGTACATCCCGATACAGGTATATCTAGCAAGGCGATGAGCATCATGAACAGTTTCGTTAACGACATATTCGAACGGATCGCCGCCGAAGCATCGAGGTTGGCTCACTACAACAAACGCGCCACGATCACTAGCAGAGAGATCCAGACGGCGGTACGTTTACTGTTGCCTGGAGAGTTGGCGAAGCACGCAGTCAGCGAAGGAACCAAGGCAGTGACTAAATATACTAGTTCCAAATAAGAAAAAGCGGTCGACAATATTCGCACGAGAAAAAAACGGTTCTTTTCAGAACCACAAATTTCCTTTTTTTACTTCAAAAAAAGAATTCTAATGAGCGACACGTTTTACAAGACGCCCGCGGCATATCGCACAGTACCTTAAGAGAGTCTCGGTTACTCGAGTTCGCTCCCGCGCGGCAGGCATGCCATTAAGAGAGTCACGGTTACTCCCGCCGTTTCCCGTCGGTCTACCCTGGACGAGACTCCGAAAGGGAAAGTAGCAGGTCGGTCCGGTGCCTCGGGCCTACGCCGAGGTGATCAACCGCGGCATATCGCACAGTACCTTAAGAGAGTCACGGTTACTCCCGCCGTTTGCCCGCGCTCTATCCTGAACGAGACTCCGAAAGGGAAAGTAGCAGGTCGGTCCGGTGCCTCGGGCCTACGCCGAGGTGATCAACCGCGGCATATCGCACAGTACCTTAAGAGAGTCACGGTTACTCCCGCCGTTTGCCCGCGCTCTATCCTGAACGAGACTCCGAAAGGGAAAGTAGCAGGTCGGTCCGGTGCCTCGGCCCTACGCCGGCGCGGCAGGCATGCCATTAAGAGAGTCACGGTTACTCCCGCCGTTTGCCCGCGCTCTATCCTGGACGAGGTGTCCGAAAGGGACAGTAGCAGGTCGATCCGGTGCCTCGGGCCTACGCCGAGGTGATCAACCGCGGCATATCGCACAGTACCTTAAGAGAGTCACGGTTACTCCCGCCGTTTGCCCGCGCTCTACCCTGGACGAGACTCCGAAAGGGAAAGTAGCAGGTCGGTCCGGTGCCTCGGGCCTACGCCGAGGTGATCAACCGCGGCATATCGCACAGTACCTTAAGAGAGTCTCGGTTACTCGAGTTCGCTCCCGCGCGGCAGGCATGCCATTAAGAGAGTCACGGTTACTCCCGCCGTTTCCCGTCGGTCTACCCTGGACGAGACTCCGAAAGGGAAAGTAGCAGGTCGG
>CATOUR010000169.1:222500-272500 GCA_951848785.1 Callosobruchus maculatus
TAACAGTCGCAGCAGATACTCTCCCCCGGCCTCGAGGACGCTCGGTAAGGCCTCGTAAGGTATATTATCCTCACCCAAAGCCTTGCCTGGGTCCATCCTCCCCACGGTCGCCTCTAATTCCTCCCTCGTAAAAGGAGGATCATCGGCTTCCGCAGGCGAGGAGGGACCCTGCGGATCCTCTTCCTCCGAAGGAAAGTACCTGTCCAACAGCCAAGCATCCGTTTCCTCCCTATCACGCGTCCAAGTCCCATCCGTTCTCCTAACTGTTGTTAGTCCCCTTTCACCTTTACTCCTTAACATCTTCCATACCGGTTCCCATGCATTCCCTTCCTGCATCTTATCTATTTCAGTCTTCATCCACTCCACCTTGCGTTCTTTCACTCTTTTCTTATACCTATGCCTTTCTTCCATGAACTCTCTCCTTTTTTCCCCCTCGTCACTCGTTCCTTTTGCCCTCTGCCACTCTCTCCTTTTTTTCCTTACTCTCACTCTTATCTCCTCCATACTCTCATCCCACCAGTCCATACCATCACCCTGAACTTCCCTTTTGCTCAGCATACGCTTACACACCTTAGATAGAAACGTCTGAAGCCTCTCCGCTTCCCTCTCCACGTTGTCCATCCCTTCCCACTCATTACATTCACTCACTTTATTCCTAAACATGCACCAATTTGTATTTTTAAAGTCAAACACCCACTTTCTCCGTTTCTTTAGCTCACTATCCCATTCATACGATATGTACCGGTGATCACTCAGTGATTCCTCGTCCTCATGCACCCTCCATCCTCTTATTCTTATACCTTTGCTCAGCGTCACATCCACCCAACTTTCTCCCCTGCTGCTGCTAAACGTCGCGGCAGACCTCCTCTCATTCCATACATCCATCCCTTCATTCACACACCATTCTAATAATTTCTCACCCCTCTCGTCCACATTTTCTCCCCCCCATGCTGTATTCTTTGCATTCATATCACCCGCTACAATCACTCGGTTACCTGCTGCCCTAATATTTGGGGTTGCCTCGACAAGCCTCCTATTCTCTCTTCCACCTGGTTCGTCATAAATGTTGAACAATATCACGTCCCCTATTTTTAGCGCCACTGTGTTCTTGGTACTATATTGTTCAAGGGAAATCACATTAGTCATGGTTTTTTTCACCCAGACCCTAGCTTTCCCTTGAGGGTCTCCAAACCTTGCCCAACCATCCCAGTCATCCTCTCTTACATAAGGCTCCTGTAATAGGACCACATCCACACCCCACTCATGCGCTCTCGTTCTTACCAATTCACTCGCTTCTCTTCCACGCCCAACATTCACCTGTATCGCCTTCAGTTTACTGTCCATAGTCCCGCCGGCTCCTCTCTTGTTCTACCTTCCGCTTCCATATGGGACATCCCATGTCCCTCGCCGAGTGCCGCCTCATGCTTGCATCCACACCCATTCTCTCACAGTTCACGCAATTCCATTCATGCGAACAAGTCGCCCCGGGATGGCCCTCACCTCCACATGCGTAGCATGTGTCCTTAGTCTCTTTGCAGTATTTGGCCACGTGGCCAAACCTGCAGCACCGGAAGCACATCAGCACTTCCACGTGTTCCTCTACATAAACCGTTTCCAGGTCAAAGTACACTGTCCCACGCTTTACCAGTTTTCTAAATGTCGCCGGCTCTGCCTCCAGGAACCACGTTTCCCTTCGAGCGTTCCGGCATGGCTTCCTCCCCACCACCTTAAGGCTGGCTATCCCCCCTTCCGTTAGCTCATCCTTCAGAGAGGAGTTCTGATCTACTAACTCCTTGATGAACTCATCCTCCCTATATCCCTTATTTACCCCTGTTATTTTTAAGCGAGGGTTAAGGGCCGTCACCTCCTTCACCTTAAGGGCTTCATCCTTTTTGAGCTCGCTCGCGATCAATCGTTGTTGCTCCCTGTCTCTGCCTTCTATCACTACCGTCCCATTGCCTCTAGTGAAGACACCTTTCGCCGCCTCCACTTTACCTGTCAGGTTGCCCCTTATCCTTCGCACCACCTTCCACGCCTCCGATTCACTCTCCATTCGTACTAGTGTCTCAAAGCGTTCGTTTTTTTCAGGCGTAACCCACCCAGGCCTCTCACTCACTCCTTCATCCTTGTTCATCCTCTTCGGCAACTCAGCATAGGTTCTGGCCGGTGGAGTTACAACTGGCTGCTTCTGTACAGCAGGGGTAGCCGTGACCGTGGCGTAGTTCGCTAGCCCAGGTGTCTGGACTGTCGTCAGCGGGTGCCTTACTTCCACTCCACCAGTCTTTTCAGTCTCCTTGCTCTGAATTACCCTATTTATCTCTACTATGTTCCCTACCAACCAGTCTATCTTACTCTCCATCCTCGCCATGTTTTCATTCATTTTCTTCTCCCTTTCATCACTCCTCTTCCACACGCCCAAATAATCCTCCATAAACTTCCCACATTCCCTCGCTATCTCTCCAATACTCCCACTCACGATCATTTTCTCCGCCGTGTTAAACGATATTTTATTCCCACTCATACGCCCCGTTGCATCCGTCACCGATTCACACAGCTCCAAGATTTTGTTTATCCGCCCTTGTACCGCTATTATCCCTTCTTCTTTTCCGGCCACTGCACCTTCCACCTCTTCCCCAGTATCGTCACTCTCGTTACTCCTTTTTTTCCCCGCTCCCTCCTTTTTTCTTCCATCACCTTCCTCCTTCTGCGAGATCTTTGGCTCCGTCCTCTTTTTTTTTGTTATATGCAGTACTTTTTCTGCAATTTTGTCCTCCTGCGTGTCGGGCTCCCGCAATTCCATCATTGTCTTGTTCAAGTCCTCTACGTCTATGCGAGCGGCGCACGACTTGGACCTACTCCTCATCTCCTCGGCCTCCGGTGGTGTTTTGGCCGAGGACTGTCTTCTGGGGATACCCCCCAGCATTCTCGCCTCCTCCTCCAACTTTTTTAAAATGGTTTCCTCGTTTTGCGCCTCCCTCTCGAGCTCCTCTAGTCTCGCTTCCATTAAGCGTTACCGAGGATGGAAATGCACTCCCGGTATATTTAGAGTTATCAAATTTGATGACTGACCTATTTCTTTTTGACAACTGCACAAAATGTCAACAAATTATATAGAAAACGTCGTCTGCGAACACTTCCCAACAAAAATGGAGGTGTCTTCAATTCCAGCGATGCACAACAGTCCGTGGAACACGTAAAAAACAAAACGTTGAAATATCACTCACCCTTTACCGCGAAATCGTGATTCAAGGTAGGACGCTTCTCATTCAGCATATACTTCAACTTAGCTTAGAGTGGGAATCTCGTTAATCCATTCATGCGCGTCACTAATTAGATGACGAGGCATTTGGCTATTTAGAATATTTATTCAAGATAAATACATGTTGCTGTGATCAGCATAATAATAAAATGCCCAGTGGGTCACAATTAGTAATGAAATGAAATAAAAAAATAAAATACATTATGATATTGCCGGCAATTGCCGGTGGATGATGCCGCGTTGTTGAGATACATAGTAAGGAATGATACAATATAATAGCGGCATCATCGGGAGATATACTATGGACGAATACAGAATAGATAACGTTTACAATTCTATTGATGTCGGTGGCGTCTGTCACTTTCTCCATTTGCTGTCCAGGGGAGCATAGTATCGTGCGTGCACTTCTCTCGCTGATTGCAAGTACGCCATTCTATGCGTGTGAGTTTGAGCACGCAACGCTGAAAGGTCAGCCTCAGCGTCGGCCTCCGATAACTCGTAGGCGGCGAAGAACTGCTTGTACAATTGCAGCAGTTCCTCCCTTCCGGAAGGTAAACCCTCGGTGGTTAACCGAAGCCTGATACTGGCGCTAGTTTTGCCATCGATACAGACGTCGGCGGGTTTATCGTGCAGGTAAGCCAAATAGAGGCGGATGGCTTCCAGAAGGGAGGGCTCTCTCAACCTGCCCAGTTGATACCGGGATGCGGGCCCAGAGGCTTTCGTCAGCTTGACGACTGGTGGAAAGAGGGGGTCGACGTTCTCACGCGGTGGAGGGACCTTCGCGGGGTTGAGTGTGTCACCCTGAACGAAGGTTACCCTCTCAGAAGCCGGGTTGGGGGGGGCAGCCTGTGAACTGTGGGGGGCTGCCGAGCAGATGGTGCGGGGTCGGTGTTCTCCCTCATTACCGGGTGGCTTAGGGACAGCGGTCGCGGCGGAGGTCCGATTATTTCGGTTGCTCGACCTCATTTCTCCGCGGCCACGCCCTCCAGCGTTTCGGCGTGGGGATTGACCATAGCCAGCGCGTTGCGCATTGCCAGATACCGTGCGCATGAAATAGGAGTGCAGACTGGACCCCCATTTCAGCACCGAATGTACTGTGCTGTTCTTAAGCTGCTGGCTGAACTTCAGCAAGTCCGCCGTGATGCCATTGCACCCGTGCAGGATACCTCTTGCGCCCAGTACGTAGGGAGCAAAGATGAGGTTCCTACCTGGCCATTTCTTATCGGCCGCCTCGATGAACTTGCTGTTATTATACACCGCCTGCTTGTTTGCCCAGACAGTAGGAAGGGGCAAATCGCCGTCCCAGGCAACTTGTACGTCGCAGACGACACTCCTCTCTGGCTGATGGACGACCAGATCTGGTTTGAACAGGGTGCCGTCTCTGTGGCGAACGTGAGGTTCTTTGTCCACCTCCCATCCTTTCGATCTGCAATGCTTCTCCAATTTGTCCACGATCTCGTTGTGGCGGGATATCCGGGGGTGATGGGTTATCGGACACCCTTGGAGGACATGGCAAATCGTCTCCACCTTGTTACAACCTCCCCTGCACTTACGCTGCTCCGGTGGGTTTGATGGAATACCCACGGTGGGGAGGTTGTTCGTCCTAAGGTGGACCGCACGGACATAGTCACGCCCGGACCACCCGTGGGGCTTAGAGTTGATCCACGATCTACTCGCCGTGTCGTCAGCTGCATGTTCCAAGCCTTTGCTAAAAGATGATGAGCTAATGCGACCTCTCCAGTAGTCCTTGGGTGTTACAGGTCCAGCCAATCTTTCTATACGCTCGATTAGGCGACTAATGAAGTCGGTCCTAAGAGCGTACTGAAGCTGTAGGTCATAGCCTGTCGACCTAAGCTTCTCAATTCGCCTATGCATAATCGTCGGGATGGCGTGGCGAAGTTCGGTTAAGCCAAGTCCGCCATCCTTAAAAGACGCATAGAGGAATTGGTCCAGAGTGTGATTGGACAGATGAAGTACCTTCTTGAACCGGTACTTTATTAGCTTGTCGGCCTCCCGGAGCACTTTTCCGGTCACCTTTGCGTTCTGCAGGCCATACAGGACTTTTGGTATTATATAGTCCCGGATTATCGAAGCCTTTTGGTCGGGCTTCAAAGGTGACCGGTCAACTCTGGTGAGCCAACAAGCCAGATTGGCGTTATTGGGCCTCATAACCCCAGTCCCACTGAACTCCATGCCAAGGTATTTGAAGGAGTCCGTGACGCCGATGTTTCTAATTTGGTGGCCGTCGATAGCGAGGTTGTTAGTCTGCATTATGCAGATTCGCTTATTGACCTGGACTGCCACCATGGCGGTGCTCTTCCTCGGGTTAACTGACATGCCTCTGGCTTGGAAGAAGCGAGAGACTTCGGAGAGGGTGATTGGGAGGTTCACCTCGTTGTCCTCCAGCAATACGAGGTCGTCCGCAAATGCCAATGCAGGGACCCGTATTCCCGGAGCAAGTGAACCGCCCACTCCCCCTCTCCTCTCCAACTTTGTCAGCAGCTCGTCCACCACCATGTTAAAGAGGACCGGACTTAGGGGGTCTCCCTGCTTCACACCTCTCGAGAAACGAATTTCCCGGGAGGTGCTCGATCCCATTTTAATGGCCGTGCACGAGCTGGTGACGTTCTTCATGATGTACTCTGTCAAAATTGGAGATATCCCGAAGCGGCGGAGGGCTCGCATGAGCGACCAGTGCGACACGCTGTCGAATGCTTTACGCAAGTCTACGGTGACGACAGCGTGCGACTTACCCTGCTCGCGCCTCGATTGTATGTACGCCTCGAGGATGAGACAGTTGGCCATGGTGCCGTCGATGTTGACGAACCCTCTCTGGCTGAGGCTCAGGTCGACGAAGGAGCTTATCCTATTGGCAAGCACCCGGTGAAAGAGTCTCATCAGGGAGGAGCTGATAGTCAACGGCCTCCAATTAGCTGGGTCCTTCCTATCGCCATCCTTATGGATGAGGATCGTCCTGGACTTACGCCATGACGTGGGGACGACTCCTGATAGGAGGACGATGTTGAAGATCACGGAGAGGATGGAGTCGCTCATCGTCTTCACTTTTGCGACGCTAAGTCCGTCCGGACCGGCAGCAGATACAGCCCAGCCTGTTTTAGCTTGGAGAACGTCGCCCGGTGTTATGGGGACCAGAATCTGCTCATTCTCCGAAGCCTGGTCAACTGGTTCGTCGTCCAGGGGGGATTCGGTCTCAAAGAGGGGGCCGAAGTAGTCGACAGCATCCTGTAGGCTTGGTTGGACGCTGCTGTCGTTAATCAACTCACCTCGTAGTATTTTGTCCACGAGGGAGGATCTGGACTTTACGTACAGGTCTTGGGTTTTCTTATAGAGGGCCGATCTGTCTCCCGTTACGGGGGCCGAGCGACCATAGTTATACGTTTTCGTGGTCGCATTGGCCGGACGGGCGGTGTTACGTACTCTGGAGGTGTTACCCAGAGTTTGGATTGCGTCGTCGAGAGCCTTAAGGATGGACCCACTGCAACCCTGAAGTGCAACGGTGATCAGGGATTTGATGTTTTCTGGAAGCTCGGTGTTGCTGGCTTCCAGTAGGCTCTCTCGCAGTAGGTCCTTTGGACAGCTAGGAGAAGTTGTCAAAGTGTCGGCAGTCAAGTTGGTCGGTCTACCTACACTAACACACACACTTTCACTTTCACCTACACTCACTCCGATTTCTTGACGCGCACTGTGATGGTCTGGTGTACTGGATGCAGACGAGGCGGGAGCACAACCTGATGGACCCGGTGTCTGCGAGTAGTGGATGGTCCTGGGGCTGAAGGCTGCGGGCGGCTGTGGTGGTGAACTTGCCGCCGGTTGATGTGAGGAGGTAGCGGCCGCAGAATCAACAATGATGGTTTGAGCAGATTCGGCGAGGGCAGGGGTTGAGCCTGGTGCATTACTGCAGCTAGCAGTTGACGGGGTTGATTGCTGCTGCAGTACACGTGGTGATACCGTTTCCGAGTTTCCCTCGGTTCCCTTGCCACGCATGATCCTGCGGATGCTCCTGATGACATTCTTGGGGCTAAACACCGACTTAGATGGTGAAGCCTTTTGCTTGGTAGCAGGAGCCTCAATTCTAAGAGGACTGGCAGGTGGGGTGATGGCCATATCCTCCCTTGTAGTGCTTTCTGCTGTAGCGGAGGCTTGTCGATGTTGCCTCGCCAGGTTAAGATATTCCTTGTAGATATCCCTTCCCCTCCTGTTTCTGACCTGGTGTTTGGTCAGGCCGGTGAGATTGGCCATATCCGCAAGAAACGTCTTCTGTTCAGGAGGCATACTTGCCTCGAACTCTGCAATCCTCATTAGCAAGTCTGCCTCTGACCTGGGCGCGCTAGCTTTCAGCGCCTCGTTGTATTCAACTGGGTGTGCTCTCTTCTCGTGTAGCCTTGCACCGGGTAGGGTTTCAAAGGTCCGGGTGCAGAAGCTACACTTCGTCCAGTTCGTTTCGTCCTTCGGCCCCACTATGTTCTTGGCGGGGGCCTCCGTACATCTCCTGTGGTGATTTAGGAGACCGCGTTTGGTTGGAAAGTCCCGTCCGCAGGGGCAGTCGTAGACGGGGCGGTCTCTCTTCCCACTGGGTGGTGTTCTAGGAGGTGGAGGACCCCCAGAATGGGACTTGGGGGCCTCTTCGTGGTCGGTTGCAACCACCTCCTTGTGGGAGTTCTGAGCCATGGTCTGCCTCAGTGTTGGACTCTGCCGTCGTAGTCGTTGACGCTCGAGGCCTCGGTATTTTCGGTACCGTTTCCGTACGGGGGGGTGTATGCTGAGGGTGAATGGGCTGCAGGGGGGGATCACGGTAGGCTATCACTGCAGCCCGGGAGTTGCGCAATCGCACAAAGGGTAAACGCTCTGGCCTCGGGAGTTGAGGTAGGGAGTTGTACCTCTACCAGAGCAAAGGGATGGTCAAAAGGACCGATCCCTAGGGCGGAGTTTCCAGATCGGCCGAAGGAAAGAGGGGGAGTTGCCTACCAGGGCGCAGGGAGTTGGGCGATCTGAACCGTCTTCTCGGGGCGGGAAGGGGGGGTGTAACCAAATGCAACAGCGTTGGGAGTTGCGCGCTATCACAAGGCTAACCCTGGGAGTTGGGGGGGAGTTGCGGCGACTTTGAGTTAGGCACCGGGGGGGATTCGTGGGGTCACGCTGGACCCGAATTAGTGGGTTTTAATTAAATCCGGGCCATAAAACCCTGGGAGTTGCGCGACGGGAAAAATGGCGCTTGTCCGAAGTTGGGTAGGGTTTATAGGCCTAGAAAAACCCGGGAGTTGCTGGTTTGGGGATACTTTACGGAGGGAGTTGTGGTGGGAGTTTGGGGTGAATATATATACTTAAGGCAACTCCTATGAACTCAAACAACCGGTCAATAGGACCTTACAGTGCCTTATCGGCCAGAAGTAGGGAAAACAAAAGTTGCCCCCAGTATCTTATTCACTTACTCAGCATCACCCTGTACGGTGGACGGTCGTGTGTAGCGAGTGCATCGGAAACATTCTCCATAAAAACACTGTCGGAAAAATAAAGTGTTTCGAACCTCTGGAGAATGTTTACAACACGCGGCGCGCCGTCGAAGGTTGCAATTCGCGATATCTGGGTCACGGTGTCCGTAAATGTTTATATTATACCCGCGTTCCAATCAAGCTGTTAACAAAACATATCACCTGGATTTCGCGTTTAATTGATAATTGCGGCGGGTACAAAGTCCAATTACCAATTACTGCAACCTTCTAAGCTTGCTAGTGCCCTTCGTATTGGTCCGATCGAAGCCAGATTTTCAGGGCACACACATAATGCACTACACTACCACTATGCCAAAAATCACGATTTTCGGGCGACAATTTCTGCTCGCGGTTTCAAGTCGGCCGATTAACGTACAGCCGACACGTCCGCTCGCCTCGACGGTCGGCGAGAGAGTCATAGTTACTCCCGCCGTTTACCCGCGCTTGCTTGAATTTCTTCACGTTGACATTCAGAGCACTGGGCAGAAATCACATTGAGTCAACACCCGCTGGGGCCATCTCAATGCTTTGTTTTAATTAGACAGTCGGATTCCCCCGGTCCGTGCCAGTTCTGAGCTGACCGTTGAATGGCGGCCGAAGAGGACACCAGAACGCCCTTGCGAGCGCACCCTGGGCCTCGCAGCAAGACGGTTCCGCGGGAGGCCAAGGCACGAGACCGAGTTCGGATCCGCAATCCCATCGTACACGCGAACGCATACGACGGAACGTTTCACCTCGCCCAGGCCCGGCACGTCAGCCGCGACCCGCTTCCTCGCCAAGCCCGACACACCCCGATCCTCAGAGCCAATCCTTATCCCGAAGTTACGGATCCAATTTGCCGACTTCCCTTACCTACATTATTCTATCGACTAGAGGCTCTTCACCTTGGAGACCTGCTGCGGATATGGGTACGAACCGGCGCGACACCTCCACGTGGCCCTCTCCCGAATTTTCAAGGTCCGAGGGGAAGATCCGGACACCGCTGCAACTGCGGTGCTCTTCGCATTCCAAACCATATCTCCCTGCTAGAGGATTCCATGGAACTCGAATGCTTATGCAGAAAAGAAAACTCTTCCCGGATCTCCCGACGGCGTCTTCGGGTCTTTTTGGGTTACCCCGACGAACTCTCTTGCGAGGGCCCGACTATTGTACGGTTCCGCTGCCGGGTTCCGGAATAGGAACCGGATTCCCTTTCGTCCGACGGGCGTGTTCTTTTATCGTGTATAAAACTATAAAAAAACGCCACATCAACATCGGCTTTCGCCTAGGACTTAGGATCGACTGACTCGTGTGCAACGGCTGTTCACACGAAACCCTTCTCCACGTCAGTCCTCCAGGGCCTCGCTGGAGTATTTGCTACTACCACCAAGATCTGCACCGACGGCGGCTCCAGACGGCCTCGCGGCCAGCCCTTCTGCGCTCACCGCCGCGACCCTCCTACTCGTCAGAGCTTCATGGCCGATCCGTTTTGACGCGGATCGTGACCGCACATGCCGCTGACGGCCGAGTATAAGCACGACGCTTCAGCGCCATCCATTTTCAGGGCTAGTAACTTCGGCAGGTGAGTTGTTACACACTCCTTGGCGGATTCCGACTTCCATGGCCACCGTCCTGCTGTCTTAAGTTACCAACGCCTTTCATGGTATCCCATAAGCGTCGATTTAGGCGCTTTAACTCGGCGTTTGGTTCATCCCACAGCGCCAGTTCTGCTTACCAAAAATGGCCCACTTGGCACTCTGATTCGATTCTCACAGCTTCATTAGTTCGAGCAAGCCGGAGATCTCACCCATTTAAAGTTTGAGAATAGGTTGAGGTCGTTTCGACCCCAATGCCTCTAATCATTCGCTTTACCGGATGAAACTCGTCACAGACGAGCGCCAGCTATCCTGAGGGAAACTTCGGAGGGAACCAGCTACTAGATGGTTCGATTAGTCTTTCGCCCCTATACCCAGTTCCGACGATCGATTTGCACGTCAGAATCGCTACGGACCTCCATCAGGGTTTCCCCTGACTTCGTCCTGACCAGGCATAGTTCACCATCTTTCGGGTCCCAGCGTGTACGCTCTTGGTGCGCCTCTTCTCGTAATGAGAACGAGACGCCTCGGGAGTGCGGAGCGGCCACTTTGAAGGCGAACCGCCCATCTTCCCTAAATCCGCGCGGGGCGGATCTTTACTTTCATTGCGCCTTTAGGTTTAGTGATGTCCCAATGACTCGCGCACATGCTAGACACCTTGGTCCGTGTTTCAAGACGGGTCCTGAAAGTACCCACAACTAAAGCGTCGCAGATCAGCGTTTCGAACGAGGTCTGTCCGAGAGATCCACACGGCCAACAGTCGTCCGGAAACGGAATCGGCACTAGGTCCGATCGCCGTCTTAGCATCGAACGCGCTTGCCGTGGGTCGGACGCTAATTAACGTAGCGGCCTCGCGCCATCTGTATACCGTCGAGCGAGTCGGCCGGAACATCGCGGGTTCGAGCACGAATCGCCGAAACGATCGCACACGGACTCCACCGCGAGCCGTAGACCGACACCCAACGGATCGCGACGTCCTACTAGGGGAAAAGTGCACGCGTTCGTCACCGGTTCGAAAAACAGAAGGCGCGGACAACGCGAACGCCATCCGTCACGCGGCTGCTCATCGCCGATATCCGAGACGCGAATGAATTTCCCCTTTCGACCTTTCGGGTTTCTCAGGTTTACCCCTGAACGGTTTCACGTACTCTTGAACTCTCTCTTCAAAGTGCTTTTCAACTTTCCCTCACGGTACTTGTTCGCTATCGGTCTCGTGGTCATATTTAGCCTTAGATGGAGTTTACCACCCACTTAGGGCTGCACTCTCAAGCAACCCGACTCTGAGGAGAGACCCTCCCGCGATCGGCAGCGGCCGCTACGGGCCTGGCACCCTCTATGGGCTGTGGCCCCGTTCAAGAAGGACTTGGACTCGCCGCACGACCTCGGGATAAACGGATCCTCCCTAACACCACAATTCCCGGCGCCCGGTATCGACCGCGGGATTCGGTGCTGGGCTTTTCCCTGTTCGCTCGCAGCTACTGAGGGAATCCTGGTTAGTTTCTTTTCCTCCGCTTAGTAATATGCTTAAATTCAGCGGGTAGTCTCACCTGCTCTGAGGTCGATTATACGAAGATTTTATATCCACATATACAGCGAACGCGCCCCGAAAGCCGTCGTCGTCCAGTTTGCACATGCGATCAGACGTCGTCGTTACCTCGAAGAAGAGATCTCTCGGACACGACGATCGCGCAATTAGAACGCGCTTTTTGTACGTTCTCGATAGCTCGTTCGCTGTATGAGATTAACGATTCGTCCCTATCGAATACGAAAAGAATATTCTTTCGACACACGTCGACGGGACGATTCGTCGCTTTCGCGTTTTAAGATGTCTCGATATGTATTGTGTAACAATAATCATATATACCGAGCCAACATCCAACACGCTCCGCCGTTAACTCGTGAAAGAGAAAACCGAGCAGTCTTTTAAATTGATACGACCCTCAGCCAGGAGTGGTCCGGGAACAGTATCCGAGGACCGCAATGTGCGTTCGAAATGTCGATGTTCATGTGTCCTGCAGTTCACAAGTTGACGCGCAATTAGCTGCGTTCTTCATCGACCCACGAGCCAAGTGATTCACCGTTCAGGGTAATCGTTTAATTAGACGATCTTATCTACAAGATACGTCTGCATCGTTCAAATGGCTAGTGTTTCACTAAAAGATACATTGAAAAGAATTACGCGCTAATCGGAGACTGTATAATAAATAACAGGCATCAAAACAACATTCGCGTATTGCAAGTACACAAACGCACGCATGCACATTAACACGCACACATATATCCGTATACTTGGCTGTTTACGCGCTTGTTTAACAAATGAATTGGCGCCTACTATACAGTCTCTCGTGCGCGTACTTTTCATTACGTCGCGCTTCAGAAACACGCGCGTACGACGGACACATGGTAAAACGTCTTGTTATGCTCTATACATACACACACATACACACACACGCACACACCCGCACACATTCGGGCGAATATCTTTTATCTAACCAACAGAATAGCAATCGCCATTCCTGCGGGGCCGGAACGCGTAAGTGTAGATATATACATATATATGTATAAACGTACGACGTTCGTTCGTCCCTTAGGTACCCGATGATCACGTTGCTATAGAGTGTGTGGTGTACGCAACAGCTTTTAGACGTATATCCATAACCAATGTCTATCGGCGCAGCGCGCGTACATACAGTAACGGCGACGTTTTCTGCGTTCGAAGCGTGTATATGCTTAAGCGGCGGAAAGGTTTCATGGCGAAATATACATGGAAAACAGAGCATACGCGCGCGCGTACAGGCGCGCGTGTCGCCTACGCCGCATATCAACTAAACACAGAAAGGAATGCGGCGGAGACGACGGCGATTTGTTCTCGCTAGATATTTCATCATACCTAACACGTCGTTGCATCGCCAGCGCGCACATAACGGATATATGTGCGCCGGCAGATTCGTTCTTGAAAGTATACTCGTAATAATACTCGTATACGAAGGCTTTTTTGTCATTGCATGACAAAAATAGACGCACTGTAATGATCCTTCCGCAGGTTCACCTACGGAAACCTTGTTACGACTTTTACTTCCTCTAAATGATCAAGTTTGGTCATCTTTCCGGCAACATCGGCGACGCCGAAACGCCACCGCGTACCAGTCCGAAGACCTCACTAAATCATTCAATCGGTAGTAGCGACGGGCGGTGTGTACAAAGGGCAGGGACGTAATCAACGCGAGCTTATGACTCGCGCTTACTGGGAATTCCTCGTTCATGGGGAATAATTGCAAGCCCCAATCCCTAGCACGAAGGAGGTTCAGCGGGTTACCCGGACCACTCGGCCAGGGAGGACACGCTGATTCCTTCAGTGTAGCGCGCGTGCGGCCCAGAACATCTAAGGGCATCACAGACCTGTTATTGCTCAATCTCGTGCGGCTAGAAGCCGCCTGTCCCTCTAAGAAGAATTGTTTGTACGCCGACAGTAAAAACCGCGCACGGAACGAGCCGAAACCCGAACCGGCGGGCCTTTGGGATGTCGAAATACGCCTAGTTAGCAGGCTAGAGTCTCGTTCGTTATCGGAATTAACCAGACAAATCGCTCCACCAACTAAGAACGGCCATGCACCACCACCCACCGAATCAAGAAAGAGCTCTCAATCTGTCAATCCTTCCGGTGTCCGGGCCTGGTGAGGTTTCCCGTGTTGAGTCAAATTAAGCCGCAGGCTCCACTCCTGGTGGTGCCCTTCCGTCAATTCCTTTAAGTTTCAGCTTTGCAACCATACTTCCCCCGGAACCCAAAAGCTTTGGTTTCCCGGAAGCTGCCCGCCGAGTCATCGGAGGAACGTCGGCGGATCGCTAGCTGGCATCGTTTATGGTTAGAACTAGGGCGGTATCTGATCGCCTTCGAACCTCTAACTTTCGTTCTTGATCAATGAAAGCGTTTTTGGCAAATGCTTTCGCTTCTGTTCGTCTTGCGACGATCCAAGAATTTCACCTCTAACGTCGCAATACGAATGCCCCCATCCGTTCCTATTAATCATTACCTCGGGGTTCCGAAAACCAACAAAATAGAACCGAGATCCTATTCCATTATTCCATGCACACGTATTCAGGCGAAGTTTTAGCCTGCTTTGAGCACTCTAATTTGTTCAAAGTAAACGTGCCGGCCCACCTCGACACTCAGTAAAGAGCACCGTGATGGGATTGAGTTGGACCGCCCGTGAAGGCTAAGTCCACCGGCAGGACGTCCCGCGGCACGCCAGTTAACACCGCGTGCGATGAACCGGCGGCGCGGGACACAAATTCGACTACGAGCTTTTTAACCGCAACAACTTTAATATACGCTATTGGAGCTGGAATTACCGCGGCTGCTGGCACCAGACTTGCCCTCCAATTGATCCTCGTTAAAGGGTTTAGAGTGTACTCATTCCGATTACGGGGCCTCGGAAGAGTCCCGTATCGTTATTTTTCGTCACTACCTCCCCGTGCCGGGAGTGGGTAATTTGCGCGCCTGCTGCCTTCCTTGGATGTGGTAGCCGTTTCTCAGGCTCCCTCTCCGGAATCGAACCCTGATTCCCCGTTACCCGTTACAACCATGGTAGGCGCAGAACCTACCATCGACAGTTGATAAGGCAGACATTTGAAAGATGCGTCGCCGGTGCGAGACCATGCGATCAGCTTAAAGTTATTCAGAGTCACCAAGTTGTACGATGACGAGCGTGAACCCGCCACCGATTGGTTTTGATCTAATAAAAGCGCTCCTTCCGTCTCCGGTCGGAGCTCTGTTTGCATGTATTAGCTCTAGAATTACCACAGTTATCCAAGTAAATGTGGGTACGATCTAAGGAACCATAACTGATTTAATGAGCCTTTCGCGGTTTCACCTTAATATGGCTTGTACTGAGACATGCATGGCTTAATCTTTGAGACAAGCATATGACTACTGGCAGGATCAACCAGGGAGCTGTTGCGCGTCGCAAAAAACGTCGTGTGTACAAACATATACACGCGATTTTTTTCGGTATATACAAATATTCGCGTGTGTGGTTGCGCCCTGAATATAAATTTCAGAACGCCACGCGCTTTTATTCGTACATTATACACATTTAAAATCTGCGTACGTATGAATTGACAACACACAGCCTACACACGTTGCTGAATGCTGCGCGAACAGCACACGACAAACGATTTTATCGTGTTTCTAAATAATGTGTATTGGTGTTATACCGGGCGTACCAAGCGCGCGCATATAAGTACACACTCATCGATGGCAGCTTTTTATAATCGGCTATCGAGAGTGAGGGAGCACCCGCGTGCGCGCGTCTACGGTAACCGGAATAAAACTTCGAACATTCTCTCGACCCTTCGCTAGATTTATAGCGACACGGTGTAATCGAAAAGATTAGTTCTCGTTTCAGTTTTAAAGCGTATTTATACGTTTACACGCCGCCGGTGTACGACGTATAATAAATACAACCTTTTTCTCGCCCGGACTTAGGAGAGCCGTCGCATGAGTGGAGGATCGCGGAGAGGATCGAACGAGATCCAGAGAATAATATTCTCTTTATCTTCGTTCTCTCGTCTCCTACGGACCGTTCGATCGCATTTGGACCGCTTACGACTGAGCGCTTGCTAAATCCACGATCTCGCTGTGAGATGACGAGGTGTACACTAGGAGGACACACTCAACCGCCGGACGGTCATACGTGTACAATATGTACGGATTGCGTACACACAACACGCACACACATACGGTTTATAACCCCAGACGGTTACGAAGCGGGAGGACGACACACGTCTCGATCATTTAACGAACTAATTCGTTCGTAAGCGTCCGAACGTGACGTCGTCACTTCACATACAATCGCTCGTTAACACTGCTTCTGCCTCAAACGCTGTTCAGCACCTCCATTTCTGATTGGTTATTACATATCCATATAACGCTTTAACAATGTCCTCAGTAATACCACTTATAATAAATCTGACAACATTGCCGGAATCAAAATAACTGATATATGCCAGCGAGCGTCCAGCCGATTTTAACGGTTTTGGAATCTACACATGTTATAAGTATCGAAAACAAGGTTATAAACGGGTGGTCACTGTGCGTCCGTATATCCGGACGCCCAGTGACTTCGGACGCCGACTGAACCTAAGATTTTACATTGGAGACGCACAGTTGTACATATTAACCGCCAATACGAAGCCAAAAATGCTATACTTCTCAGTTTATACGAATATATATAAACGAAACAAAAACAAATAAGGTGCAACCCGGGCTCCGACACACCGGGCTGCTGTTCCATTTCCCAGCGACTACTCCTCACACCGTGAGGTGAGCAATCACTGGGTCCGCGAATCGTGCGTCCTAAGCAGACGAAGGGACCCATGGATGACTGCCTTCTGCATTCTGGCGGCTAAGATGTGCGCCGCCGCACGGCACACCGGCATTTTGCGCAGTGCAGAGAGCATCGTATCCCTCATACCACCTAGGGATCCAATGACCATTACTAGCAGACTCACAGTGTAGTCCGGCCAGAGCCTGCGAAGTTGTCCGAGGAGCTCCTGATACTTGGTCCGCTTTTCCTCCTCCTTAGAGACGATGTTCCCCTCGGCAGGCGCCGAGAACTCGATAACGAACATCGTGTTTTGTTGGTAGTCGAGGAGGACTATGTCGGGCTTATTTGCATGTATAAGCTCGAGCGTGGAGAATGAGTAGTTCCAGTAAATTCGGCACCTCTCGTTCTCCACAACGGACTCAATGTCCCCTGGAGCATACGGCAGCACCGGTGTCTCATCTATACCGTATGAGTGCCTTAAATGGTAGTATAGCACTCGTAGAGCCGCGTTGTGCCGATAGACGTAGGCTGTGCCAGCGTACACCTTACACGCCGACAAGAGGTGCGTAAGGGTCTCTGGCGCCTGCAGGCAGGCTCTACAGCGGATATCGGGCACATCCATAACCATAATCCGGCTACGGTATACTAAGGTGTTGAAGACACCGTCTTGGCAAGCCATTATAGAGCTCTCAGTCTCCGACTTCAACCCATTAGACCTTAGGAAGGAGAAGGTCAACTGCTCAGATAAACCATGCTCTTCTAGATGTTTGTAGAAGATTCCGTGCATTGGTTTATCTTTGTGAAGTCTTAAAAGCAATTGGACTTCAGCAGTTTTAATCCGGGTTTTTAATTGTGCGGGAGCAAGTTCCGTAACGGACTGCTGACACCTCCGCGTGAAGTCGAGCGTGAGACTAAGTTCTTCGGCTGCCCGTGTTGCTGCTCTAAAAAGGAAGGCTCCTTTACCCGCAATCTCGTGCTCTCGCACAAAGCGGATCAGGGGATCGGTGCTCGTCGTAACATAGCAGGCAGTGGCCAGTACTACTCTGTTGTGCAGACGCTCCAAACTCAATAGTCCACGCCCTCCCAGGTGTCGCGGGAGGTATATTCGCGGGACAGAGGATCTAGGATGTAGACTTCCCTCCATATTCATCCTTTTGCGGGTCTTTATGTCGATTTGTCGCAGCTCTTCCACTTTCCAGTGGATAGCACCAAAGCTGTATAACAACAATGGGACCGCAAGCATGTTTGTGGCAGCGACTTTGTTTTTGCCGGACAGTTCTGACGACCAGATCTGCCGGAGTCGGTGCAAATACTTGCGGCGGAGACACTCTTTGACCAATTCTGCCTCTTGGATGTGACGCTGCGCCACTCCAAGGTAGGTATAAGTATCTCCGGCATGCAGTTGTCGCAAGATGCTCCCATCAACGAGCTGCTCCTCATCTTCACTATCTCCGCAACGTCCTCTTTTGAGATGAACCATGGCACATTTGTCTATCCCGAACTCCATACCAATAGCCTGACTGTAATCCTGCACTACCCTCAGCGACTGCTCTAAATCGCGTTGTCCGGAGGCATAGAGTTTCAGGTCATCCATGTAAAATAAGTGGGTGACCTTGTGCCTCCGGTAATTGGGCTTGCCACAGCTGTATCCCTTAGTATTTTTCAGCGCTATGGACAAAGGCAGTAGCGAGATGCAGAAGAGCAAGGGACTCAAGGAGTCTCCTTGGAAGACCCCTCTTTTAAATGATACCAACTCTGTCCGAACCCTGGTTTCACCCGATGTTATAGTGAACCGAGTCTTCCAGAGCGGCATCAGTTGTTTGATGCATCCCACTATTTGATCATCTACCGAAAGACATTCCAACAGCCGCACAATCAGTTCATGAGACGTAGTGTCGAATGCCTTCCGATAGTCGATCCAGGCCATAGAAAGGTTTCGCAGGTACTGCACGGAGTCCTGTGTGACACAGCGGACAATCAACAGGTTATCCCTGCAGCCAGCTACTCCTTTCTTAGACCCTCTTTGCTCATATACGCTGAGAAATACGGGATTTACAGCTTGAAGGATACGCATGTACAAGATTCTGGTGAAGAGCTTGTAACATGCGTTCAGACATGTTATTGGCCTGTAGTTTTTAGGATCAGACAAATCTCCGGTCTTCGGGAGAAGCACGGTTCGACCCTCGACAAACCAAGCCGGAATTGGCTGCTCCTGATTTAGCCACGAGTTAAAAACTCTAGCTAAATGCCGGTGGCAACTGGGAAACTTTTTCAACCAGTAGGTGTTTATGCCATCCGGGCCAGGAGCTGCGAAATTCTTTGCGCCTCGTAAGGCACCAAGAATTTCTTCCGTGTTTATCGGGTGACGCAGTACATTCAAGTTTGGAGTCCTCCTACAAACGGACTCGAACTGCGCCAAGGCCGGAGTGTCTGCTTGGAGAGGTTTGGGCTGTTCGTAAATGCCCCTCCAGAAAGTCTCCACGCGATCAGCAGTTGGCGGCTGCTCTATAACTGGTGGTCGCTGTTGGAAGAGATGAGCAGGCTTTTCGGAAAACATTCTGTTTTCCTCCAAACCTCTCGCCCGCGTCACCAGTGATCGTTTAGCAGCGATTAGCGTCCGTATCCTGTCAAGACAATGCTGCTTGACAACAACCAGTACCGCTTGACTGAGCGTGTGATGGTCGCGCCTTAGCTCTCGGGCTATCTGGCGCACGCGGCGCGTAAAAGGCCTACCGGCCGCTCTATATTCCATCACACACTGGATACGGGATGCTTCTTGGCGAGCCAACTGGATTTTCGCTTCCATCTGGCGCACCCGCCTCTGTGCTCTCTCGACAGGAGAGTCTCTCACTCTCCCCTGTCCAGCCAGCCTCAGAGCCGCAGCGTAAATTTCGCAATTGATGCTCCAAATGTCAGAGACCTCCGATAGACGTTCACTCAACGCCTCATCCTCTCTCTTTAAATCTGCCAGCTTGAAGGACCTCTTGTTGTTATGCAAGGCCCTTCGGTCACTGAAATCTCCAGGTGAGACGGCTTCGTCGATTTCCCTCTCAGCGGGCCTCATCGGCGACCTTTCAGCCTGGTTAACAGGCCTTTCAGTCGCCGGAGGGGCAGGCTGAGCTGGAGCACGAACGTATCCCTGCCCCCGAAGGTAAAATACCTGGTTCCGCAAGCTCTGGGAGGTAATTGTGCTATGCTCTGGATGCATTTCACACCACCTCCCATGCATGCGGGCCATGTATCCCCTACGGCGCGGGCTACTGCTCTCGTAGCAGCTCAGCAGGTCAGTTTAGTCAGTTTAGTTAGGTCAGTTTATACGAATATATATATAAACAAAACAAAAACAAAAAAGGTGCAACCCGGGCTCCGACACACCGGGCTGCTGTTCCATTCCCCAGCGACTACTCCTCACACCGTGAGGTGAGCAATCACTGGGTCCGCGTATCGTGCGTCCTAAGCAGACGAAGGGACCCATGGATGACTGCCTTCTGCATTCTGGCGGCTAAGATGTGCGCCGCCGCACGGCACACCGGCATTTTGCGCAGTGCAGAGAGCAGCGTATCCCTCATACCACCTAGGGATCCAATGACCATTACTAGCAGACTCACAGTGTAGTCCGGCCAGAGCCTGCGAAGTTGTCCGAGGAGCTCCTGATACTTGGTCCGCTTTTCCTCCTCCTTAGAGACGATGTTCCCCTCGGCGGGTGCCGAGAACTCGATAACGAACATCGTCTTTTGTTGGTAGTCGAGGAGGACTATGTCGGGCTTATTTGCATGTATAAGCTCGAGCGTGGAGAATGAGTAGTTCCAGTAAATTCGGCACCTCTCGTTCTCCACAACGGACTCAATGTCCCCTGGAGCGTATGGCAGCACCGGTGTCTCATCTATACCGTATGAGTGCCTTAAATGGTAGTATAGCACTCGTAGAGCCGCGTTGTGCCGATAGACGTAGGCTGTGCCAGCGTACACCTTACACGCCGACAAGAGGTGCTATATATATATATATATATATATAGCACAGCCTACGTCTATCGGCACAACGCGGCTCTACGAGTGCTATACTACCATTTAAGGCACTCATACGGTATAGATGAGACACCGGTGCTGCCGTATGCTCCAGGGGACATTGAGTCCGTTGTGGAGAATGAGAGGTGCAGAATTTACTGGAACTACTCAATCTCCACGCTCGAGCTTATACATGCAAATAAGCCAGACATAGTCCTCCTCGACTACCAACAAAAGACGATGTTCGTTATCGAGTTCTCGGCGCCTGCCGAGGGGAACATCGTCTCTAAGGAGGAGGAAAAGCGGACCAAGTATCAGGAGCTCCTCGGACAACTTCGCAGGCTCTGGCCGGACTACACTGTGAGTCTGCTAGTAATGGTCATTGGATCCCTAGGTGGTATGAGGGATACGCTGCTCTCTGCACTGCGCAAAATGCCGGTGTGCCGTGCGGCGGCGCACATCTTAGCCGCCAGAATGCAGAAGGCAGTCATCCATGGGTCCCTTCGTCTGCTTAGGACGCACGATTCGCGGACCCAGTGATTGCTCACCTCACGGTGTGAGGAGTAGTCGCTGGGAAATGGAACAGCAGCCCGGTGTGTCGGAGCCCGGGTTGCACCCTTTTTGTTTTTGTTTTGTCCTATATATATATATATATATATATATATATCTACACGGTACAACTGTGCGTCTCCAATGCAAAATCTTAGGTTCAGTCGGCGTCCGAGGTCACTGGGCGTCCGGATATACGGACGCCCAGTGACCACCCCCTTTCAACCTTGTTTTCGATACTTATAACATGTGTAGATTCCAAAACCGTTAAAATCGGCCGGACGCCCGCTGGCACCTAATACTGATTTGCGTACAAAATCGAAGTTCAAGCTTCTACCACCTGCTGCGCTGGGGGTCCTGATTTATATACTTACCGTATACAGAATCCAGTGCACGGGTTTACCCGGCGCCGTATACAGAATCCAGTGCACGGGTTTACCCGGCGCCAATTTTTTATATTAATCTATTTTTAGAATAACTATTCTACGTACACTGCAGCGGTTTACTCGGCGACTGCCGTCGTTTGTTGTCATTGAATATTGTCTCTCCTAATACATTGGACGATTGTTTTGGATTTAATTCAGTAGCTACCGCTGGAGCTAAACTCTAGGTTTACTCTAAAGTCGGAATAATAACGAACAAATGTGCATAGATAACAGTTTTATGTTTTACTTCTATGAAGTTTTAAAGAGAAATGTAGTTCGATTCATTGATTTATGCAACTACAGTGCCTGTAACTAATTTTGCTATTCTTGTGCTCGGATATGAGATTTTTGAAAACTGGTTACTACGATTATCAGTAGCTTTCAAATATTTCATCTAGTCGAAATAATTGTCTAAAGGCGAGACGCAATCTTCCAAAAATTTTATTCCAAAATCTAATGTTTTGAAGTCTGAATTTTTCAAAAATTTCATAATTTTTCACGAAACGTCCCATTGTTTACACAAAATGTTTCTTAACTTCGGTTATTTCCGAGAGTATCACAGACTAGTAAAATTTCAAAATGTTTATTGCATCTTGAAGTTTCACAAATTTCCAAAATTGGTCGAAAAGTTCATTCATTCAAAAAACCTCATTTTTCGAATAAATCCTGCTTCTTTGGTTGTTTTCGTTATAAATATCTCGGAATTTTCCAAAAAGTTTTGAATTTTATCGCAACGGTCATTGCTTTGAAAAAGTAAAAATTTTTAAAATACAAAAAATAATCAATATGTGAGTAATTTTCGACAATATCATAATTTGGTGTAATTTAAAATGTTTATTTTTCAAAATTTCGAAAAGTTGCAAAATTGGTCGAAAATTTCACTTGTTTTGGAACCATCTCGTTTACCAAAATCATAATTTTCTTAAGGTTTCTGTTTTGAATATCCAACTCTTTCCAAAAAACTCAAATTTCACGTGATTACCTTGAAGTCGGATATCTCAAAATTTTTATATTTTTTTGAAAATTTTATAGTTCTTTAAGAAGTCAAATTTTTTTCGAAAATTTCATAATAATTATTTCACAAAGTTTCTAAACTTTACGTTTCTTTCAGAAGTTCTCAGTTTTTGTCAAAAAGAAGCTATTTTAAAAGTTTGATTTTTTCTTAGAGATTTTCATATGATCTGGGAGCGAAATAGACAAACTCCAGTCTTCATGTTTTACGTGAAAATCAATAATATGCAGCTTGATTCACGTAAAAAATACAACTTTGGTTTGCCGAATATATGGAGTCACTGTGTATAATTAAAAATGAGACTGCTGATGACTGCTCCTACAAACCCTTGTTAAACTTTTTTCGATACCTTTTTAGTTTACCCAGCTATCGACCACCTCTAAAAAATTTGATAACGCCACATATTAAGATTATACTGTAAATATAAAATAATATAATGGTATGAAATTATCCAGGGCAGCGCACCTAAAGAATCTGTTTTAATTGCGCCCCACTTTCCTGTACATGCTGTAATTTTGTTTTGTTCACCCTCGACATCCATATAAATAATCATTCGACTCTCATAAACCTTTTTGTGAACATAAAATGATTTGTGAGATAAATGGGGGGTGTCCAGAAGGGAAGACCATATAAAATGTCAAAGGTCATTGTTTATTTCATGAAAAATCCAGTGTACAGGTTTACTATGCTCCCCTATTGTAAAGTAAATCTATTTTTAGTATCATCATATTCTTTGTGTTTTGCAGCGGTTTACCCAGCGTATGTCGCCGAATCTTGCCCTTGAAATGTGCGTACCGAAATTCATTGAGATAACAGCGTCTTTCCCAGCTATCAAATATTCTCTGCTCACGACGTACTTGCAGATTTGTGTTTCTTGCATGGGTCAGGTACTTAATAGCATGCTAAGAACTTAGGAGTTGAGCGTTTAGGCTATACCGAAAAGCCTATGAACACATTTCCTCCATAATATGCTATTGCAATTCTTCAGTATATTCCATTTCCGTGTAAGCGTAGTGTACCCACAATATAATACACTCAAAGGCAATTTTTGGGCTATAGTGACTTTATTTTAAGTTGCAGTACGCGACGAAAAGTTCTATACATATTCTGTGCTCAAATCTCCGTAACCATATACAGGGTGTCTCAAAAAGACCCGACTATCTGAGGTAGGGAAAAACCAAATGGAGAGATAAAGGAAGAAATTTTACTTTTTTTACTTTTTCAAAATAACATTCTTTAAATGACGCCCATTTTGTTGACGGTATTCTTCAAAGCGTTTATGCACATTACCAAAACGGTCCAACTACTTAGAGTGCACGAGACGCAAATAAAGCGTGGTGGAGGGAGTAAGCCCGCACCACTCGCTCGGTAAGAACACTGGTTAGATATTGCACTTTTAGTTGCCAGGATGCGTGTTTAGTTGCCACAATATTGAAGAAAGCATCAGATCGATAGCAACTCAGCAACTCCTTGGAACAGTTTTTGATAAAATGTGCACACACGGTTTGAAAAACGCCTTCAACAAAATGGGCGTCATTTAAAGAATGTTATTTTGAAAAAGTAAAATTTCTTCCTTCAACTCTCCATTGGCACTAATCAATGGTATTTACAATAAGCCGGTTTTGGTTTTTCCCTACCTCAAATAGTCGGGTCGTTTTGAGACACCCTGTAGTATTGTACCACTATAACTGCATAGCTGTATCATAGTTCTTGGGCAGTGACTCTTCTCTCATTAGCCATTACGCTTCTAGTCAACACGCTCAAAGTTCCACTCATTCTAACGGCTATCTCAGAACCCTTACCTCGTGGCAATAAGCCATTTAAGGGTGGACGCCTAGTAACATCAACGCTGAATTTACAAAAAGTCTGTATATAAATTCTATTAATAGACAGGCATAAAAAATAAAAAATATGGACGCCCAGTGGAGCTAACGGTGAACTATGACGCCAAGCGACCTGTTTCTGAAACTTACTTATATACAGTTATATACGCCAGACGCTGGGTAAAACGCTTTTGGTCCGGAGGCTGGGTGATCCGCTGTAAATAAATATATATATAGACAAAACAAAAACAAAAAAGGTGCAGCCCGGGCTCCGACACACCGGGCTGCTGTTCCATTCCCCAGCGACTACTCCTCACACCGTGAGGTGAGCAATCACTGGGTCCGCGTATCGTGCGTCCTAAGCAGACGAAGGGACCCATGGATGACTGCCTTCTGCATTCTGGCGGCTAAGATGTGCGCCGCCGCACGGCACACCGGCATTTTGCGCAGTGCAGAGAGCAGCGTATCCCTCATACCACCTAGGGATCCAATGACCATTACTAGCAGACTCACAGTGTAGTCCGGCCAGAGCCTGCGAAGTTGTCCGAGGAGCTCCTGATACTTGGTCCGCTTTTCCTCCTCCTTAGAGACGATGTTCCCCTCGGCAGGTGCCGAGAACTCGATAACGAACATCGTCTTTTGTTGGTAGTCGAGGAGGACTATGTCGGGCTTATTTGCATGTATAAGCTCGAGCGTGGAGAATGAGTAGTTCCAGTAAATTCGGCACCTCTCGTTCTCCACAACGGACTCAATGTCCCCTGGAGCGTATGGCAGCACCGGTGTCTCATCTATACCGTATGAGTGCCTTAAATGGTAGTATAGCACTCGTAGAGCCGCATTGTGCCGATAGATGTAGGCTGTGCCAGCGTACACCTTACACGCCGACAAGAGGTGCGTAAGGGTCTCTGGCGCCTGCAGGCAGGCTCTACAGCGGATATCGGGCACATCCATACCCATAATCCGGCTACGGTATACTAAGGTGTTGAAGACACCGTCTTGGCAAGCCATTATAGAGCTCTCAGTCTCCGACTTCAACCCATTAGACCTTAGGAAGGAGAAGGTCAACTGCTCAGATAAACCATGCTCTTCTAGATGTTTGTAGAAGATTCCGTGCATTGGTTTATCTTTGTGAAGTCTTAAAAGCAATTGGACTTCAGCAGTTTTAATCCGGGCTTTTAATTGTGCGGGAGCAAGTTCCGTAACGGACTGCTGACACCTCCGCGTGAAGTCGAGCGTGAGACTAAGTTCTTCGGCTGCCCGTGTTGCTGCTCTAAAAAGGAAGGCTCCTTTACCCGCAATCTCGTGCTCTCGCACAAAGCGGATCAGGGGATCGGCGCTCGTCGTAACATAGCAGGCAGTGGCCAGTACTACTCTGTTGTGCAGATGCTCCAAACTCAATAGTCCACGCCCTCCCAGGTGTCGCGGGAGGTATATTCGCGGGACAGAGGATCTAGGATGTAGACTTCCCTCCATATTCATCCTTTTGCGAGTCTTTATGTCGATTTGTCGCAGCTCTTCCACGTTCCAGTGGATAGCACCAAAGCTGTATAGCAACAATGGGACCGCAAGCATGTTTGTGGCAGCGACTTTGTTTTTGCCGGACAGTTCTGACGACCAGATCTGCCGGAGTCGGTGCAAATACTTGCGGCGGAGACACTCTTTGACCAATTCTGCCTCTTGGATGTGACGCTGCGCCACTCCAAGGTAGGTATAAGTATCTCCGGCATGCAGTTGTCGCAAGATGCTCCCATCAACGAGCTGCTCCTCATCTTCACTATCTCCGCAACGTCCTCTTTTGAGATGAACCATGGCACATTTGTCTATCCCGAACTCCATACCAATAGCTTGACTGTAATCCTGCACTACCCTCAGCGACTGCTCTAAATCGCGTTGTCCGGAGGCATAGAGTTTCAGGTCATCCATGTAAAATAAGTGGGTGACCTTGTGCCTCCGGTAATTGGGCTTGCCACAGCTGTATCCCTTAGTATTTTTCAGCGCTATGGACAAAGGCAGTAGCGAGATGCAAAAGAGCAAGGGACTCAAGGAGTCTCCTTGGAAGACCCCTCTTTTAAATGATACCAACTCTGTTCGAACCCTGGTTTCACCCGATGTTATGGTGAACCGAGTCTTCCAGAGCGGCATCAGTTGTTTGATGCATCCCACTATTTGATCATCTACCGAAAGACATTCCAACAGCCGCACAATCAGTTCATGAGACGTAGTGTCGAATGCCTTCCGATAGTCGATCCAGGCCATAGAAAGGTTTCGCAGGTAATGCACGGAGTCCTGTGTGACACAGCGGTCAATCAACAGGTTATCCCTGCAGCCAGCTACTCCTTTCTTAGACCCTCTTTGTTCATATACGCTGAGAAATACGGGATTTACAGCTTGAAGGATACGCATGTACAAGATTCTGGTGAAGAGCTTGTAACATGCGTTCAGACATGTTATTGGCCTGTAGTTTTTAGGATCAGACAAATCTCCGGTCTTCGGGAGAAGCACGGTTCGACCCTCGACAAACCAAGCCGGAATTGGCTGCTCCTGATTTAGCCACGAGTTAAAAACTCTAGCTAAATGCCGGTGGCAACTGGGAAACTTTTTCAACCAGTAGGTGTTTATGCCATCCGGGCCAGGAGCTGCGAAATTCTTTGCGCCTCGTAAGGCACCAAGAATTTCTTCCGTGTTTATCGGGTGACGCAGTACATTCAGGTTTGGAGTCCTCCTACAAACGGACTCGAACTGCGCCAAGGCCGGAGTGTCTGCTTGGAGAGGTTTGGGGTGTTCGTAAATGCCCCTCCAGAAAGTCTCCACGCGATCAGCAGTTGGCGGCTGCTCTATGACTGGTGGTCGCTGTTGGAAGAGACGAGCAGGCTTTTCGGAAAACAATCTGTTTTCCTCCAAACCTCTCGCCCGCGTCACCAGTGATCGTTTAGCAGCGATTAGCGTCCGTATCCTGTCAAGACAATGCTGCTTGACAACAACCAGTACCGCTTGACTGAGCGTGTGATGGTCGCGCCTTAGCTCTCGGGCTATCTGGCGCACGCGGCGCGTAAAAGGCCTACCGGCCGCTCTATATTCCATCACACACTGGATACGGGATGCTTCTTGGCGAGCCAACTGGATTTTCGCTTCCATTTGGCGCACCCGCCTCTGTGCTCTCTCGACAGGAGAGTCTCTCACTCTCCCCTGTCCAGCCAGCCTCAGAGCCGCAGCGTAAATTTCGCAATTGATGCTCCAAATGTCAGAGACCTCCGATAGACGTTCACTCAGCGCCTCATCCTCTCTCTTTAAATCTGCCAGCTTGAAGGACCTCCTGTTGTTATGCAAGGCCCTTCGGTCACTGAAATCTCCAGGTGAGACGGCTTCGTCGATTTCCCTCTCAGCGGGCCTCATCGGCGACCTTTCAGCCTGGTTAACAGGCCTTTCAGTCGCCGGAGGGGCAGGCTGAGCTGGAGCACGAACGTATCCCTGCCCCCGAAGGTAAAATACCTGGTTCCGCAAGCTCTGGGAGGTAATTGTGCTATGCTCTGGATGCATTTCACACCACCTCCCATGCATGCGGGCCATGTATCCCCTACGGCGCGGGCTACTGCTCTCGTAGCAGCTCAGCAGGTCATCCTTCAGTTCCGTCGTCCACCTAAAACAGTCCATGTCGTTGCGTGTGTCGTCGTCAGGGCGATCCGAGGCACCGCCACCTTGCCCAGAGCCGGCTTCCGATACCGGCCTGGTGTGGGTGCTCTTCTTCTGGGGCGGTCGAACCAGAAGGTAGGGCCCGTCCGGTGGTTAGCCTTAGGGCCCCCAGCCGACATTTCAGAGGCAGCCGACCACATTGCCTCCTAGGGATGACCTGTACAGGTTGCCGGCCGGCTTTCATCCCTGGCTTGGGTTATCCCCGCAGTGTCGCCACGCACCGAATAGCCGTTTGATGTTGGTCGGCTTCCTGGGGGCGCATTTTATACCTACTGCCAGGTTTGCTATCAGCCGCCCCTAACCTGGGGTCAGACGCTGTCGGGAAGCCGTCCTTAACATAGGTGCAGCCGCTTCCTCACTATGGTGGTTCATACGCCTGCTTTCACAGCCGGTGACCACCATAGGCCCTTTTAAGGCAAGGACTACCAATCTTTTAGTCGCCTCTTACGACAGGCAGATTAAACCCTGGGAACATTCTAAACCCGGACCCAGACGGGTAATATATATATATATATATATATATATATATATACCCGTCTGGGTCCGGGTTTAGAATGTTCCCAGGGTTTAATCTGCCTGTCGTAAGAGGCGACTAAAAGATTGGTAGTCCTTGCCTTAAAAGGGCCTATGGTGGTCACCGGCTGTGAAAGCAGGCGTATGAACCACCATAGTGAGGAAGCGGCTGCACCTATGTTAAGGACGGCTTCCCGACAGCGTCTGACCCCAGGTTAGGGGCGGCTGATAGCAAACCTGGCAGTAGGTATAAAATGCGCCCCCAGGAAGCCGACCAACATCAAACGGCTATTCGGTGCGTGGCGACACTGCGGGGATAACCCAAGCCAGGGATGAAAGCCGGCCGGCAACCTGTACAGGTCATCCCTAGGAGGCAATGTGGTCGGCTGCCTCTGAAATGTCGGCTGGGGGCCCTAAGGCTAACCACCGGACGGGCCCTACCTTCTGGTTCGACCGCCCCAGAAGAAGAGCACCCACACCAGGCCGGTATCGGAAGCCGGCTCTGGGCAAGGTGGCGGTGCCTCGGATCGCCCTGACGACGACACACGCAACGACATGGACTGTTTTAGGTGGACGACGGAACTGAAGGATGACCTGCTGAGCTGCTACGAGAGCAGTAGCCCGCGCCGTAGGGGATACATGGCCCGCATGCATGGGAGGTGGTGTGAAATGCATCCAGAGCATAGCACAATTACCTCCCAGAGCTTGCGGAACCAGGTATTTTACCTTCGGGGGCAGGGATACGTTCGTGCTCCAGCTCAGCCTGCCCCTCCGGCGACTGAAAGGCCTGTTAACCAGGCTGAAAGGTCGCCGATGAGGCCCGCTGAGAGGGAAATCGACGAAGCCGTCTCACCTGGAGATTTCAGTGACCGAAGGGCCTTGCATAACAACAGGAGGTCCTTCAAGCTGGCAGATTTAAAGAGAGAGGATGAGGCGCTGAGTGAACGTCTATCGGAGGTCTCTGACATTTGGAGCATCAATTGCGAAATTTACGCTGCGGCTCTGAGGCTGGCTGGACAGGGGAGAGTGAGAGACTCTCCTGTCGAGAGAGCACAGAGGCGGGTGCGCCAAATGGAAGCGAAAATCCAGTTGGCTCGCCAAGAAGCATCCCGTATCCAGTGTGTGATGGAATATAGAGCGGCCGGTAGGCCTTTTACGCGCCGCGTGCGCCAGATAGCCCGAGAGCTAAGGCGCGACCATCACACGCTCAGTCAAGCGGTACTGGTTGTTGTCAAGCAGCATTGTCTTGACAGGATACGGACGCTAATCGCTGCTAAACGATCACTGGTGACGCGGGCGAGAGGTTTGGAGGAAAACAGATTGTTTTCCGAAAAGCCTGCTCGTCTCTTCCAACAGCGACCACCAGTCATAGAGCAGCCGCCAACTGCTGATCGCGTGGAGACTTTCTGGAGGGGCATTTACGAACACCCCAAACCTCTCCAAGCAGACACTCCGGCCTTGGCGCAGTTCGAGTCCGTTTGTAGGAGGACTCCAAACCTGAATGTACTGCGTCACCCGATAAACACGGAAGAAATTCTTGGTGCCTTACGAGGCGCAAAGAATTTCGCAGCTCCTGGCCCGGATGGCATAAACACCTACTGGTTGAAAAAGTTTCCCAGTTGCCACCGGCATTTAGCTAGAGTTTTTAACTCGTGGCTAAATCAGGAGCAGCCAATTCCGGCTTGGTTTGTCGAGGGTCGAACCGTGCTTCTCCCGAAGACCGGAGATTTGTCTGATCCTAAAAACTACAGGCCAATAACATGTCTGAACGCATGTTACAAGCTCTTCACCAGAATCTTGTACATGCGTATCCTTCAAGCTGTAAATCCCGTATTTCTCAGCGTATATGAACAAAGAGGGTCTAAGAAAGGAGTAGCTGGCTGCAGGGATAACCTGTTGATTGACCGCTGTGTCACACAGGACTCCGTGCATTACCTGCGAAACCTTTCTATGGCCTGGATCGACTATCGGAAGGCATTCGACACTACGTCTCATGAACTGATTGTGCGGCTGTTGGAATGTCTTTCGGTAGATGATCAAATAGTGGGATGCATCAAACAACTGATGCCGCTCTGGAAGACTCGGTTCACCATAACATCGGGTGAAACCAGGGTTCGAACAGAGTTGGTATCATTTAAAAGAGGGGTCTTCCAAGGAGACTCCTTGAGTCCCTTGCTCTTTTGCATCTCGCTACTGCCTTTGTCCATAGCGCTGAAAAATACTAAGGGATACAGCTGTGGCAAGCCCAATTACCGGAGGCACAAGGTCACCCACTTATTTTACATGGATGACCTGAAACTCTATGCCTCCGGACAACGCGATTTAGAGCAGTCGCTGAGGGTAGTGCAGGATTACAGTCAAGCTATTGGTATGGAGTTCGGGATAGACAAATGTGCCATGGTTCATCTCAAAAGAGGACGTTGCGGAGATAGTGAAGATGAGGAGCAGCTCGTTGATGGGAGCATCTTGCGACAACTGCATGCCGGAGATACTTATACCTACCTTGGAGTGGCGCAGCGTCACATCCAAGAGGCAGAATTGGTCAAAGAGTGTCTCCGCCGCAAGTATTTGCACCGACTCCGGCAGATCTGGTCGTCAGAACTGTCCGGCAAAAACAAAGTCGCTGCCACAAACATGCTTGCGGTCCCATTGTTGCTATACAGCTTTGGTGCTATCCACTGGAACGTGGAAGAGCTGCGACAAATCGACATAAAGACTCGCAAAAGGATGAATATGGAGGGAAGTCTACATCCTAGATCCTCTGTCCCGCGAATATACCTCCCGCGACACCTGGGAGGGCGTGGACTATTGAGTTTGGAGCATCTGCACAACAGAGTAGTACTGGCCACTGCCTGCTATGTTACGACGAGCACCGATCCCCTGATCCGCTTTGTGCGAGAGCACGAGATTGCGGGTAAAGGAGCCTTCCTTTTTAGAGCAGCAACACGGGCAGCCGAAGAACTTAGTCTCACGCTCGACTTCACGCGGAGGTGTCAGCAGTCCGTTACGGAACTTGCTCCCGCACAATTAAAAGCCCGGATTAAAACTGCTGAAGTCCAATTGCTTTTAAGACTTCACAAAGATAAACCAATGCACGGAATCTTCTACAAACATCTAGAAGAGCATGGTTTATCTGAGCAGTTGACCTTCTCCTTCCTAAGGTCTAATGGGTTGAAGTCGGAGACTGAGAGCTCTATAATGGCTTGCCAAGACGGTGTCTTCAACACCTTAGTATACCGTAGCCGGATTATGGGTATGGATGTGCCCGATATCCGCTGTAGAGCCTGCCTGCAGGCGCCAGAGACCCTTACGCACCTCTTGTCGGCGTGTAAGGTGTACGCTGGCACAGCCTACATCTATCGGCACAATGCGGCTCTACGAGTGCTATACTACCATTTAAGGCACTCATACGGTATAGATGAGACACCGGTGCTGCCATACGCTCCAGGGGACATTGAGTCCGTTGTGGAGAACGAGAGGTGCCGAATTTACTGGAACTACTCATTCTCCACGCTCGAGCTTATACATGCAAATAAGCCCGACATAGTCCTC
Source organism: Callosobruchus maculatus (assembly GCA_951848785.1). Classification (NCBI taxonomy): domain Eukaryota; kingdom Metazoa; phylum Arthropoda; class Insecta; order Coleoptera; family Chrysomelidae; genus Callosobruchus; species Callosobruchus maculatus. Next base: position 254,738 of record CATOUR010000169.1, read on the forward strand.
CTCGACTACCAACAAAAGGCGATGTTCGTTATCGAGTTCTCGGCACCTGCCGAGGGGAACATCGTCTCTAAGGAGGAGGAAAAGCGGACCAAGTATCAGGAGCTCCTCGGACAACTTCGCAGGCTCTGGCCGGACTACACTGTGAGTCTGCTAGTAATGGTCATTGGATCCCTAGGTGGTATGAGGGATACGCTGCTCTCTGCACTGCGCAAAATGCCGGTGTGCCGTGCGGCGGCGCACATCTTAGCCGCCAGAATGCAGAAGGCAGTCATCCATGGGTCCCTTCGTCTGCTTAGGACGCACGATACGCGGACCCAGTGATTGCTCACCTCACGGTGTGAGGAGTAGTCGCTGGGGAATGGAACAGCAGCCCGGTGTGTCGGAGCCCGGGCTGCACCTTTTTTGTTTTTGTTTTGTCCATATATATATATATATATATATATATATATATATATATATATATATATATATATATATATATATATATAGACACACATATCTACCACCCAATACGAAGCCCGGTATATTGAACAGGCGACCCGAAGCCCACCCTTTCTAATTGTGTTAGAGGAGTGTATTTTAGCGGGAACCACTCTTAATGATGTTCTTATCGTGAGCAACCTGAGAGGGGTAAGCTTGCTAAATTATACAGATTTTAAGATCTTCTCCAGGTTTTACGAAGCCTCGGTACATCACACGTATGATACGAAGCCCGATGTATAAAAAAATATATTATACGGCTGATGCGAAGCCGTGCAACGTTGCCAATGTTGTTCTGGCAGCGTGGGATTTGCAGTCCTGGAAAAAGCTTCCAAATAAGTATCTTACTGTCAAGTACACTTCCTGACTGTAAAAGTAAATGATCAAGTGACAAAGTTCCCGAGCTGCGGTCATAGACGAGGTGTTAAAAGAGAGCCTTTAAAAAGGTATTTATACCTCGGACGCCGGCTGAACCTAAGATTTTACATTGGAGACGCACAGTTGTACCGTGTAGATATATATAAAACAAAACAAAAAAAAAAAATATATATATATATATACGTTTATATATATATATATATATATATATATTTTCCTCTTTGATACTAACCTGATCCACTAATAGGAACTTGAGCGTATTAACCTGAGCCACTTTGACGGATGTGAGCCATATAGACGGCTCAGGTCCGTTTGCCTTTGTTTCTCGGTACATTTGGCCTACTACAGTCAATTTCAGACAAAGCTTTGGTAGATCAAATGTCACAGATTGTAAATAACGAAAACATGTTCCGTGCTCTAATGTCAGAAAGGTAATAAACGTCATAATGTGGTGGCTCAGGTTAATACCATTGCTAGGAAATATAGTTCACAGAATTTCCACAAATGGCGCTGCGATTTCATAATTTATATACAAGTATATACCGGAAATTGTTATAAACATGAGCCAGAGGATTTGGCAACACCGATCATCAGGTCCATGCTATTTTATCAGGGCTAGATGCTCCGCTGTCCGGTTTTTCGCCTGCTGTGCGCATGACGTCACCTCCGAGTGATTCTCATTAGGGATATATGGGTATTATAGTTATTTTCTTTTTACCGCGCTTATTTTCACATTTAGCTTTCTATTGGGTATCGAGAGATAAGTTAATAAATATCATCCAATAGCATTTTATTAATATTGGGAACAAACGTCAAAGCTGGATGTCACTTTTGATCATATCATATATAAGTTTTGTATCAAAACTATTTTCGTTTTCTTTTTTTTCGAAATAATTAAAAAGTTGTAACAAAACAAAAATGGGCTTTTCAGTCCAGTACCGAAAACACTCCGATGGCTCCCGAACCCATGTGAACACAATATGTTTCGTTGAAGCGATCCGCTCAGCAGTGGTGGGTCGGGTGGCGTAGTGGTATAGTGTTATGCAGCAAATTGCTGTGTTCAAGCGGGTGTTGGCTCGAAACACACGCTTGCAAATTTTTTTTATTTTTTTTTAACCAAAAAATATATTGATATGCTTTTCACTCATGTTACACACATTTTGTTTTGTACCATCGACATGAATATGTTTTTGAATCAAATTTTACCACTACGTCATGTGACCTTCTGCAGAACGGATCGCTTCAACGAACCATACTTGACGACACGTGGGTTCGGGAGCTTTGGGCGTGTTTTCGGTACTGGATACAAAAGCCCATTTTTATTTTGAAATAACTTTTGAATTATTGTGAAAAAAACAAAAATAGTTTTGTTATAAAACTTAAATGTTATTTCCATGTATCACTAAAAAATGTATTCAATTCAAAACCCTAATTTCTTGTCATCATTATATCATTATCAAATAATCCAGTGATCAAATGTTCCGCTTCTGTGGAATCTGATTGGTTGAGATTAGCAATTGTTAAACTCTTTGTTAAACAAAAAAATGGAGTCAAGTTGATTGACTCAGTACTTCCCACACATAACAGTTGCAACCAAATCATCGCCCGCCTGTCGTCAAAAAACATCCAACACAAAAACTAGTAAATAGTTTCCTAAATCTCTCCGTAGGCGACACAATTCAGCCCCAACTGGACGAAACGAAACAATCAGGAACCCCCAAATTGCTTAAAAACGAAGTTTGAGCTATTTTTATATTTTTAGTTTTTTTATTATTGCTGCGCCGCCACTGACACGATTTTTGAAAACCATACGCATTTTTCATCCTTGCCGCGGTAATAATACTGTGTCTAAATTTCATTAAAATTAATTCCATAATTTCCATGTTACTAAATTCAGAACGACCTAAATCAATACCTAATACCAAATCCCTTGATTTCTGTAATAGCCAAGGCAATGTTCGGATGGACCTAACAAACGTCTATTATGCCGCTAGGTATTTCTTTCACAGGTCAATGGACACTGTTATAAATGGAATAAATTTTTGAGTTTTACAACCCCCCACCCACTAACCACCCCAATTTAACCCCCAGCCAAAAAAAGTAAAAAATGATCAGAAACCCCTAAAACGCCGAAAAACAAGGTTTGAGCTATTTTTATATTTTTAGTTTTTTTATTGTTGCTGCGCCGCCACTGACACGATTTTTCCAAAACATGCGCGTTTTCCATCCTCGCCGTGGCAGTAATACTGTGTCAAAATTTAATTAAAATCCATTCGATAATTTTGGCGTTATGCAATAAAGAACGATCTAAAACTAAAACAATACTCGGATATATACATCACAAATTATTCCAAGTCCCTTGGTTTCTATTATAAGGAAGGCAATGTTTGGATGGACCTAAAAAATTGTATTATGGCGCTAGGTCTTTCATTTACAGGTCATTAGAGAGCCCATTGTGAATACAACAAATTTTTCAGTATTACAACCCCCCATCCCCCAATCACCCCAAATTTACCCCCACCCAAAAAAAAGTAGAAAATGATCAGGCACCCCTAAAACGCCTAAAGACGAAGTTTGAGGCGTATTTGAAATTTTTCGTTTTTTGCTAATTACTCCGCCCTCCGTATAACGATTTTCAAAATTATAGAAACATTACCTACTACGACCCCACAGCATAACGCTGCCCAAATTTCATCACAATCCATGTAGCGGTTACTGAGATTGGGAGGCTAGAAAAACGCCAACAGACAGACATTTCAGAGATTTCTACGTACAAATGGTTTTTTGGTACATCTCGATAGGGCTAACCATTTTCGAGAAAAATGCAAAGCATTGAATCGATGCAGGCTATTGTAAATAAATAAATGTTCATTCATTTAATAAGTGTGCTGTGAAAAACAATTGAAATAATTGATAAACAACTTAAGAACTGTCAGTTTATTCAGTTTAGAGTTATTACAAAACATTTAGGTATTATTTTTAAAGTAACATTATTTAATAAGAGTTTGAACAAATAAGAAATAAAATACTAAGACAAATAGAGAATGTTTTCTTAAAGTGGAAGTGACCGCCACCAGCTGAATATCAGTACACTTCTACTTGACCACAAACTCTGAAACACCATACTCTAAAATCAAAATGTCAAAAAATTACCATTTAGAAAATGGGGTTATTTTTACCCCTAACTCCTCCCGTATGATACGCCTCTGATTAAAATTATGAAATTCTGAATTCAGAATCAGATTCAGCGTCAAAAGTTTACCCATCGTACCTAATTTCGTAATTTTGTTATGAATGGTTTCGAGAATATCGAGGGAAAACCGTCTTCAGGGTGCCCCATGCAAAGGAGCGTAGCTCCCTTAGGAAGCATTTCCGGACCCATGTTCATATGACATTTTCTTTCTATTTTTCAGAGTACTATTCGTGGTTAAAGTTTGTTAACATACTTAATTAACACCCTGAATAAAAATGAATCCCTTTTCCCTTGGTCACGGCATCACGTGAGAATGACTTGACCATATTGACCAATACAAATTACAGTATCCAAAATCCAAATTACAGTATTTTGGAAGTCGCCAAAGTGAAATAGATTCTGAATATGCCATCCACTCGTGGTGGCGAAACGTCAAGCCGTAACGCTAAACGACGCCGGCTTAACAACCCAAGAACCACAAATTCACTCGACGGTGGCCGGGAAAGCCGCACACAGTACATCAGGAGTAATAATTCCACCCAGTCAAGGTCAAGTGGGCGTGTTATTTGTATATATTTGATTGCTAACTATTCTGAGCCTAAACCCAGCTGTAATCTTGGCAACATTGCTTGGCTCAGGAAGATTCGATAATTTACATAAACTTGTATATCAAAGGCTCACAATGGTATTAAATGTATGCATGGCTCATGTATGTACTATAAATATGAATATATAAGCATTTTCAAAAATATTTATTTTAAATAATTTCTTATGTATATTACGGTTTTTAGATACAACACAATATATCTGGAGATGAAAATAAAACTATTATTTATCTAGCACATCTCTAAGTAGGTGGCTCAGTATATGGTCAATTTCCAATTGGCTCAGGTTTGTTATAATGATGTATATATATATATATATATATATATATATATATATATAATACGTTTTCGAAACGTTTGAACGTCCGAATATATTCTTGCAATTTTAGACACCATTATATACGCTTCAGTACGACAGAAAGTGCGGAGGAAAATTTGCCGTAAAACGTCGCGACTTCGTCGTGCTTCTGCGTTGAACGAAGTATACTAAACGCATCTTTAAATCGGCAGAATAATAGGCGAACCGAATAATAGCTTTTATACAACAGCGGCTTTTTTGTATCGCAGCGTTTCTTAACATCTTAGGCACTTCAGTCGCACTGCAAGTGTGTAGGAAAGAATGGCAGAACAGACAACTCTGAGATATGTATGGTACATATAAAAAAAAAGTAGTCAAGTTGATTGACTGAGCACTTCCCATACATTACTGTGATACCAATTTATTATTTTCCCTTAGCATGAAGCTATAGTCTGGGGTTCCCTTGTAATCAAAGCATCGACCACCCGCCAGCAAAAAATACTACATCACAAAAGCTTTATCATAATTTGGTTCTGTCATACTGTAACTTCCAACAAAGTTTACACAGTCAAGATCGGAACGGGCCAATAAACCTTGCAAATCTTTAGTTATGCTAAAGATATATGGACGGATATCTACAGGTGAATTATAGATTTGCAAAACGGTAGGGTAATCACAAAAAAAGCTTAATTAATGTGCTACTATCCTTAAGCTGTATAATATACAGACACGTGGTTAATCTACCATTATGAATACTATAGTGGCATTAGCGTCCAAATGATATCGGTTGTGACAAATAGCACTCACTAATTAGGAATCCAATCTTAGTATATAATTATCTTGCCCTTCATTTGCGGTTTTGTCTATAAAATGTTCAATGTTCTGGAACTATCCGATAGGTATATAAAACTTCAAGCACACCCTGAACTATCCGGTAGACATATAGAACTTCAGGCCATTCCCGAAAGTATCCATCGGTCCTGGAACTATACGTTAAATCCCTAAAAATGTCCTGGTAATATGCGACTGACATATATATGTGATTTCGGTAGTGTTTTATTCGCCCATAAATGTTACGATGAAAAAGCTCGACGCAAGCTACAATAGGAACAGTCCTTTTTCTTAACACAGAAACCAATTTTGGCCCTGAGAAGGGCCGGTTATTTTCGTTGCTGCTTGCTGCCCTCAAGCTGCGGCTACATGATTTGTTCGAATAACAAACATCTTACGCCTTCTTCTCGGTCTTCTTGGGCAACAGTACGGCCTGGATGTTAGGAAGTACTCCGCCCTGAGCGATCGTCACACCGGACAACAACTTGTTCAGTTCTTCGTCGTTTCTGATGGCCAACTGCAAATGACGGGGAATGATACGGGTCTTCTTGTTATCGCGAGCTGCGTTACCGGCCAACTCCAATACTTCGGCAGCCAGATACTCCATCACGGCAGCTAAGTATACGGGTGCTCCGGCACCGACGCGTTCAGCGTAGTTTCCTTTACGCAACAATCTATGGATACGTCCCACAGGAAACTGAAGACCGGCCCTGCTGGAACGAGACTTTGCCTTTCCCTTGACTTTACCACCTTTTCCGCGTCCCGACATGTCTGAATAATATCGTATATACACAAACAAGTTCACTAAACGCCTCCGACTTCTGCCGGACTGATGTGGCCAACTCTTTTTTTTTTTTTTTGTTTGGGTTTGAAGAACGAGGAAATGCGGGTAGTGTTGGATTCACCAGCAGGAGAAGCCTGCTGGCGCATACCAACTAAAACTCCCCCCCGTGAGAGGTTCAACTGAGAAGTTTTGCCATCTAAGGGTGTGGAACACACGAGTTGGAAGTTTGGGAGGCTCTCTCAGTCTTGAAGAGACCGGGAGAACTTTAACGCAAATGCGAGACTGGAGGTCGGCCTTTGCCGGGGTTTAGAAGTGGGCTTAAGACTTCGGAAGAGGGGGTGTTTTGCTAATCACGACTAGTTAGCAGGTGACAAGGGCGTTTGACCCTATCGTAAGCCTTTGGGCAGAACCTTATGAGGGATGAGACAGCAGGATTTGGATGGTTTCTGACTGTCTTGTGGAGGTTGGCTGCGAATTGAGGAGCAGCCTGTGCCGGAGAGATGATGGGAATCTCCTTGAGGATTTGATTATTCCTTATGTACCAGGGAATTTTCAGGGAAGACTTCAGGAGTCTCATGAATGTGCCCTGAATGCGTTTGAGGCCGTTTTCGGAGGTGCCCCATATAGGGATGGCGTAGGTACATATGCTTTTTATGATTGCGGAAAAAGCGCGGAGTTTGGTTCTGTTGTTGACGTTTTTATTGTCGAAGAAGGGCTTAAGGGCGATATAGGCTGCCTGAGCCTTAATTTCGGTTTGCCTGATATGGCGGGACCAGGAAAGGTGTCTGTGGAAGGTGACACCTAGATATTGCGTGTAATTGCTCCACTTGAGACGTTGAGCATTCACAATGACGGGAGGTGGGGTTTTTCGCCTACGAGAGAAGAAAATGCTGTCGGATTTCTTGACGTTGATGTCAAGTCTCCATTTCCGGTACCAGTCGGTTACGGATTTGAGGTGGGAGTTAAGTAGCGCTGTGCAGGTGGAGATTTGGTGTGAAGAACGCAGCAAAGCAATGTCATCAGCGTACTGAGAGGTTATAATGTTACGATGGTGAGGAATGTCGTGACAGAAGATGTTGAAAAGGGAGGGGGACAATTTACCTCCTTGGGGGACGCCAGCAGAAATGGGACGCGAGTCCGAAAGGGCTTCGCCGATCTTGGCTCTGAATTTCCTATTGGTGAGGTAGGAACGGATGGTGCCTATGATATAAGGGGGGAATTTAAGCTGAATCAACTTGTGGACGAGACCTTCGTGCCATACACGGTCGAAGGCCTGACGGATGTCGAGAAGGACCATTGCCGTGTGATGTCTCTTGTTTAGAGATTCAGCTATATGCTCTGTCACACGAAGGAGTTGGTGGCCGGTGCCATGGCCCTGTCTGAAGCCGAATTGGGAATCCGGGATTATATTGTTGGCGTCGAGGTGAGCGTTCACTCGTGCCAGGAGGACTGATTCAGCTAGCTTGCCGAGCGATGAGAGGAGACTGATGGGCCTGAACCCATCGGGGGTGTTGAGTGCCTTGCCCTTCTTTGGTATAAAGATGGCAATGGCTTCTTTCCAGACATCGGGAAAGTAGCTAAGCCGCATGCAAGCATTTATGATGTTGCAAATGGCGACTAAGTATTTTCTCGGCAAGAGTTTGAGTACCTTATTGGAGACACCATCCCCACCGGGAGCTTTGCGATTTTTAAGACGACGAATCAGACTGTTGATCTCGTCTGGGGAGCAGGGGACGATGACCGACTCGGGAATGACAAGATTTCGGACTTCGCTTGTGATTTGGTGGTGGAGTTCAGTTAACTCCGAAGAACTGGGGTTTGGAGTACATTGATTCTGGAGGGAGTCAGCGAAGGCGTTGGCTTTCTCAGAGTCAAGTAGGAGGGTGCTGTTTCCGACTTTGATGGGAGGGAGAACGGGTTTCCGATTGCGTAGTATTCTGGTTACCTTCCAGACACTACGAGGGTGGGTTTCTGCCTCCTCGATGAACTCGTTGAAATTCTTGCTGCGAATTTCGACGAGCTGGGCACGGATTTGGCGTTGGAGGGTGTTTAGGTTTCTCTTGATCAGAGGATCGCGAGAGCGTTGCCAGCGTTTTCGGAGGACATTCCTAGTCTTAATCAGGCTAAGAACATCTGTCGGGAGGGGTGGAGACTTCTCAGATTTGGGAATGGTGATCGTTGCGCGCTCAGTGGCGGCATTTATGCTTTGAGTGAGCTTATCGACTGCGGTATCGATATCAGCAGCGCTGATAATATTAGGGCAGTCGAAGGGTAGGGTCTCGAGTTTGTATCTGAGAAGCAGCCAGTCGACTCTAGAGAGAATGACTGGCTTTTTGGAGGGAGTGGACAACTCCGCCGCACAACGTTTATAAGCAACTTTGCCTGCCAATCAGCGTGCAGGAGGAGCGACCACGATCAGAGGGCGGAGTCTACGCCGTTAACGTGGCCGCTGTTAAAGGCGGCTAACGACGTGACGACGCGTCATTTCTATTCCGATCGAGTAGTCGTTCGGATCGATTTATTCGACAGACGAGACGATGCCACCCAAAACTAGCGGTAAGGCTGCCAAAAAAGCCGGCAAGGCGCAAAAGAACATTTCGAAATCCGATAAGAAGAAGAAGCGCAGGAGGAAGGAGAGCTACGCAATTTACATATACAAGGTCTTGAAGCAAGTACATCCCGATACCGGTATATCCAGCAAGGCGATGAGCATCATGAACAGTTTCGTTAACGACATATTCGAACGGATCGCCGCCGAAGCATCGAGGTTAGCTCACTACAACAAACGCGCCACGATCACTAGCAGAGAGATCCAGACGGCGGTACGTTTACTGTTGCCTGGTGAGCTGGCCAAGCACGCTGTCAGCGAGGGTACCAAGGCTGTGACCAAGTATACCAGTTCGAAGTAATGGAAAAAGTTTGGGATTACTAACACCGCCAGATATGGAACAAGGAGAAAAAGGTTCTTTTCAGAACCACCACACGAAAAAACACGGAAAAAATAGAACGATACTCTCACATTTAAACATACAACAAGGCTTTTAAGGGACTTGGAATTAAAAAGTAATTTAAAGAGAGGCGCGTTCACACGTTAACATCTATAACGAAAACAAAACAAGCGCATAGTGCAATGAGAAAAGCATGCGGATCTCGATGTACGTAGTGTCCTATAGTAAACTCATTCCTCGACGCACAATAATAGCGGATGTGTCGTGATGACGTCGTCGGCAAAGAATTTCTGATAGAGCCAACAAGGGTGGGGTGGGTCGCTTAATGTACAGTGGAGCCTGTTATGTAAAGCTTCTAATGGATACGTACAGATCTGCGATACGCGTTAACGCACTACTGCCTTATATTTTACCATGGACCAGTGTAACGATGTACGAAATAAACGAATGAATTTATTTCTGATGTAGAAAACCGGTTTTTTTTTCATAAGAAACTGTGGTGGCCCTGAAAAGGGCCATTTTTTTAACAGCGGCGGCGGACAGCCTCCCGCATAAATAACGTCGCCATCCGATATCGTCGTCGTACTCCTAACAACAATCGTCACGTACAGTTTATTTCTTCTTCTTAGGAGAAGCGGCCTTCCTTTTCGGAGACGACGCAGCAGCTTTGGCAGTTTTCGGTTTCGGCGCCTTCGGCTTTTTAGTAGGGGCTCCTTTGCTGGACTTTTTCGCCTTAGACGGTGATTTTTTCGGAGAAGCCGCGGCCGATGTTAGCGAAGCCGTCTTAGCCGAGGTCGCAGTTTTCGCGCTTTTCTTCGTTTTTGTCGCAGAGGCTTTCTTCTCGGCAGTACCGATTGCAGAGGACTTCTTGGCTTTCGGCGAGGCCTTCTTTCCGGATTTCGCTCCACTAACCTTCTTCGCCACTGTTCCGGTCTTCTTCGTACCGCCAACCGACTTCCTCTTCTTTTCGCCGCCCTTAACGGCGGACGAAGATGGAGTTTTCGAAGATCCGCCGGCAGAAGATGATGCCAGCTTAAAGGAGCCGGAAGCTCCCTTGCCTTTTGTCTGAACCAAAGCCCCCGAGGCTACAGACGATTTTAGGTAGCGCTTGATAAAAGGTGCCACCTTTTCAGCATCTACCTTGTAGTTGGCGGCTATGTATTTCTTGATAGCTTGCAGCGACGAACCACCACGTTCTTTCAAACCTTTGATGGCGTTGATCACCATTTCGCTTGTAGGAGGATGGGATGGCTTTGTCCTTGGATTCTTTGGCTTTTTCTCTTTCTTGGCAGACGACTGTGACGCGGGCGACGCTGAGTTAGCCGTAGCTGTCGCAGAAGCTGCGTAATTCTGATTTTCGGTATCCGCCATGGTTATCTATGAAAGTAGGAAAATCTACGCTCCACCCGTACGTAAGTGGATATGCTACTACGAGTAAGAATGTCGAATGAATAAAAGAGGCGCAATCTGCGAAGGACCCCAACTCGTTTCGGTCGGACCGAACATTGAACGCTCCAACTTTGCCGCGAAAACGATTTTGACGGCTTCAAATCCGTCGGACCAGCGGTCGTATCAGTTTGTTTTTCGACTTACTGATGTTAATGCGGCCGATTGGCAGTAAAAAGCGGATCAAATAACGAAGGTGTATACTTTCACGTGTCAACTTAACTTAACGATAAACAGACGGGAGGTATGCGCATGTTTAAATAGTAAGATCAAACGTAAAGGATATACGCTTTGGACCTAACAGACCGCTTTTTTGTCATCATTTCTAGCGTGTAGGCTGGTAATTTTGTTTCATTGCTACCCCACCAAAGGATCCTCGGGTATTAGGAAGCAAAAGGTTTACTCGCCATCGCCCGAACATGTTCCGTAATACAGATAATCTCAATGATACGGAAAGGTGTCTGCCGAGTATCTCAGCACGCATAGTCGCGAAACGTCTGATAATAAAGTAAGACAAATCCCCTAACCGCGAAGAATGGTATAAAATGTTACAGATAATCATCTGAACAGTATGTCGTTGGAAACAAAACCATTAACAAATGTTTTCATGTGACATTTACGTTTGAGAAACGACCACCACGCACGCACCCGACGTACAAAATGTCGAACGTTCGTCTATTTAAAATCGTCGAAATAGAATTATGTCAAATTAACGAATAGTTTTCACGCATACCATCAGTTTAAATTGTATACATATGTAAACATAGAAGTGATTCGTACTATCCACCGACTATATTATAAGAATATACTCTGCTATATACGAATTAAGTACAGGCCAACATTCATTAGATGTTACCGGAATGAGCGTCTTACACAAGTCAGACACGCCGTGCACATCACCAAGGTACCCCCAACGTACACCGTACACCATCCGAAACAAAACACGATTCATTCATGACGAGTCTACACGTAAAGTAATTTTCATATGCAATCTGGCAAGATTGCCTACTCGCGCTGTTTTTCTATCAACGTAATTACTAAGTCAAAAGTGACACTGCGACGTCCATCCAGCACAATTCGTTCGTGATTTCGGTAATCGTGCTATACTTTGATTGTTTTTCCCTGTTACTCATTCATCTTGCACAACCACCGACCAACTCATAATGCCAACTGTACGCTATATGTAAACATCGAAATCATCCCTACTATCAACGGTTTGAAAATACGAAGACGTGAGTTTTTGGAAAACGTTAAAGTACCACCTCAAATGCGTTACAGCTTCTGGATGAATAAGCAATGGGCAGCTATCGTTCGTAGGACGGTTACGTGTTAAATATGGTATCAGCAATGGCTGACATGTAAGATTCGATATAAGGAAATATAGGAAAGTAACATTTATGTTAATGTTAACGGAATGAGTAGGTATTCTTTTCTCGTTCGAAACAAAAATGATGGTTCTGAAAAGAACCGTTTTTTTTTCGTGCGCCCTTTAAGCGGATACAGAAGGTGAAACTATCTAGGCACGTTCACCTCTGATGCGTCTAGCCAGTTGTATATCTTTTGGCATGATGGTAACCCGCTTAGCGTGAATGGCACACAGATTTGTGTCCTCGAAAAGACCAACCAAATATGCTTCGCTAGCTTCTTGAAGAGCCATCACCGCAGAGCTTTGGAATCGCAAGTCGGTCTTGAAATCCTGGGCGATCTCACGAACCAGCCGTTGGAAGGGCAGCTTCCTGATCAACAATTCGGTACTCTTCTGATAACGACGAATTTCCCTGAGAGCGACGGTCCCCGGACGATAACGGTGAGGTTTCTTCACACCACCTGTAGCGGGAGCACTTTTCCGAGCCGCCTTGGTGGCTAACTGCTTCCTAGGCGCTTTACCCCCGGTTGATTTACGGGCTGTCTGTTTGGTACGAGCCATAGCGTAAGATTAGTTATGAATGTATGGATACACGTCAGAGCCACGGCGAGCTTCGCACTGATAGACGACGTATCAGCACCCAACGTTATATTTATATCGATACGTGAAAAGCCGTTGCCCGATTGGTCGACAGACGGGCCAATGGAAACGCGCAAAGAGGTATCAAAACCGAGCCCGCACGGGCAGGACGGTCAGTCGTCTGCCGTTCGTTGACTTAGCAGTTTGCAAGCCGAGTGAAAAATTCAAAATGACCGGACGTGGTAAAGGTGGAAAAGGTTTAGGCAAAGGGGGCGCCAAAAGGCATCGTAAGGTTCTTAGGGATAACATCCAAGGAATTACGAAGCCAGCCATAAGAAGATTAGCAAGACGTGGAGGAGTAAAGCGTATATCCGGCTTGATATACGAAGAGACAAGAGGCGTTCTGAAAGTTTTCCTGGAAAATGTTATCAGGGATGCTGTCACCTACACGGAGCACGCCAAAAGGAAGACAGTCACTGCTATGGACGTCGTGTATGCATTAAAACGACAAGGACGTACCTTGTACGGTTTCGGAGGTTAAGAACATAGGCCTAAGTAATAGATCGCTGTTTATAGGACATCCGCAATTCGGTCCAGAAAGAAAACGGTTCTTTTCAGAACCACAACCTTATTTCTTGAAATAAAAGTAACGCGTCTCACGAAGCGATACCGATTCATATGTCGGTATTTCAAGTAAACGCTGAAACGAATGTATGCGTGTCATCTGTCGTACACATAAGATGAGCTTAGTGCTCTGCGAGTAGCGTAGGGTAGTGATTCGTTTGCAAACGTCAAGAAAAGGCGTAATTTAGCAAATATTGCCAAATATGTGTGATGTATTCTCTGTAAAGATTCAGATACATCTATGGTCGTCGGGTCGATGGACATGTATGTCCCAGGTACCGCATAATTATCTATATATCGAGTAAGGAGTCAAACATGCTGCTACATGCGCTACTTGGCGGAGGCGATTACATCACCCTAAAGACAACTGAGAAACTTGTTCGTAATCAACCAACTAACCTGTACACTGACTAGCTTTACATGTATGCTATACATACACACATACCGAACTGCGTCAAAGACATTCCTTTTTTTTCCTCTGACGAGTAACGAATGTTGGCCCTGAGAAGGGCCGATTGTAAATGTCGCTGCGACGTGTTCCAAATCGCCAACATGTTATGCCTTCTTCTCGGTCTTCTTTGGCAACAGTACGGCCTGGATGTTAGGAAGTACTCCACCCTGAGCGATCGTCACACCGGACAGCAACTTGTTCAGTTCTTCGTCGTTTCTGATGGCCAACTGCAAATGACGGGGAATGATACGGGTCTTTTTGTTATCACGCGCTGCGTTACCGGCCAGCTCTAACACTTCGGCAGCCAGATATTCCATCACAGCGGCTAAGTATACGGGAGCTCCGGCACCAACGCGTTCCGCGTAATTTCCTTTACGCAACAATCTATGGATACGTCCCACAGGAAACTGTAAACCGGCCCTGCTGGAACGGGACTTTGCCTTTCCCTTGACCTTGCCACCTTTTCCGCGTCCAGACATGTCTAAATCGTTCGAAGTACACTATCGTGGAAGTGGTATGCCGGTTGAAGTATGACAGTATGAGGGGAGATTTTTTTTTTTTTTTTTTGTTTGGGTTTGAAGAACGAGGAGGAGAAATCTTCGCAAAAGACACCCGCGAAGGAAATGCGGGTAGTGTTGGATTCACCAGCAGGAGAAGCCTGCTGGCGCATACCAACTAAAACTCCCCCCCGTGAGAGGTTCAACTGAGAAGTTTTGCCATCTAAGGGTGTGGAACACACGAGTTGGAAATTTGGGAGGCTCTCTCAGTCTTGAAGAGACCGGGAGAACTTTAACGCAAATGCGAGACTGGAGGTCGGCCTTTGCCGGGGTTTAGAAGTGGGCTTAAGACTTCGGAAGAGGGGGTGTTTTGCTAATCACGACTAGTTAGCAGGTGACAAGGGCGTTTGACCCTATCGTAAGCCTTTGGGCAGAACCTTATGAGGGATGAGACAGCAGGATTTGGATGGTTTCTGACTGTCTTGTGGAGGTTGGCTGCGAATTGAGGAGCAGCCTGTGCCGGAGAGATGATGGGAATCTCCTTGAGGATTTGATTATTCCTTATGTACCAGGGAATTTTCAGGGAAGACTTCAGGAGTCTCATGAATGTGCCCTGAATGCGTTTGAGGCCGTTCTCGGAGGTGCCCCATATAGGGATGGCGTAGGTACATATGCTTTTTATGATTGCGGAAAAAGCGCGGAGTTTGGTTCTGTTGTTGACGTTTTTATTGTCGAAGAAGGGCTTAAGGGCGATATAGGCTGCCTGAGCCTTAATTTCGGTTTGCCTGATATGGCGGGACCAGGAAAGGTGTCTGTGGAAGGTGACACCTAGATATTGCGTGTAATTGCTCCACTTGAGACGTTGAGCATTCACAATGACGGGAGGTGGGGTTTTTCGCCTACGAGAGAAGAAAATGCTGTCGGATTTCTTGACGTTGATGTCAAGTCTCCATTTCCGGTACCAGTCGGTTACGGATTTGAGGTGGGAGTTAAGTAGCGCTGTGCAGGTGGAGATTTGGTGTGAAGAACGCAGCAAAGCAATGTCATCAGCGTACTGAGAGGTTATAATGTTACGATGGTGAGGAATGTCGTGACAGAAGATGTTGAAAAGGGAGGGGGACAATTTACCTCCTTGGGGGACGCCAGCAGAAATGGGACGCGAGTCCGAAAGGGCTTCGCCGATCTTGGCTCTGAATTTCCTATTGGTGAGGTAGGAACGGATGGTGCCTATGATATAAGGGGGGAATTTAAGCTGAATCAACTTGTGGACGAGACCTTCGTGCCATACACGGTCGAAGGCCTGACGGATGTCGAGAAGGACCATTGCCGTGTGATGTCTCTTGTTTAGAGATTCAGCTATATGCTCTGTCACACGAAGGAGTTGGTGGCCGGTGCCATGGCCCTGTCTGAACCCGAATTGGGAATCCGGGATTATATTGTTGGCGTCGAGGTGAGCGTTCACTCGTGCCAGGAGGACTGATTCAGCTAGCTTGCCGAGCGATGAGAGGAGACTGATGGGCCTGAACCCATCGGGGGTGTTGAGTGCCTTGCCCTTCTTTGGTATAAAGATGGCAATGGCTTCTTTCCAGACATCGGGAAAGTAGCTAAGCCGCATGCAAGCATTTATGATGTTGCAAATGGCGACTAAGTATTTTCTCGGCAAGAGTTTGAGTACCTTATTGGAGACACCATCCCCACCGGGAGCTTTGCGATTTTTAAGACGACGAATCAGACTGTTGATCTCGTCTGGGGAGCAGGGGACGATGACCGACTCGGGAATGACAAGATTTCGGACTTCGCTTGTGATTTGGTGGTGGAGTTCAGTTAACTCCGAAGAACTGGGGTTTGGAGTACATTGATTCTGGAGGGAGTCAGCGAAGGCGTTGGCTTTCTCAGAGTCAAGTAGGAGGGTGCTGTTTCCGACTTTGATGGGAGGGAGAACGGGTTTCCGATTGCGTAGTATTCTGGTTACCTTCCAGACACTACGAGGGTGGGTTTCTGCCTCCTCGATGAACTCGTTGAAATTCTTGCTGCGAATTTCGACGAGCTGGGCACGGATTTGGCGTTGGAGGGTGTTTAGGTTTCTCTTGATCAGAGGATCGCGAGAGCGTTGCCAGCGTTTTCGGAGGACATTCCTAGTCTTAATCAGGCTAAGAACATCTGTCGGGAGGGGTGGAGACTTCTCAGATTTGGGAATGGTGATCGTTGCGCGCTCGGTGGCGGCATTTATGCTTTGAGTGAGCTTATCGACTGCGGTATCGATATCAGCAGCGCTGATAATATTAGGGCAGTCGAAGGGTAGGGTCTCGAGTTTGTATCTGAGAAGCAGCCAGTCGACTCTAGAGAGAATGACTGGCTTTTTGGAGGGAGAGCAGTCAACTTCCATCATAACTGGAAGATGGTCAGAAGACAGATCGTTGACCACCCAGGGATCACGGCTGAGCGACACTCTGTAAGTGACCGCCAAGTCTAGAATGTCTGGATTGTGATTTCCGTTGTCGGGAATGAAGGTTGGCTCATTTGGAACTTCGATAGAGAGGTGAAGATTGGTGACGTGACTGAGCAGGATCTTGCCCTTCATGTTAGTGTTCGTACATCCCCAAGCCGTGTGTTTCGAGTTGAAATCACCAAGCAATAGGGTAGGAGAGGGGAGATTACCACTGCAACGTTTATAAGTATCTCGAAACACCAATCACAGCGCGCACACAGGGAAACGCGCAAGTGGGCGGAGTCTACGCTGTTAACTTCTCGCTCTTAAAACCTGCCGTCGTCGGAAGTCGAGCGCTATTCGAACGTAGACACGATGCCACCGAAAACAAGCGGCAAGGCAGCCAAAAAGGCCGGCAAGGCGCAAAAGAACATTTCGAAATCCGATAAGAAAAAGAAGCGCAGGAGGAAGGAGAGCTACGCAATTTACATATACAAAGTTTTGAAGCAAGTACATCCCGATACAGGTATATCTAGCAAGGCGATGAGCATCATGAACAGTTTCGTTAACGACATATTCGAACGGATCGCCGCCGAAGCATCGAGGTTGGCTCACTACAACAAACGCGCCACGATCACTAGCAGAGAGATCCAGACGGCGGTACGTTTACTGTTGCCTGGAGAGTTGGCGAAGCACGCAGTCAGCGAAGGAACCAAGGCAGTGACTAAATATACTAGTTCCAAATAAGAAAAAGCGGTCGACAATATTCGCACGAGAAAAAAACGGTTCTTTTCAGAACCACAAATTTCCTTTTTTTACTTCAAAAAAAGAATTCTAATGAGCGACACGTTTTAC
>CATOUR010000169.1:277500-297500 GCA_951848785.1 Callosobruchus maculatus
TCATACGCCTCAATCGCTAGAGGCTTCATTCCATTCATCACTTCCAAGCTCTCCGTTGCAGTCGTTCGGTACACTCGCGCGATCATCAACCCACACAGCCTCTGTACCGCATTCAACTGTCTCACTACTCTCGTATCTCTCGCCCTTTTTCCCCATACTTCACATCCATACAGAATCGCACCTCTCATAACTCTCTGGTAGATCAGGTTTGTGACCTCCTTCTTGAGCCCTATTCTTCTATCTACCATGCCTCTTAACTTCCCTATCGCCTCCCCTAGTCTAGCCCTCATGTATTTCACATGGGAGATCCAGTTCCTCTTTTTATCAATCACTACTCCCAGATATTTCAGCTCCTCTCTCATCTCCATTCTTTCCCCTTTCATACTTATTACAGGCTCCCGAATCTTTTGCCCCATTTCAACAAACATACATTCAGTCTTTCTCTCATTATATTTCAGTCCGCACTCATTCTCCCATTCCTGACATTCTCTTTCAATCACACTCCATTTTTTCTCTATCTCCTTCACGGATTTACCCCTAACTATGACCAACTGATCATCTGCGTAAACCGTGAAGGAGCATCCGTCCTTCCTCACCCCAGCACTTACTTCCTCATTCACTCGCTTCATCCTTTTTATCCATCCTTCCATCACACATATCCACATAGTAGGCCCCAGGCACGATCCCTGAGGGCAACCTCTACTCACCGAGATGGTTTTTGATGAGCTCTTCACCACCCTACCTTCCAGGAAACTCTCGCTCAATCTCACCAAGTTACCATGCACCCTACAGTCATTCAAAGCCTCCACGATTACCTTACGTTTAGCCATGTTAAACGCATTGGACATGTCCAACGCGATAACCATGGAGTGCCGTCTTTCTTCCTTGCCCCACTCAATTTCCCCAACCACGCTCTCAATCGCATCTATCGTACCTCTTCCGCTCCTAAAACCATACTGACAGTCATCGACCGCCCCATTCGTCTCTATGCAATGTTGCACCCTTCCATTCACCATCCTATCCAGGATCCTGCCGAGGGTGGGCAAGAGACATACTGGCCTCGCAGACCCATCCCCCTTCGGGATCCACACCACCCTTGCACTCTTCCACGCCGATGGGAATACTCCCTCATTCAAGCAGCCGTTCATTACTCCTAGGAGATACTCTCCCCATACCTCTAGAATGTCTGGCAGGGCCTCGTAGGGGATTCTGTCCTCCCCTAGGGCTTTTCCCGGTCGCATACCTTGTACTACCCTTCCAAGTTCTTCCCGTGTGAACGGGGAGTCGTCCGGCTCTTGCCGGCCACCCCCACTACCAGACGTTTCATCCCCTTTGGGGAAGTATCTCTCCAGTAACCAATCATCCGTTTCATCCACTCCCATTGTCCAGGTCCCATCTTCCCTCTTTACACTACTCAACCCTTTCGAACCTTTTCCTCTCACCATCTCCCATACCTTTTCCCACCCACCCTCTTCTTGCGCACTGTCCAGTTCTTCCGTCAGCCATTCAACTTTCCTGTTTTTCACCCTATCCTTATACGCTCTCCTTTCTTCCACATACTCTCTTCTCTTCCCCTCCCTTGCATCACTATCCCCTTCTCTCTGCCACTCTCTCCTCTTCCTTCTAACCCTTTTTCTCGCCTCTTCCATTCCGCTATCCCACCATGTGTTCATCTCGTCGCGGATGTACCGTTTTTTTATGTGTCTTGCGCACACTCCTGAGAGATGCGCCTGGAACCTACCAGCTTCTTCTTCTACCTCCCTTGTACCCTTCCATTCCTCATACACTCTCACCTTTCTTCTAAAGCGCTCCCAGTCCGTCCCTGCAAAATCATACACCCATTTCCCTCGCCTTTGCCTTTCTGTCCCCCATTCGTACGTTACATACCTATGATCACTAAGCGATTCCTCCTCATCATGCACTCTCCATTCGTCTATGCTTACCCCCCTTCCAAACGTCACGTCCACCCAGCTCTCCCCTCTGCTACTACTAAAAGTTGCAGGAGAGCTTCGCTCGTTCCATACATCCATCCCTTCCACCAAGCACCATTCCATCAATCTCTCTCCCCTTTCATCCGTTTCACCTCCACCCCATACCGTGTTCTTCGCGTTCATATCCCCAGCCAGTATTAGCGCCCCTTTTAATGAATTTATCGCTGACTGGCATTCCCTCAACCTCTTATTTTCCTTCCCCCCTGGTTCATCGTATATGTTAATTACCACTGTCTTCTCTATTTGAACCATCGTCACATTTTTTGTATTGTATTGGTCTAGCCCTAGTACCTTAGCCAACCCCTCCCTAACCCAAGTTCTAGTCTTCCCGTCTTTAACGCCAAACCTGATCCACCCCTTCCACTCTTCCTCTCTTACGTACGGTTCTTGAACCACTACTACATCCACACGCCATTCTGTCGCCCTTTCTCTCATTATCTCGCATGCTTCTCTACCTCTCCCCAGATTCACCTGCAGACACCTAACCATAATTGATTCTCTGTGCCAGCAACTGGCATTTCCTTTCATACACCGGGCACTGTTGGTCTCTAGCGGAGTGCCTCCTTTCCTCTTCCCGGACTCCGAGCCTCTCGCAATTCACACAGTTCAGCTCTCCCCCCGGACATTGCGAGCCTTCGTGCCCTCGTTTACCGCACATAAAGCAGAAGTTCTCCTCCTTACATAATTTAGCTATATGGCCATACTTACAGCACCTAAAGCATAGTGCCACGTCCCTCTGCTCTTCTACGAACACCACCTCCAAATCGAAAGTGATGGTGCCTTGCTTCGCCATCCTTTTGAAGAGTGCCGGCGATGTTTCCACTATCCAGTTTTCCTTTACTATATTCCGGCATGGTATCCTCCTCAGCAACTTTATTTCTTTTTCTTTTTCTGTCAAACCTCTAACCAGTTCTTCGTTCTGGGTGAGGATTTCCTTTGGGATATCCTCCTCCCTGTAGCCCTTGGTGACCCCCGTAATTTTTAATTTTGGCTTTATAAGCCCATCGCCTTTTACTTTTAATTCCCTATCATTTCCCAGGGCTTCCATTATTAATTTCTGCTGGTCCTGGTCCTTGCTTTCTATGATGACCGCACCCCCAGCTGTCTTTCTCACCGCTTTTACGTTACCTACCTTCCCTTCTAGATTTTTTTTTACCCTTTGTACCACCTTCCAGACGTTTTGATCGTCACCCTCCATCCTCACGACGGTGCCAAACACTGCCTTCTTCTCTGGGGTCGCCCAGGTTCGAGGCTGTACCGTTGTTGCTGTCACTGATTTAGTAGGTAGACTAGCATATGTTTTGACCTTCGGGGCAGGGGTGGTCCTTACCTCCCCCCCTCCCATCCCTACGACTGAGGCATATGCTCTTGCCTGGGTTGGCTCTCGCACATGCATCTGCTCTGCCGTTTGCGAGGGAGACCGTATCTCCTGATTACCCCCTTCTACCCCCATGCCTGTCCCGTTAGTTGCACCTCTTCCTATTTTCTCAAACCCTTCATTCAGCGCCTTTAACATTCCCTCTACTTTCTTCTCTAGCCGATCCATCCTGTCTTCCATTCTGCTCTGCTCCGCTTTTTTCATCCTCTCCCACACACTCAAAGAATCGTTCATCAGACTCACACTCACAGCAGTGATTTCAGTCATACTCGTCGATACTGCTGCCTTATCACTCACCGTAAAGGAGATCTTCCCCGAACTGACCCTTCCAGTCACCCCGTTGACTCTTTCGCAATTTTTTACAATTGAGCTTATCTTATTCCTGACATCCGTAAGCTCTGCCTCTTCTTCCTCCTCCTCCTGTCTCCGCTTCCTGCCTTGTCCTTTAGCCGTCCTTCCGCTACTTGTGCCTTCCTCAGGTGGAGCTAGATCCTTTTTTGTTTTCTTCGATATGTGTGAAATTTTGTCCGTTATCCGCTGTTCGACATTCTTTTGGTTCTCAATCTCCCACATACTCTTATTGAGATCCTCCTGGGTCCTGTTCAAGGTTATCGCTACCCTCCGCTCCTATAGTCCCCGCTTCATCAGGCGACTCCATTTCCTCGAGCGGACTAACTTTAGTTTTTCAAAAGTTTTCAAAGTCCGAATTTGACACAGTTTCGATCGAATCGAAACTGTGTCTAAATGCCAAAAGGGCCTTAGCAACCTGTGGGGTGCTTTTTCATGCGCCTCCGTAGCACCCCAACCACTTGCGCCCGTTTACAGCAGTTCGACGCCCGGCGTCGCGACGCCACCAAAACCGACGCGCTCGTCGCGACGCTCCCGCCGCGATGCCACACGCGCACGCGCACGCCACCAATTACTCGCAGCGGAGCCCTGGTGCTCTGCCCCCGAGAAAGCCTCTACTGCACTCCTAACCCTCAAGTCTATCTCGATCGCGTTCAGATCGCACTCAGATCGCGTACCTAGTGTAACGTAACGCTTGACGTGGGTAGGGACAGTGGGAATCTCGTTAATCCATTCATGCGCGTCACTAATTAGATGACGAGGCATTTGGCTAACTAAAGAGAGATCGGGTTACTCCCGCCGCTTCATCCTCGGATTTCGTCAGAAGAAGGCAGTTGCCGCGCCAGACCTTACGCCGTCACCGAGCTCCCACTCGATGCGCAGCGCCCAGCCAGCACGGCAACTCGTTCAAGTGGCCACCTCTTCGTCGCCCATCCGAGGATGATTAATGCATTGGAAGTAAACTCAGGACTGCAAATAGCGGGCAAGCCTCACGCACATTGCAGTCCATCTTCAGGTACTTCGGTGTGTACTTCCTTTAGTGGTATCACTCGTCGTTAGACGAGTAACTATTTCAGTCGCCTTCAGGTACGAGTTCAGAGGGGCCCAATCCTCCACTTACTTTCCCCGCCGGTCGTATCACACCGCTATCTTTCCCATCGGATCTTCTCCATTTTTCCTCAACTATTTTATAGTCCGCGAGTGAGACTAACCAAGGCCCTAAGCGGACCTTGGCCCGGGATTTATACACCGGGGTGCGTCGATAGAAACGCACCTCCGGCTTCTTACCCCCTACTCTGAGAATCCACATGGTGGTTATGAATCTCAGAGCGGCACGCCCTGCCCCCTAGGTGGTATTTTGCTGGAGGCTCACCCACCATCATCGGGATTTTATAGCGGATTCCGACATTTGGATTACAGACCCAGATAAACGTTCTCATATGTGCAGATGAGCAATTTTACCTGGAATAAGCAAGTAAGCCAGACCTCGCAGCTATGGTGTGAGTCTGAGAGTCATAGTTACTCCCGCCGTTTACCCGCGCTTGCTTGAATTTCTTCACGTTGACATTCAGAGCACTGGGCAGAAATCACATTGAGTCAACACCCGCTGGGGCCATCTCAATGCTTTGTTTTAATTAGACAGTCGGATTCCCCCGGTCCGTGCCAGTTCTGAGCTGACCGTTGAATGGCGGCCGAAGAGGACACCAGAACGCCCTTGCGAGCGCACCCTGGGTCTCGCAGCAAGACGGTTCCGCGGGAGGCCAAGGCACGAGACCGAGTTCGGATCCGCAATCCCATCGTACACGCGAACGCATACGACGGAACGTTTCACCTCGCCCAGGCCCGGCACGTCAGCCGCGACCCGCTTCCTCGCCAAGCCCGACACACCCCGATCCTCAGAGCCAATCCTTATCCCGAAGTTACGGATCCAATTTGCCGACTTCCCTTACCTACATTATTCTATCGACTAGAGGCTCTTCACCTTGGAGACCTGCTGCGGATATGGGTACGAACCGGCGCGACACCTCCACGTGGCCCTCTCCCGAATTTTCAAGGTCCGAGGGGAAGATCCGGACACCGCTGCAACTGCGGTGCTCTTCGCATTCCAAACCATATCTCCCTGCTAGAGGATTCCATGGAACTCGAATGCTTATGCAGAAAAGAAAACTCTTCCCGGATCTCCCGACGGCGTCTTCGGGTCTTTTTGGGTTACCCCGACGAACTCTCTTGCGAGGGCCCGACTATTGTACGGTTCCGCTGCCGGGTTCCGGAATAGGAACCGGATTCCCTTTCGTCCGACGGGCGTGTTCTTTTATCGTGTATAAAACTATAAAAAAACGCCACATCAACATCGGCTTTCGCCTAGGACTTAGGATCGACTGACTCGTGTGCAACGGCTGTTCACACGAAACCCTTCTCCACGTCAGTCCTCCAGGGCCTCGCTGGAGTATTTGCTACTACCACCAAGATCTGCACCGACGGCGGCTCCAGACGGCCTCGCGGCCAGCCCTTCTGCGCTCACCGCCGCGACCCTCCTACTCGTCAGAGCTTCATGGCCGATCCGTTTTGACGCGGATCGTGACCGCACATGCCGCTGACGGCCGAGTATAAGCACGACGCTTCAGCGCCATCCATTTTCAGGGCTAGTAACTTCGGCAGGTGAGTTGTTACACACTCCTTGGCGGATTCCGACTTCCATGGCCACCGTCCTGCTGTCTTAAGTTACCAACGCCTTTCATGGTATCCCATAAGCGTCGATTTAGGCGCTTTAACTCGGCGTTTGGTTCATCCCACAGCGCCAGTTCTGCTTACCAAAAATGGCCCACTTGGCACTCTGATTCGATTCTCACAGCTTCATTAGTTCGAGCAAGCCGGAGATCTCACCCATTTAAAGTTTGAGAATAGGTTGAGGTCGTTTCGACCCCAATGCCTCTAATCATTCGCTTTACCGGATGAAACTCGTCACAGACGAGCGCCAGCTATCCTGAGGGAAACTTCGGAGGGAACCAGCTACTAGATGGTTCGATTAGTCTTTCGCCCCTATACCCAGTTCCGACGATCGATTTGCACGTCAGAATCGCTACGGACCTCCATCAGGGTTTCCCCTGACTTCGTCCTGACCAGGCATAGTTCACCATCTTTCGGGTCCCAGCGTGTACGCTCTTGGTGCGCCTCTTCTCGTAATGAGAACGAGACGCCTCGGGAGTGCGGAGCGGCCACTTTGAAGGCGAACCGCCCATCTTCCCTAAATCCGCGCGGGGCGGATCTTTACTTTCATTGCGCCTTTAGGTTTAGTGATGTCCCAATGACTCGCGCACATGCTAGACTCCTTGGTCCGTGTTTCAAGACGGGTCCTGAAAGTACCCAAAGCTATAGCGTCGCAGATCAGCGTTTCGAACGAGGTCTGTCCGAGAGATCCACACGGCCAACAGTCGTCCGGAAACGGAATCGGCACTAGGTCCGATCGCCGTCTTAGCATCGAACGCGCTTGCCGTGGGTCGGACGCTAATTAACGTAGCGGCCTCGCGCCATCTGTATACCGTCGAGCGAGTCGGCCGGAACATCGCGGGTTCGAGCACGAATCGCCGAAACGATCGCACACGGACTCCACCGCGAGCCGTAGACCGACACCCAACGGATCGCGACGTCCTACTAGGGGAAAAGTGCACGCGTTCGTCACCGGTTCGAAAAACAGAAGGCGCGGACAACGCGAACGCCATCCGTCACGCGGCTGCTCATCGCCGATATCCGAGACGCGAATGAATTTCCCCTTTCGACCTTTCGGGTTTCTCAGGTTTACCCCTGAACGGTTTCACGTACTCTTGAACTCTCTCTTCAAAGTGCTTTTCAACTTTCCCTCACGGTACTTGTTCGCTATCGGTCTCGTGGTCATATTTAGCCTTAGATGGAGTTTACCACCCACTTAGGGCTGCACTCTCAAGCAACCCGACTCTGAGGAGAGACCCTCCCGCGATCGGCAGCGGCCGCTACGGGCCTGGCACCCTCTATGGGCTGTGGCCCCGTTCAAGAAGGACTTGGACTCGCCGCACGACCTCGGGATAAACGGATCCTCCCTAACACCACAATTCCCGGCGCCCGGTATCGACCGCGGGATTCGGTGCTGGGCTTTTCCCTGTTCGCTCGCAGCTACTGAGGGAATCCTGGTTAGTTTCTTTTCCTCCGCTTAGTAATATGCTTAAATTCAGCGGGTAGTCTCACCTGCTCTGAGGTCGATTATACGAAGATTTTATATCCACATATACAGCGAACGCGCCCCGAAAGCCGTCGTCGTCCAGTTTGCACATGCGATCAGACGTCGTCGTTACCTCGAAGAAGAGATCTCTCGGACACGACGATCGCGCAATTAGAACGCGCTTTTTGTACGTTCTCGATAGCTCGTTCGCTGTATGAGATTAACGATTCGTCCCTATCGAATACGAAAAGAATATTCTTTCGACACACGTCGACGGGACGATTCGTCGCTTTCGCGTTTTAAGATGTCTCGATATGTATTGTGTAACAATAATCATATATACCGAGCCAACATCCAACACGCTCCGCCGTTAACTCGTGAAAGAGAAAACCGAGCAGTCTTTTAAATTGATACGACCCTCAGCCAGGAGTGGTCCGGGAACAGTATCCGAGGACCGCAATGTGCGTTCGAAATGTCGATGTTCATGTGTCCTGCAGTTCACAAGTTGACGCGCAATTAGCTGCGTTCTTCATCGACCCACGAGCCAAGTGATTCACCGTTCAGGGTAATCGTTTAATTAGACGATCTTATCTACAAGATACGTCTGCATCGTTCAAATGGCTAGTGTTTCACTAAAAGATACATTGAAAAGAATTACGCGCTAATCGGAGACTGTATAATAAATAACAGGCATCAAAACAACATTCGCGTATTGCAAGTACACAAACGCACGCATGCACATTAACACGCACACATATATCCGTATACTTGGCTGTTTACGCGCTTGTTTAACAAACGAATTGGCGCCTACTATACAGTCTCTCGTGCGCGTACTTTTCATTACGTCGCGCTTCAGAAACACGCGCGTACGACGGACACATGGTAAAACGTCTTGTTATGCTCTATACATACACACACACGCACACACCCGCACACATTCGGGCGAATATCTTTTATCTAACCAACAGAATAGCAATCGCCATTCCTGCGGGGCCGGAACGCGTAAGTGTAGATATATACATATATATGTATAAACGTACGACGTTCGTTCGTCCCTTAGGTACCCGATGATCACGTTGCTATAGAGTGTGTGGTGTACGCAACAGCTTTTAGACGTATATCCATAACCAATGTCTATCGGCGCAGCGCGCGTACATACAGTAACGGCGACGTTTTCTGCGTTCGAAGCGTGTATATGCTTAAGCGGCGGAAAGGTTTCATGGCGAAATATACATGGAAAACAGAGCATACGCGCGCGCGTACAGGCGCGCGTGTCGCCTACGCCGCATATCAACTAAACACAGAAAGGAATGCGGCGGAGACGACGGCGATTTGTTCTCGCTAGATATTTCATCATACCTAACACGTCGTTGCATCGCCAGCGCGCACATAACGGATATATGTGCGCCGGCAGATTCGTTCTTGAAAGTATACTCGTAATAATACTCGTATACGAAGGCTTTTTTGTCATTGCATGACAAAAATAGACGCACTGTAATGATCCTTCCGCAGGTTCACCTACGGAAACCTTGTTACGACTTTTACTTCCTCTAAATGATCAAGTTTGGTCATCTTTCCGGCAACTTCGGCGACGCCGAAACGCCACCGCGTACCAGTCCGAAGACCTCACTAAATCATTCAATCGGTAGTAGCGACGGGCGGTGTGTACAAAGGGCAGGGACGTAATCAACGCGAGCTTATGACTCGCGCTTACTGGGAATTCCTCGTTCATGGGGAATAATTGCAAGCTCCAATCCCTAGCACGAAGGAGGTTCAGCGGGTTACCCGGACCACTCGGCCAGGGAGGACACGCTGATTCCTTCAGTGTAGCGCGCGTGCGGCCCAGAACATCTAAGGGCATCACAGACCTGTTATTGCTCAATCTCGTGCGGCTAGAAGCCGCCTGTCCCTCTAAGAAGAATTGTTTGTACGCCGACAGTAAAAACCGCGCACGGAACGAGCCGAAACCCGAACCGGCGGGCCTTTGGGATGTCGAAATACGCCTAGTTAGCAGGCTAGAGTCTCGTTCGTTATCGGAATTAACCAGACAAATCGCTCCACCAACTAAGAACGGCCATGCACCACCACCCACCGAATCAAGAAAGAGCTCTCAATCTGTCAATCCTTCCGGTGTCCGGGCCTGGTGAGGTTTCCCGTGTTGAGTCAAATTAAGCCGCAGGCTCCACTCCTGGTGGTGCCCTTCCGTCAATTCCTTTAAGTTTCAGCTTTGCAACCATACTTCCCCCGGAACCCAAAAGCTTTGGTTTCCCGGAAGCTGCCCGCCGAGTCATCGGAGGAACGTCGGCGGATCGCTAGCTGGCATCGTTTATGGTTAGAACTAGGGCGGTATCTGATCGCCTTCGAACCTCTAACTTTCGTTCTTGATCAATGAAAGCGTTTTTGGCAAATGCTTTCGCTTCTGTTCGTCTTGCGACGATCCAAGAATTTCACCTCTAACGTCGCAATACGAATGCCCCCATCCGTTCCTATTAATCATTACCTCGGGGTTCCGAAAACCAACAAAATAGAACCGAGATCCTATTCCATTATTCCATGCACACGTATTCAGGCGAAGTTTTAGCCTGCTTTGAGCACTCTAATTTGTTCAAAGTAAACGTGCCGGCCCACCTCGACACTCAGTAAAGAGCACCGTGATGGGATTGAGTTGGACCGCCCGTGAAGGCTAAGTCCACCGGCAGGACGTCCCGCGGCACGCCAGTTAACACCGCGTGCGATGAACCGGCGGCGCGGGACACAAATTCGACTACGAGCTTTTTAACCGCAACAACTTTAATATACGCTATTGGAGCTGGAATTACCGCGGCTGCTGGCACCAGACTTGCCCTCCAATTGATCCTCGTTAAAGGGTTTAGAGTGTACTCATTCCGATTACGGGGCCTCGGAAGAGTCCCGTATCGTTATTTTTCGTCACTACCTCCCCGTGCCGGGAGTGGGTAATTTGCGCGCCTGCTGCCTTCCTTGGATGTGGTAGCCGTTTCTCAGGCTCCCTCTCCGGAATCGAACCCTGATTCCCCGTTACCCGTTACAACCATGGTAGGCGCAGAACCTACCATCGACAGTTGATAAGGCAGACATTTGAAAGATGCGTCGCCGGTGCGAGACCATGCGATCAGCTTAAAGTTATTCAGAGTCACCAAGTTGTACGATGACGAGCGTGAACCCGCCACCGATTGGTTTTGATCTAATAAAAGCGCTCCTTCCGTCTCCGGTCGGAGCTCTGTTTGCATGTATTAGCTCTAGAATTACCACAGTTATCCAAGTAAATGTGGGTACGATCTAAGGAACCATAACTGATTTAATGAGCCTTTCGCGGTTTCACCTTAATATGGCTTGTACTGAGACATGCATGGCTTAATCTTTGAGACAAGCATAACACTGCTTCTGCCTCAAACGCTGTTCAGCACCTCCATTTCTGATTGGTTATTACATATCCATATAACGCTTTAACAATGTCCTCAGTAATACCACTTATAATAAATCTGACAACATTGCCGGAATCAAAATAACTGATATATGCCAGCGAGCGTCCAGCCGATTTTAACGGTTTTGGAATCTACACATGTTATAAGTATCGAAAACAAGGTTATAAACGGGTGGTCACTGTGCGTCCGTATATCCGGACGCCCAGTGACTTCGGACGCCGACTGAACCTAAGATTTTACATTGGAGACGCACAGTTGTACATATTAACCGCCAATACGAAGCCAAAAATGCTATACTTCTCAGTTTATACGAATATATATATATATATATATATATATATATATATATATATATAGACACACATATCTACCACCCAATACGAAGCCCGGTATATTGAACAGGCGACCCGAAGCCCACCCTTTCTAATTGTGTTAGAGGAGTGTATTTTAGCGGGAACCACTCTTAATGATGTTCTTATCGTGAGCAACCTGAGAGGGGTAAGCTTGCTAAATTATACAGATTTTAAGATCTTCTCCAGGTTTTACGAAGCCTCGGTACATCACACGTATGATACGAAGCCCGATGTATAAAAAAATATATTATACGGCTGATGCGAAGCCGTGCAACGTTGCCAATGTTGTTCTGGCAGCGTGGGATTTGCAGTCCTGGAAAAAGCCTCCAAATAGGTATCTTACTGTCAAGTACACTTCCTGACTGTAAAAGTAAATGATCAAGTGACAAAGTTCCCGAGCTGCGGTCATAGACGAGGTGTTAAAAGAAAGCCTTTAAAAAGGTATTTATACCTCGGACGCCGGCTGAACCTAAGATTTTACATTGGAGACGCACAGTTGTACCGTGTAGATATATATAAAACAAAACAAAAAAAAAATATATATATATATACGTTTATATATATATATATATATATATATATATATATATATATATATATATATATATATATATATATATATCGCGTTGTCCGGAGGCATAGAGTTTCAGGTCATCCATGTAAAATAAGTGGGTGACCTTGTGCCTCCGGTAATTGGGCTTGCCACAGCTGTATCCCTTAGTATTTTTCAGCGCTATGGACAAAGGCAGTAGCGAGATGCAAAAGAGCAAGGGACTCAAGGAGTCTCCTTGGAAGACCCCTCTTTTAAATGATACCAACTCTGTTCGAACCCTGGTTTCACCCGATGTTATGGTGAACCGAGTCTTCCAGAGCGGCATCAGTTGTTTGATGCATCCCACTATTTGATCATCTACCGAAAGACATTCCAACAGCCGCACAATCAGTTCATGAGACGTAGTGTCGAATGCCTTCCGATAGTCGATCCAGGCCATAGAAAGGTTTCGCAGGTAATGCACGGAGTCCTGTGTGACACAGCGGTCAATCAACAGGTTATCCCTGCAGCCAGCTACTCCTTTCTTAGACCCTCTTTGTTCATATACGCTGAGAAATACGGGATTTACAGCTTGAAGGATACGCATGTACAAGATTCTGGTGAAGAGCTTGTAACATGCGTTCAGACATGTTATTGGCCTGTAGTTTTTAGGATCAGACAAATCTCCGGTCTTCGGGAGAAGCACGGTTCGACCCTCGACAAACCAAGCCGGAATTGGCTGCTCCTGATTTAGCCACGAGTTAAAAACTCTAGCTAAATGCCGGTGGCAACTGGGAAACTTTTTCAACCAGTAGGTGTTTATGCCATCCGGGCCAGGAGCTGCGAAATTCTTTGCGCCTCGTAAGGCACCAAGAATTTCTTCCGTGTTTATCGGGTGACGCAGTACATTCAGGTTTGGAGTCCTCCTACAAACGGACTCGAACTGCGCCAAGGCCGGAGTGTCTGCTTGGAGAGGTTTGGGGTGTTCGTAAATGCCCCTCCAGAAAGTCTCCATGCGATCATATATATATATATATATATATATATATATATAATACGTTTTCGAAACGTTTGAACGTCCGAATATATTCTTGCAATTTTAGACAACATTATATACGCTTCAGTACGACAGAAAGTGCGGAGGAAAATTTGCCGTAAAACGTCGCGACTTCGTCGTGCTTCTGCGTTGAACGAAGTATACTAAACGCATCTTTAAATCGGCAGAATAATAGGCGAACCGAATAATAGCTTTTATACAACAGCGGCTTTTTTGTATCGCAGCGTTTCTTAACATCTTAGGCACTTCAGTCGCACTGCAAGTGTGTAGGAAAGAATGGCAGAACAGACAACTCTGAGATATGTATGGTACATATAAAAAAAAAGTAGTCAAGTTGATTGACTGAGCACTTCCCATACATTACTGTGATACCAATTTATTATTTTCCCTTAGCATGAAGCTATAGTCTGGGGTTCCCTTGTAATCAAAGCATCGACCACCCGCCAGCAAAAAATACTACATCACAAAAGCTTTATCATAATTTGGTTCTGTCATACTGTAACTTCCAACAAAGTTTACACAGTCAAGATCGGAACGGGCCAATAAACCTTGCAAATCTTTAGTTATGCTAAAGATATATGGACGGATATCTACAGGTGAATTATAGATTTGCAAAACGGTAGGGTAATCACAAAAAAAGCTTAATTAATGTGCTACTATCCTTAAGCTGTATAATATACAGACACGTGGTTAATCTACCATTATGAATACTATAGTGGCATTAGCGTTATCGGTTGTGACAAATAGCACTCACTAATTAGGAATCCAATCTTAGTATATAATTATCTTGCCCTTCATTTGCGGTTTTGTCTATAAAATGTTCAATGTTCTGGAACTATCCGATAGGTATATAAAACTTCAAGCACACCCTGAACTATCCGGTAGACATATAGAACTTCAGGCCATTCCCGAAAGTATCCATCGGTCCTGGAACTATACGTTAAATCCCTAAAAATGTCCTGGTAATATGCGACTGACATATATATGTGATTTCGGTAGTGTTTTATTCGCCCATAAATGTTACGATGAAAAAGCTCGACGCAAGCTACAATAGGAACAGTCCTTTTTCTTAACACAGAAACCAATTTTGGCCCTGAGAAGGGCCGGTTATTTTCGTTGCTGCTTGCTGCCCTCAAGCTGCGGCTACATGATTTGTTCGAATAACAAACATCTTACGCCTTCTTCTCGGTCTTCTTGGGCAACAGTACGGCCTGGATGTTAGGAAGTACTCCGCCCTGAGCGATCGTCACACCGGACAACAACTTGTTCAGTTCTTCGTCGTTTCTGATGGCCAACTGCAAATGACGGGGAATGATACGGGTCTTCTTGTTATCGCGAGCTGCGTTACCGGCCAACTCCAATACTTCGGCAGCCAGATACTCCATCACGGCAGCTAAGTATACGGGTGCTCCGGCACCGACGCGTTCAGAGTAGTTTCCTTTACGCAACAATCTATGGATACGTCCCACAGGAAACTGAAGACCGGCCCTGCTGGAACGAGACTTTGCCTTTCCCTTGACTTTACCACCTTTTCCGCGTCCCGACATGTCTGAATAATATCGTATATACACAAACAAGTTCACTAAACGCCTCCGACTTCTGCCGGACTGATGTGGCCAACTCCGCCGCACAACGTTTATAAGCAACTTTGCCTGCCAATCAGCGTGCAGGAGGAGCGACCACGATCAGAGGGCGGAGTCTACGCCGTTAACGTGGCCGCTGTTAAAGGCGGCTAACGACGTGACGACGCGTCATTTCTATTCCGATCGAGTAGTCGTTCGGATCGATTTATTCGACAGACGAGACGATGCCACCCAAAACTAGCGGTAAGGCTGCCAAAAAAGCCGGCAAGGCGCAAAAGAACATTTCGAAATCCGATAAGAAGAAGAAGCGCAGGAGGAAGGAGAGCTACGCAATTTACATATACAAGGTCTTGAAGCAAGTACATCCCGATACCGGTATATCCAGCAAGGCGATGAGCATCATGAACAGTTTCGTTAACGACATATTCGAACGGATCGCCGCCGAAGCATCGAGGTTAGCTCACTACAACAAACGCGCCACGATCACTAGCAGAGAGATCCAGACGGCGGTACGTTTACTGTTGCCTGGTGAGCTGGCCAAGCACGCTGTCAGCGAGGGTACCAAGGCTGTGACCAAGTATACCAGTTCGAAGTAATGGAAAAAGTTTGGGATTACTAACACCGCCAGATATGGAACAAGGAGAAAAAGGTTCTTTTCAGAACCACCACACGAAAAAACACGGAAAAAATAGAACGATACTCTCACATTTAAACATACAACAAGGCTTTTAAGGGACTTGGAATTAAAAAGTAATTTAAAGAGAGGCGCGTTCACACGTTAACATCTATAACGAAAACAAAACAAGCGCATAGTGCAATGAGAAAAGCATGCGGATCTCGATGTACGTAGTGTCCTATAGTAAACTCATTCCTCGACGCACAATAATAGCGGATGTGTCGTGATGACGTCGTCGGCAAAGAATTTCTGATAGAGCCAACAAGGGTGGGGTGGGTCGCTTAATGTACAGTGGAGCCTGTTATGTAAAGCTTCTAATGGATACGTACAGATCTGCGATACGCGTTAACGCACTACTGCCTTATATTTTACCATGGACCAGTGTAACGATGTACGAAATAAACGAATGAATTTATTTCTGATGTAGAAAACCGGTTTTTTTTTCATAAGAAACTGTGGTGGCCCTGAAAAGGGCCATTTTTTTAACAGCGGCGGCGGACAGCCTCCCGCATAAATAACGTCGCCATCCGATATCGTCGTCGTACTCCTAACAACAATCGTCACGTACAGTTTATTTCTTCTTCTTAGGAGAAGCGGCCTTCCTTTTCGGAGACGACGCAGCAGCTTTGGCAGTTTTCGGTTTCGGCGCCTTCGGCTTTTTAGTAGGGGCTCCTTTGCTGGACTTTTTCGCCTTAGACGGTGATTTTTTCGGAGAAGCCGCGGCCGATGTTAGCGAAGCCGTCTTAGCCGAGGTCGCAGTTTTCGCGCTTTTCTTCGTTTTTGTCGCAGAGGCTTTCTTCTCGGCAGTACCGATTGCAGAGGACTTCTTGGCTTTCGGCGAGGCCTTCTTTCCGGATTTCGCTCCACTAACCTTCTTCGCCACTGTTCCGGTCTTCTTCGTACCGCCAACCGACTTCCTCTTCTTTTCGCCGCCCTTAACGGCGGACGAAGATGGAGTTTTCGAAGATCCGCCGGCAGAAGATGATGCCAGCTTAAAGGAGCCGGAAGCTCCCTTGCCTTTTGTCTGAACCAAAGCCCCCGAGGCTACAGACGATTTTAGGTAGCGCTTGATAAAAGGTGCCACCTTTTCAGCATCTACCTTGTAGTTGGCGGCTATGTATTTCTTGATAGCTTGCAGCGACGAACCACCACGTTCTTTCAAACCTTTGATGGCGTTGATCACCATTTCGCTTGTAGGAGGATGGGATGGCTTTGTCCTTGGATTCTTTGGCTTTTTCTCTTTCTTGGCAGACGACTGTGACGCGGGCGACGCTGAGTTAGCCGTAGCTGTCGCAGAAGCTGCGTAATTCTGATTTTCGGTATCCGCCATGGTTATCTATGAAAGTAGGAAAATCTACGCTCCACCCGTACGTAAGTGGATATGCTACTACGAGTAAGAATGTCGAATGAATAAAAGAGGCGCAATCCGCGAAGGACCCCAACTCGTTTCGGTCGGACCGAACATTGAACGCTCCAACTTTGCCGCGAAAACGATTTTGACGGCTTCAAATCCGTCGGACCAGCGGTCGTATCAGTTTGTTTTTCGACTTACTGATGTTAATGCGGCCGATTGGCAGTAAAAAGCGGATCAAATAACGAAGGTGTATACTTTCACGTGTCAACTTAACTTAACGATAAACAGACGGGAGGTATGCGCATGTTTAAATAGTAAGATCAAACGTAAAGGATATACGCTTTGGACCTAACAGACCGCTTTTTTGTCATCATTTCTAGCGTGTAGGCTGGTAATTTTGTTTCATTGCTACCCCACCAAAGGATCCTCGGGTATTAGGAAGCAAAAGGTTTACTCGCCATCGCCCGAACATGTTCCGTAATACAGATAATCTCAATGATACGGAAAGGTGTCTGCCGAGTATCTCAGCACGCATAGTCGCGAAACGTCTGATAATAAAGTAAGACAAATCCCCTAACCGCGAAGAATGGTATAAAATGTTACAGATAATCATCTGAACAGTATGTCGTTGGAAACAAAACCATTAACAAATGTTTTCATGTGACATTTACGTTTGAGAAACGACCACCACGCACGCACCCGACGTACAAAATGTCGAACGTTCGTCTATTTAAAATCGTCGAAATAGAATTATGTCAAATTAACGAATAGTTTTCACGCATACCATCAGTTTAAATTGTATACATATGTAAACATAGAAGTGATTCGTACTATCCACCGACTATATTATAAGAATATACTCTGCTATATACGAATTAAGTACAGGCCAACATTCATTAGATGTTACCGGAATGAGCGTCTTACACAAGTCAGACACGCCGTGCACATCACCAAGGTACCCCCAACGTACACCGTACACCATCCGAAACAAAACACGATTCATTCATGACGAGTCTACACGTAAAGTAATTTTCATATGCAATCTGGCAAGATTGCCTACTCGCGCTGTTTTTCTATCAACGTAATTACTAAGTCAAAAGTGACACTGCGACGTCCATCCAGCACAATTCGTTCGTGATTTCGTTAATCGTGCTATACTTTGATTGTTTTTCCCTGTTACTCATTCATCTTGCACAACCACCGACCAACTCATAATGCCAACTGTACGCTATATGTAAACATCGAAATCATCCCTACTATCAACGGTTTGAAAATACGAAGACGTGAGTTTTTGGAAAACGTTAAAGTACCACCTCAAATGCGTTACAGCTTCTGGATGAATAAGCAATGGGCAGCTATCGTTCGTAGGACGGTTACGTGTTAAATATGGTATCAGCAATGGCTGACATGTAAGATTCGATATAAGGAAATATAGGAAAGTAACATTTATGTTAATGTTAACGGAATGAGTAGGTATTCTTTTCTCGTTCGAAACAAAAATGATGGTTCTGAAAAGAACCGTTTTTTTTTTCGTGCGCCCTTTAAGCGGATACAGAAGGTGAAACTATCTAGGCACGTTCACCTCTGATGCGTCTAGCCAGTTGTATATCTTTTGGCATGATGGTAACCCGCTTAGCGTGAATGGCACACAGATTTGTGTCCTCGAAAAGACCAACCAAATATGCTTCGCTAGCTTCTTGAAGAGCCATCACCGCAGAGCTTTGGAATCGCAAGTCGGTCTTGAAATCCTGGGCGATCTCACGAACCAGCCGTTGGAAGGGCAGCTTCCTGATCAACAATTCGGTACTCTTCTGATAACGACGAATTTCCCTGAGAGCGACGGTCCCCGGACGATAACGGTGAGGTTTCTTCACACCACCTGTAGCGGGAGCACTTTTCCGAGCCGCCTTGGTGGCTAACTGCTTCCTAGGCGCTTTACCCCCGGTTGATTTACGGGCTGTCTGTTTGGTACGAGCCATAGCGTAAGATTAGTTATGAATGTATGGATACACGTCAGAGCCACGGCGAGCTTCGCACTGATAGACGACGTATCAGCACCCAACGTTATATTTATATCGATACGTGAAAAGCCGTTGCCCGATTGGTCGACAGACGGGCCAATGGAAACGCGCAAAGAGGTATCAAAACCGAGCCCGCACGGGCAGGACGGTCAGTCGTCTGCCGTTCGTTGACTTAGCAGTTTGCAAGCCGAGTGAAAAATTCAAAATGACAGGACGTGGTAAAGGTGGAAAAGGTTTAGGCAAAGGGGGCGCCAAAAGGCATCGTAAGGTTCTTAGGGATAACATCCAAGGAATTACGAAGCCAGCCATAAGAAGATTAGCAAGACGTGGAGGAGTAAAGCGTATATCCGGCTTGATATACGAAGAGACAAGAGGCGTTCTGAAAGTTTTCCTGGAAAATGTTATCAGGGATGCTGTCACCTACACGGAGCACGCCAAAAGGAAGACAGTCACTGCTATGGACGTCGTGTATGCATTAAAACGACAAGGACGTACCTTGTACGGTTTCGGAGGTTAAGAACATAGGCCTAAGTAATAGATCGCTGTTTATAGGACATCCGCAATTCGGTCCAGAAAGAAAACGGTTCTTTTCAGAACCACAACCTTATTTCTTGAAATAAAAGTAAAGCGTCTCACGAAGCGATACCGATTCATATGTCGGTATTTCAAGTAAACGCTGAAACGAATGTATGCGTGTCATCTGTCGTACACATAAGATGAGCTTAGTGCTCTGCGAGTAGCGTAGGGTAGTGATTCGTTTGCAAACGTCAAGAAAAGGCGTAATTTAGCAAATATTGCCAAATATGTGTGATGTATTCTCTGTAAAGATTCAGATACATCTATGGTCGTCGTGTCGATGGACATGTATGTCCCAGGTACCGCATAATTATCTATATATCGAGTAAGGAGTCAAACATGCTGCTACATGCGCTACTTGGCGGAGGCGATTACATCACCCTAAAGACAACTGAGAAACTTGTTCGTAATCAACCAACTAACCTGTACACTTACTAGCTTTACATGTATGCTATACATACACACATACCGAACTGCGTCAAAGACATTCCTTTTT
>CATOUR010000169.1:302500-360000 GCA_951848785.1 Callosobruchus maculatus
CACCCTGGGTTCCTGCAGAACCTCTGCTCTGTAGGCTTGTATGGCAGGCCATTTGTGGGAAGGTTAGCAGATCTTAATTGGACGGCTCGAACGAAGTCCCTGCCAGACCAGCCTGAAGGGCGGGTCTGGAGCCAGCTCCTAGAAGCGGCGTCCTCCGAGGCATACTGCATGCCAGAAGTGGATGGTCCTGAGGCTATAGCCTCTCTCCAGACCTGCTCTGCCGGAACATCTCCAGCAAGATTCTGAAGGCGACTTAGCATCGCCAAGCCCCGGTCTGACTGAAGCACACACGATACCGCCTCATCCCCAGTCTCCAAAAGGAGCTTAGTGATCCTTTTAAGAAGGATCTGGGGCACCACTCCCCTAAGCTCCGGAATGCCCAATCCTCCATCTGATATCTTAGCGTGGATGGCCGCATCCGAGGTGTGAGTGGCCAAATGAAGGAAGCGTTTGACGGCTCCCCTCACATGGCGATCAACATCCTTGAGCATCCCCCCCGACAAACGTGGAGACTGTAGCCCAGCTTGAAGTTTGGGGATTAAATAGTTGCGCAGAAGAACTA
Organism: Callosobruchus maculatus; assembly: GCA_951848785.1. NCBI lineage: Eukaryota > Metazoa > Arthropoda > Insecta > Coleoptera > Chrysomelidae > Callosobruchus > Callosobruchus maculatus. Next base: position 303,063 of record CATOUR010000169.1, read on the forward strand.
GCTTCTGGTCGGGCTTTAATGGGGCGGTACCTATGTTCCTCAACCAGACCTGAAGGTTGGGAATGTTGGCCTTATTAACGCCGGTTGTGCCATATTCTAATCCTAGGTACTTAAAAGTAGAGACCATATCTATTTGCGGAATCTTATCGCCGCCAACACTGAGGAAGGACCGAGTTATCGGCAGGGGTCGCTTATCCCCCGAGGTCGTAGCGGCACACAAGGCGACGCACTTCCTCGCGTTCAAAGCTAAACCCCTTTGTTGCGCGAATAACTCTACCTCCGCCAACATCAGCGGCAATTCGAGCATCCTGTCGGTCATGATGACGATGTCATCAGCGAATCCCATAGCGGCGATCCTAACATCTGGGTTGAGCGATCCACCGGTCCAGTCCCGGTTTAATTTATCTAAAAGCTCGTCCATGACCACATTAAAGAGGAGGGGGGACAGAGGGTCGCCTTGTTTGACACCCCGCTGGATCTTAATTCGGCGGGTGTTATCTGCTCCGACCTTGATGACTGTGGAGCAGTCAGTCAGGGTGCTTTTAACATAGTCTATGAGTTCCCCCTCCAGTCCGGCTCTTTCAAGTCCTCTCAGGATGGACGAATGATGGACACTATCGAACGCCTTGCGGAGGTCGACTGACAGAACGTTATAGCTCTTGCCAGCGTCCTTCCGTGACCCTATGTAATGGTCGAGGATAAGGCAGTTCGCTAGTGCCCCGTCCATCCTAACAAACCCTCTTTGATGGTGGTTGAGCCGGACGGCTTCTCCAATGCGGCCTTGGACGATCCTATGTAGCAGCCGTTGAAGCGCAGACCCGATAGTAATGGGCCTATAATTTCCGGCTCTACGCCTATCGCCGTCTTTGGGCACCAGTACTGTTCGGCTTTGTTTCCACGATGTAGGGTGGATTTTGCTCCCAAAGACGACAGTGAACACTATGCTCAACTCCAGGTTATCGAATTTTTTGACGTCGGTCACAGTAATTCCATCTGGTCCGGGTGCTGAAGGCTGCCAGTGTGCCTTCCATGCGCCGACGTCATCAGACGATATAGGAAAAAATGTGGCATTTTTCGCTACTTTGGGATCACTGATAGCATCGTCGTCAGTGACCGCTCCGGACTCCCAGATTCCTCCAAATAGGTCCTCTACCTCTCCGAGTGAAGGAAGCTCGGGAGATTCGTACGTGCTTCGCCCTTCAAGCACGATCTCTGCGAGGCTGGACCTATTCTTGGCGTATAGATCCTGCGCCTTCTTGTACTCGGACGCGCGTTTACCGCTGCCGCCCTTGGCCTGATTGTAATGCCGGTTGGTATTCCTTTGACCTCTCTTACTGTTGTGATTCTGGCGTTTCCTTTTAAATTTGGACTCCACCCAGTGATCTAGTGCGATCACCAGTTGTTCTGTGGAGCCCAACAAGGCCATATCGATGACCCGTTTTATTTCCCCATGCTCGGGATGGTTGAGCCCGCAGCCAACATTCCGCAGGTACTCCACAAAAGTGGAGTTTAGGTGTACCTGTGGCGCGGAATGATGCTGCGGGATCGGAGGCAGCACTGCCCTCGGAGCATGGGGCGCCTCGGCCGTAGAACGGCCGGAGAGGTCGCCGGTACCAACCATCGTAGGCGCATCATTGCGCGGCTTCGAGAGTACTCTAGAAGGCGCAGATTCCTTGCCAAGACGATCGTTAGGACACACGATCTTAGGTCCGGGTTCTTTGGATTCCGGTTGAATTGTAGGCGAATCTCCGATACTTCGCTTCCTCTTCCCTAGGTTAGGTGACACATTTATGTTTGAATTAGTGGCGTTAATAGTGCCAATTACTCCCTCCTTGCTTGGGCGAACGTCTGTATCAAGACCTGAGGTAGTCGCCTTCGATTTCCTCTTGGCCGGATTAATGTCCCGCGGAGAGCAGCTCTCCCTCATCCGCTTTTGACTCGCTGTCTCCTTCAGAGGCAAAGGTGACGCATTGGCCTGCGAAAGAGGCTCGTTTTCGCAGGAGGCTGTTTTACCTGACTTCGAGTCCGAATACCCGACAGACAAAAACTTTCTCAGACACGCCGATGAAGCATTGCCGACCAGATTACTACTAGCTGAAGGCGTTGTTACAGCCAGAGTTCCAGCGGCCTTGAGTTGCCTCTTAGCCAATTCTAAGTACTTCTGGAACTCTGGCTTCTTCTTACGGTGTTTGATCTGGTCTATTGTGAGGCCGGTGGCTTCGACCATACGTTTATTGATTTAAGAGAGTCATAGTTACTCCCGCCGTTTACCCGCGCTTGCTTGAATTTCTTCACGTTGACATTCAGAGCACTGGGCAGAAATCACATTGAGTCAACACCCGCTGGGGCCATCTCAATGCTTTGTTTTAATTAGACAGTCGGATTCCCCCGGTCCGTGCCAGTTCTGAGCTGACCGTTGAATGGCGGCCGAAGAGGACACCAGAACGCCCTTGCGAGCGCACCCTGGGCCTCGCAGCAAGACGGTTCCGCGGGAGGCCAAGGCACGAGACCGAGTTCGGATCCGCAATCCCATCGTACACGCGAACGCATACGACGGAACGTTTCACCTCGCCCAGGCCCGGCACGTCAGCCGCGACCCGCTTCCTCGCCAAGCCCGACACACCCCGATCCTCAGAGCCAATCCTTATACCGAAGTTACGGATCCAATTTGCCGACTTCCCTTACCTACATTATTCTATCGACTAGAGGCTCTTCACCTTGGAGACCTGCTGCGGATATGGGTACGAACCGGCGCGACACCTCCACGTGGCCCTCTCCCGAATTTTCAAGGTCCGAGGGGAAGATCCGGACACCGCTGCAACTGCGGTGCTCTTCGCATTCCAAACCATATCTCCCTGCTAGAGGATTCCATGGAACTCGAATGCTTATGCAGAAAAGAAAACTCTTCCCGGATCTCCCGACGGCGTCTTCGGGTCTTTTTGGGTTACCCCGACGAACTCTCTTGCGAGGGCCCGACTATTGTACGGTTCCGCTGCCGGGTTCCGGAATAGGAACCGGATTCCCTTTCGTCCGACGGGCGTGTTCTTTTATCGTGTATAAAACTATAAAAAAACGCCACATCAACATCGGCTTTCGCCTAGGACTTAGGATCGACTGACTCGTGTGCAACGGCTGTTCACACGAAACCCTTCTCCACGTCAGTCCTCCAGGGCCTCGCTGGAGTATTTGCTACTACCACCAAGATCTGCACCGACGGCGGCTCCAGACGGCCTCGCGGCCAGCCCTTCTGCGCTCACCGCCGCGACCCTCCTACTCGTCAGAGCTTCATGGCCGATCCGTTTTGACGCGGATCGTGACCGCACATGCCGCTGACGGCCGAGTATAAGCACGACGCTTCAGCGCCATCCATTTTCAGGGCTAGTAACTTCGGCAGGTGAGTTGTTACACACTCCTTGGCGGATTCCCACTTCCATGGCCACCGTCCTGCTGTCTTAAGTTACCAACGCCTTTCATGGTATCCCATAAGCGTCGATTTAGGCGCTTTAACTCGGCGTTTGGTTCATCCCACAGCGCCAGTTCTGCTTACCAAAAATGGCCCACTTGGCACTCTGATTCGATTCTCACAGCTTCATTAGTTCGAGCAAGCCGGAGATCTCACCCATTTAAAGTTTGAGAATAGGTTGAGGTCGTTTCGACCCCAATGCCTCTAATCATTCGCTTTACCGGATGAAACTCGTCACAGACGAGCGCCAGCTATCCTGAGGGAAACTTCGGAGGGAACCAGCTACTAGATGGTTCGATTAGTCTTTCGCCCCTATACCCAGTTCCGACGATCGATTTGCACGTCAGAATCGCTACGGACCTCCATCAGGGTTTCCCCTGACTTCGTCCTGACCAGGCATAGTTCACCATCTTTCGGGTCCCAGCGTGTACGCTCTTGGTGCGCCTCTTCTCGTAATGAGAACGAGACGCCTCGGGAGTGCGGAGCGGCCACTTTGAAGGCGAACCGCCCATCTTCCCTAAATCCGCGCGGGGCGGATCTTTACTTTCATTGCGCCTTTAGGTTTAGTGATGTCCCAATGACTCGCGCACATGCTAGACTCCTTGGTCCGTGTTTCAAGACGGGTCCTGAAAGTACCCAAAGCTATAGCGTCGCAGATCAGCGTTTCGAACGAGGTCTGTCCGAGAGATCCACACGGCCAACAGTCGTCCGGAAACGGAATCGGCACTAGGTCCGATCGCCGTCTTAGCATCGAACGCGCTTGCCGTGGGTCGGACGCTAATTAACGTAGCGGCCTCGCGCCATCTGTATACCGTCGAGCGAGTCGGCCGGAACATCGCGGGTTCGAGCACGAATCGCCGAAACGATCGCACACGGACTCCACCGCGAGCCGTAGACCGACACCCAACGGATCGCGACGTCCTACTAGGGGAAAAGTGCACGCGTTCGTCACCGGTTCGAAAAACAGAAGGCGCGGACAACGCGAACGCCATCCGTCACGCGGCTGCTCATCGCCGATATCCGAGACGCGAATGAATTTCCCCTTTCGACCTTTCGGGTTTCTCAGGTTTACCCCTGAACGGTTCCACGTACTCTTGAACTCTCTCTTCAAAGTGCTTTTCAACTTTCCCTCACGGTACTTGTTCGCTATCGGTCTCGTGGTCATATTTAGCCTTAGATGGAGTTTACCACCCACTTAGGGCTGCACTCTCAAGCAACCCGACTCTGAGGAGAGACCCTCCCGCGATCGGCAGCGGCCGCTACGGGCCTGGCACCCTCTATGGGCTGTGGCCCCGTTCAAGAAGGACTTGGACTCGCCGCACGACCTCGGGATAAACGGATCCTCCCTAACACCACAATTCCCGGCGCCCGGTATCGACCGCGGGATTCGGTGCTGGGCTTTTCCCTGTTCGCTCGCAGCTACTGAGGGAATCCTGGTTAGTTTCTTTTCCTCCGCTTAGTAATATGCTTAAATTCAGCGGGTAGTCTCACCTGCTCTGAGGTCGATTATACGAAGATTTTATATCCACATATACAGCGAACGCGCCCCGAAAGCCGTCGTCGTCCAGTTTGCACATGCGATCAGACGTCGTCGTTACCTCGAAGAAGAGATCTCTCGGACACGACGATCGCGCAATTAGAACGCGCTTTTTGTACGTTCTCGATAGCTCGTTCGCTGTATGAGATTAACGATTCGTCCCTATCGAATACGAAAAGAATATTCTTTCGACACACGTCGACGGGACGATTCGTCGCTTTCGCGTTTTAAGATGTCTCGATATGTATTGTGTAACAATAATCATATATACCGAGCCAACATCCAACACGCTCCGCCGTTAACTCGTGAAAGAGAAAACCGAGCAGTCTTTTAAATTGATACGACCCTCAGCCAGGAGTGGTCCGGGAACAGTATCCGAGGACCGCAATGTGCGTTCGAAATGTCGATGTTCATGTGTCCTGCAGTTCACAAGTTGACGCGCAATTAGCTGCGTTCTTCATCGACCCACGAGCCAAGTGATTCACCGTTCAGGGTAATCGTTTAATTAGACGATCTTATCTACAAGATACGTCTGCATCGTTCAAATGGCTAGTGTTTCACTAAAAGATACATTGAAAAGAATTACGCGCTAATCGGAGACTGTATAATAAATAACAGGCATCAAAACAACATTCGCGTATTGCAAGTACACAAACGCACGCATGCACATTAACACGCACACATATATCCGTATACTTGGCTGTTTACGCGCTTGTTTAACAAACGAATTGGCGCCTCTACTATACAGTCTCTCGTGCGCGTACTTTTCATTACGTCGCGCTTCAGAAACACGCGCGTACGACGGACACATGGTAAAACGTCTTGTTATGCTCTATACATACACACACACGCACACACCCGCACACATTCGGGCGAATATCTTTTATCTAACCAACAGAATAGCAATCGCCATTCCTGCGGGGCCGGAACGCGTAAGTGTAGATATATACATATATATGTATAAACGTACGACGTTCGTTCGTCCCTTAGGTACCCGATGATCACGTTGCTATAGAGTGTGTGGTGTACGCAACAGCTTTTAGACGTATATCCATAACCAATGTCTATCGGCGCAGCGCGCGTACATACAGTAACGGCGACGTTTTCTGCGTTCGAAGCGTGTATATGCTTAAGCGGCGGAAAGGTTTCATGGCGAAATATACATGGAAAACAGAGCATACGCGCGCGCGTACAGGCGCGCGTGTCGCCTACGCCGCATATCAACTAAACACAGAAAGGAATGCGGCGGAGACGACGGCGATTTGTTCTCGCTAGATATTTCATCATACCTAACACGTCGTTGCATCGCCAGCGCGCACATAACGGATATATGTGCGCCGGCAGATTCGTTCTTGAAAGTATACTCGTAATAATACTCGTATACGAAGGCTTTTTTGTCATTGCATGACAAAAATAGACGCACTGTAATGATCCTTCCGCAGGTTCACCTACGGAAACCTTGTTACGACTTTTACTTCCTCTAAATGATCAAGTTTGGTCATCTTTCCGGCAACATCGGCGACGCCGAAACGCCACCGCGTACCAGTCCGAAGACCTCACTAAATCATTCAATCGGTAGTAGCGACGGGCGGTGTGTACAAAGGGCAGGGACGTAATCAACGCGAGCTTATGACTCGCGCTTACTGGGAATTCCTCGTTCATGGGGAATAATTGCAAGCCCCAATCCCTAGCACGAAGGAGGTTCAGCGGGTTACCCGGACCACTCGGCCAGGGAGGACACGCTGATTCCTTCAGTGTAGCGCGCGTGCGGCCCAGAACATCTAAGGGCATCACAGACCTGTTATTGCTCAATCTCGTGCGGCTAGAAGCCGCCTGTCCCTCTAAGAAGAATTGTTTGTACGCCGACAGTAAAAACCGCGCACGGAACGAGCCGAAACCCGAACCGGCGGGCCTTTGGGATGTCGAAATACGCCTAGTTAGCAGGCTAGAGTCTCGTTCGTTATCGGAATTAACCAGACAAATCGCTCCACCAACTAAGAACGGCCATGCACCACCACCCACCGAATCAAGAAAGAGCTCTCAATCTGTCAATCCTTCCGGTGTCCGGGCCTGGTGAGGTTTCCCGTGTTGAGTCAAATTAAGCCGCAGGCTCCACTCCTGGTGGTGCCCTTCCGTCAATTCCTTTAAGTTTCAGCTTTGCAACCATACTTCCCCCGGAACCCAAAAGCTTTGGTTTCCCGGAAGCTGCCCGCCGAGTCATCGGAGGAACGTCGGCGGATCGCTAGCTGGCATCGTTTATGGTTAGAACTAGGGCGGTATCTGATCGCCTTCGAACCTCTAACTTTCGTTCTTGATCAATGAAAGCGTTTTTGGCAAATGCTTTCGCTTCTGTTCGTCTTGCGACGATCCAAGAATTTCACCTCTAACGTCGCAATACGAATGCCCCCATCCGTTCCTATTAATCATTACCTCGGGGTTCCGAAAACCAACAAAATAGAACCGAGATCCTATTCCATTATTCCATGCACACGTATTCAGGCGAAGTTTTAGCCTGCTTTGAGCACTCTAATTTGTTCAAAGTAAACGTGCCGGCCCACCTCGACACTCAGTAAAGAGCACCGTGATGGGATTGAGTTGGACCGCCCGTGAAGGCTAAGTCCACCGGCAGGACGTCCCGCGGCACGCCAGTTAACACCGCGTGCGATGAACCGGCGGCGCGGGACACAAATTCGACTACGAGCTTTTTAACCGCAACAACTTTAATATACGCTATTGGAGCTGGAATTACCGCGGCTGCTGGCACCAGACTTGCCCTCCAATTGATCCTCGTTAAAGGGTTTAGAGTGTACTCATTCCGATTACGGGGCCTCGGAAGAGTCCCGTATCGTTATTTTTCGTCACTACCTCCCCGTGCCGGGAGTGGGTAATTTGCGCGCCTGCTGCCTTCCTTGGATGTGGTAGCCGTTTCTCAGGCTCCCTCTCCGGAATCGAACCCTGATTCCCCGTTACCCGTTACAACCATGGTAGGCGCAGAACCTACCATCGACAGTTGATAAGGCAGACATTTGAAAGATGCGTCGCCGGTGCGAGACCATGCGATCAGCTTAAAGTTATTCAGAGTCACCAAGTTGTACGATGACGAGCGTGAACCCGCCACCGATTGGTTTTGATCTAATAAAAGCGCTCCTTCCGTCTCCGGTCGGAGCTCTGTTTGCATGTATTAGCTCTAGAATTACCACAGTTATCCAAGTAAATGTGGGTACGATCTAAGGAACCATAACTGATTTAATGAGCCTTTCGCGGTTTCACCTTAATATGGCTTGTACTGAGACATGCATGGCTTAATCTTTGAGACAAGCATATGACTACTGGCAGGATCAACCAGGGAGCTGTTGCGCGTCGCAAAAAACGTCGTGTGTACAAACATATACACGCGATTTTTTTCGGTATATACAAATATTCGCGTGTGTGGTTGCGCCCTGAATATAAATTTCAGAACGCCACGCGCTTTTATTCGTACATTATACACATTTAAAATCTGCGTACGTATGAATTGACAACACACAGCCTACACACGTTGCTGAATGCTGCGCGAACAGCACACGACAAACGATTTTATCGTGTTTCTAAATAATGTGTATTGGTGTTATACCGGGCGTACCAAGCGCGCGCATATAAGTACACACTCATCGATGGCAGCTTTTTATAATCGGCTATCGAGAGTGAGGGAGCACCCGCGTGCGCGCGTCTACGGTAACCGGAATAAAACTTCGAACATTCTCTCGACCCTTCGCTAGATTTATAGCGACACGGTGTAATCGAAAAGATTAGTTGTCGTTTCAGTTTTAAAGCGTATTTATACGTTTACACGCCGCCGGTGTACGACGTATAATAAATACAACCTTTTTCTCGCCCGGACTTAGGAGAGCCGTCGCATGAGTGGAGGATCGCGGAGAGGATCGAACGAGATCCAGAGAATAATATTCTCTTTATCTTCGTTCTCTCGTCTCCTACGGACCGTTCGATCGCATTTGGACCGCTTACGACTGAGCGCTTGCTAAATCCACGATCTCGCTGTGAGATGACGAGGTGTACACTAGGAGGACACACTCAACCGCCGGACGGTCATACGTGTACAATATGTACGGATTGCGTACACACAACACGCACACACATACGGTTTATAACCCCAGACGGTTACGAAGCGGGAGGACGACACACGTCTCGATCATTTAACGAACTAATTCGTTCGTAAGCGTCCGAACGTGACGTCGTCACTTCACATACAATCGCTCGTTAACACTGCTTCTGCCTCAAACGCTGTTCAGCACCTCCATTTCTGATTGGTTATTACATATCCATATAACGCTTTAACAATGTCCTCAGTAATACCACTTATAATAAATCTGACAACATTGCCGGAATCAAAATAACTGATATATGCCAGCGAGCGTCCAGCCGATTTTAACGGTTTTGGAATCTACACATGTTATAAGTATCGAAAACAAGGTTATAAACGGGTGGTCACTGTGCGTCCGTATATCCGGACGCCCAGTGACTTCGGACGCCGACTGAACCTAAGATTTTACATTGGAGACGCACAGTTGTACATATTAACCGCCAATACGAAGCCAAAAATGCTATACTTCTCAGTTTATACGAATATATATATATATATATATATATATATATATATATATATATATATATATATATATTGGCCCGTGGTACAAGTGAGGCTAGCCCGTGCAAAATCTGCATAACAAGTGAGGACCTCGACCAAGCGAGGACCAATATACGGACCTCACAAGGACTTTGCTTGAAATTTTTGTGGTGAGTTGCGGATATGGTCTTGAGTCAAATTTGAAAATTTCAGCTGGTCCTCATTTTTTTCGTTTTATGGTAAACGTATACATTTTAGTTCACCGCTTTGGCACCAGATGGTTTCTCGAGTTTGTATACCGCCACCCCATATACGTTACATACCAGTGCATGCAACAAGTGAGGTCCTGAAATTCGGCAACGATGAAATGCCGGCAGACTAATGCCTCTCACGATATTTCGCCTTCTCTTTGTGTACTTGATTGTTTAGCTTCCCATATTACACGTTGCTGTCTTTGAGAAGAAAATTAGGTGTTGCGAGTCATAATTTTGTTCACAAGTGCCCCATCATGAGGAACATTTGGAATGAGATCTAAGCGGCTTTTATGGCAGAAAAGTTTTAGATTGCAGGTCATCGCTCTATGCATGAAGGGTTTAATTCTTGAAAGGAGTAGGATCTTCGGTATAGTGATTACTAGATAGTTCTGAAATCATGAACCATGCCCTTATGCGTGAGAACTAGCAGGTGTTTCAATTAGTTTAATATCGAGTGATACAATTTTCGTTTGGAATCTAAGATGGCCAATTCAACTGACGTTTTAGATACCGTGTGATATGCCTTTTGAAATTGTTAAAGCTCATTTTTGTACAACTGAGAAGCATATTTTAGAGTGAGAGTGAGAGAGTGTCTGAGAGAGTAGAGTGCTATCCGAGTCAAATCGTTCCAAGTTCGTCAGATTGTAGCTGCTCCGATAAGCATCCTGAGAGTTTTTGGTCTGGCTTGACCCGATTTCACTCGTTTCATGTCAATCCAGCTTCAGCTTTAAAAATTCGATAAGTTATAAAATGCTTTTCTTTTCAAACATTCCAACAAAATATGTGAATTCCTCTCAGAGTACATATTATTATGTGATAGATGCAATACAGGGTGGGCCAATAGTGAGTAGACGGAGGATTGTTGACTTAGAAGGATATTTCAAAAATCTGTTACTTGATCATGGTAGGGCCCCTGAAGGTTATAACGTTAAAATACTTTCACTCAAACTTTAACGTTTGTATAGGCTGATTATCAAACTAACATTTTTTTAATAGAATCGCCTATATATTATTGCATATTTGAATTGCTTAGTGAATTCTAGTGTGACTTCATGTATCTTATATGGAACTTTAAACGGACCGTTTAGGCGCAAATCACTTTTTTTTGGTATAAGTGGGTATAAGAGAAACAAGAAAAGAACAGAAAACAGCTAAAAACAACAGAAATCAAGCAGATAACAACTGTAAACGGTACAGAACGACCAAATACAACCGAATAGAACAGAAAACAGAGCATAGCAACAGAAAGCAGGCAGATAACAGCGCTAAACAACAGAAAACGACAAAACACAGCCGAATACATCCGAAAATAACAGAAAACAGCTCTCAAAGCAACAAAAAGCAAGCAGATAACGGCTGTAAACGGTAGAAAACGACCGAATACAACTAAATAGAACAGAAAACAGAGCATAACAACAGAAAGCAGGCAGATAACAGCGCTAAACAATAGAAAACGACTAAATTCAGCCGAATACAACAAGAAAATGGAGTCAAGTTGATTGACTCAGTACTTCCCACACATTACTGTGATATCAGTTTATTATTTTCCCATAGCATGAAGCTTTAGTCTGAGATCCCCTTGCAACCAAATCATCGGCAGCCTTCCCTCCCCTAAAATTGTCTTATGCCGCTAAGTATTTCCTTCAGAGGTCAATGGACAGCCTAAAACATCTAAAAACGAAGTTTGGGTTGTTTTCATACTTTTAGTTTTTTGATTATTGCTATATACGCTGTCACTGACACGATATTTAACAAACATACGCGTTTTCCATCCTCACCACGGTAATAATACTGTGTCAAAATTTAATTAGAATCAATGTAATAGTGTCCACGTTACAAAATACAAAAAGATCTAAAGCAATAAATACTCGTATGTATGTATACAGAAAATTCTAAGTCCCTTAGTTTCCGTAATACGCTAGGCAATGTTCGGATGGACCTAAAAAGTTGATTTATGTCGCTAGGTCTTCCTTCACAGCCCCTACCCTACACCCTATTATGAATACAAGAAATTTCTCAGTTTTTCAACCCCCCACCCCCTAACCACCCCAATTTCACCCCACTCAAAAAAAACGCAGAAAATGATCAGGAACCTCTAAAACGCTTAAAAACGAAGTTTGAGCTGTTTTTATATTTTTACTTTTTTTTATTATTTCTGCGCCGCCACTGGCACGATTTATAAAAACCATACGCGTTTTCCATCCTCGCCACGGTAGTAATACTGTGTCAAAATTTCATTAACATCAATTCAACAGTTTCCTTGTAACACAATATAGAAGGATCTAAAGCAATACTCTCGTATGTTTACACCAGAAAAAAATCTAAGTCCTTTGGTTTCTGTAATAGGCAAGGCAATGTTCGGATGGACCTAAAAAAGTTATTTATGTTGCTAGGTCTTCCTTCATGGGTCAGTGGGCAGTCTATTATGAAAGCAACAAATTTTTCAATTTTACAACCCCCCACCCCCCAACCACCCCAATTTCACCCCCACCAAAAAAAAAGTAAAAAATGATCAGGAACCTCTAGAACGCCTAAAAACGAAGTTTGAGGAATATTTAATTTTTTTTGTTTTTTGCTAATTACTCCGCCGCCCCTGCACCGATTTTCAAAATTATAAGAACATTACCTACTACGACCCCCCAGCATATCGCTGCCCAAATTTCATCACAATCCATGCAGCGGTTACTGAGATTACGAGGACACAAAAACGCGTACAGACAGACCGACAGACAGACAGACAGACAGACAGACCGACAGACAGACAGACCGACAGACAGACCGACGGAAATGAGTGACGTGGATTTTCGTTATGTAGACATCATGAAACGCCCAAAAAGTGTATTATCTCAAAATCGAAAATTTTCGCGATCACAATACTCCCCTCACCTATCGGTGTGGGAAGTAAAATTGAATATCGCAGCGATCATAAACTTTACGGTGTGACTAAGCATAAAACGTGTCATCTTAGGTCATACGATCAAATTTGAATTCTTTTTGTACTTGGAGAAATCAGTAGAATAATTAAGGAAATTTCAATCACATGTACCTTGATTATTTAAAATGGGAATGCCTAATTTTTCTTATACCATCGAATCTAAAACCTGATAACCTTTCCAACAATGTAGGATTGTTGGAATCAATCTTTTTTAATTTTCATTTTATTTCAAATTTTAAGTCAAATCGGTGTTTTACACTTTCCCAGCTTATAAGCAATCTAGCAGTCCATGAAAAATAAACAAAAACCTGTTCAGATGGAAGAAACCAACTAACTTTGCATAAAAACGCAAACAAACTAGATTAGTGAGGTAAGATTATAAAAATGTCTTACAAGATATCAGCTCTAACCAGAAACGACAGCGGCAACAAGAAGGCTTACTTTTCGCAGCCTATTAGCTATACGCAAATATCCAAAATCAGTACAAAAAAATTAAATAAAAGACAAAATACCAGCGATCGTTACTGGCAGGAGAGTATCTATATTTTCAGAATAAATTTTCACATTTATTTCCATAAAATAGCCGTAAGTCAAAAGTGATGATGCCTTTGACTGGAGCCCTTCAAATTCTTCACTGGTACTTCTACTTATTAGCAAAATCGCAAAAAATGAAAACTGAATTGCAGTATGTTATATGATAAAACATTATTTACTTGGTAGGAACATACATGAAATAAACACAGTTACAACATGGAGTAATAAAAAAATCTAACAATCACATCAATAGATGCTCAGAGTGCTCCAGTTAGAGATATCTTTACTTTTGACTTAACAGAAATGACTACTTTTCTATCCCATTAAATGTGAAATTTCATTCTGACGATGCTAAACTGTCAGCAGCAATCATTGGTAGTTTTTTTTTGTTTCAATATTTTTAATCGTTTTTTGGTATCAAGCTCTAGTAGATCTCAATAGCTGGTAGGCTGTGGAAAAATAACACTTCTGTCATACGCCAGCTGGTCATTGTCATTAGATTTCTTATCGCTGTTGTTAGAGATTATGTGTTGTAAGGAATTTCCGTTTGTTGTGTTGTTTAGTTTGTTTGTGTCTTTCTACTAAGTTAGTTGGTTTCTTCCATCTTAACGGGCTTTTGTTTGTTTTTCATGACTTGCTAGATTTCTTATAAGTAGGAAAACTGAAAAACACTGATTTGACTGAAAATTTTAAATAAAATGGAAACTAAAAAGATTGAGATCGAGGTAATAAAATTCTGCATTTGATTCTGTAAACAAAAATGGGTATACCTTATTTGAACAAATCAAGTTCTCTGTGACTGAAGTTTCCTTAATTAATCTACTGATTTCAAGTACAAAAAAAAATTGAATTTAACCGTCTGACCTAAGGTGACGCATCTCATGCTTAGTCGTACCGCAATGTCACGGCCTTCTAAGATTTATAATCACTGCGATATTTAAATTTTTTCTGATACCTACCTTGATATAATCAAGAATGCTGATTTGTGCCTAAACGGTTCGTTAAAGTTCAATATAAGATACATTGAGTCACACTAGAATTCACCAAGGAATTCAAATATGCAATAATGTATCGGGAGTCGCCTTCAAAAAAATGTAAGTTTGATATGAACCACCCTATATAGACATCAAAATTTAAGTGAAAATATTCAACGTTATATCACTCAAAGGTCCCTACCATGACCAAGTGACAGATTTCTGAAATATGTTTTAGTAAGTCAACAATGCTCCATCTGCTCACTATTGGTCCACCCTGTATATGTGAATGAACGTATCAAATGTCTACTGGGTCAGTAACCGAATAAGTTGAAAAAGTACCTATATAATTTCATATTTTTAGGCCAATGGAGGGTATTTTATGTTTACAACAAATTTTCAAGGTTTCCACCCTCCCCACCTTAACAATTTCAGCCCCTCCCAGAAATGGTAGATGATTAACTCATAAAACGCTCAAACAGAAGTCTGAGGGGTTTTGCCTTTTACTACGCCAACGCACAGCTTTCATGAAATGAAGCTTTACCTATTACCACCCAGCAGAATGCCGCTTTTCAGATTTCATCCACTTAAAAAACGCAACTTAGGTACACCTAAACCATATGACCAACTCTGGTTAATTAAAATGAACAATTCTTTTAGATCGACAAAAAATACTCGGGTGGTCCTCAGTTTGCCGCGTATATCACCCGGTCCTCGTTTATCAGTTCTAATAGTATGAACAGGTATACACTGCACACATGACGTGAAAAAGTCGAAATTAGCATAACAATACTGATGTTTGAGTCCTTTACGGCCGCCACTAGTCCTCGCTTATTCCTCCTACTCGTATAAAGATACTTGTGTATACTTATGTGCAGAGTGCAGCTGCGGCCTAAATAATCTCTGATAGGATTTTTGTGTATTTTTTTATTTAAACTTTTGTGCACCCCCTTTCAAAAATTCAGGAACCGCTGCTGTTCCACAGTTTAAAAAACATTCTCTGTCCACCTTTAAAGCTGAACTCCAGTAGTATTTAGTTGTTACATCGATTTTGCTAGTAGAAACGGCAGTTCTACGTGAACAGCAGACGTGTAGTCACCGAGGTATCAAGCCTTCAGATTACGTTACTAAGGACAAATTTTCATTTGATTTTATTTGTCAAGGAATAGGTAGGCACAGAAAAGGTCTCAAAGTAACAGATTTATTTTTTATTTAACGTGTCGGCAGCTGTTTCGTAATATCTGTTTCAGATGTCATTGCCTATACATTTCAAGAAGATAATTGAAGACAGTGAATCAATCGACACATCATGATACTTGAAAATCTTATAGTAAATAGAAGTCTATAATCGACCTTATGGATCGATTTACCTGGAGACACGTTTTAGGACGCAGTGCAGATAAATAACAAAGTTCATTGACCGCAGCGGTAGTATTTCATCTAAACTAATCGAACAGGAGGACCAATGAATGGTAGCTTAGACGGAATAAGCAACCAGCAAGCATATCCAGAGCCGGTTCAAACCCCCCCATGAGTATTCCCATGAATGAAATAACTACTAAAATAATACAAAATAAAGATAATCAAGGATGCTTTCTCCAAGCTTAGTGATTTATTCTACTACTAACCAATCCCTCGGTGTTCATGACACATAAGCAGCGATACAATCTATACAGATGTTTAACAAATTAAGACATTACATATTCTTTTATACATGATCCCCTCCTAAGGTCACCATGAACCCCCTCCATGGTCAACGCCTAGCTACGGCCCTGAGTATATCTCTGTACTAATAGGAGAGAACAAGTGATCACCGGTACAAAACGATCTGACCATCTTAGTATTTAAAAAATAGTTGCACTTTTTCCACATTCTCTGTATATCTCTACGATTAGAACAAATATGCGAGGACCGGTAGCTAAGGCAATAACCGAGGTCCACATACATATTAATTAATCGATACTACCCTACCATCTGAAATGCCTTTCGCGCCTTTTTATGACCTCTGCTTCTTTTTAGGTAATTTTATTTCCCACACCGATAGGAAATTGTGATAGGTATTGTGATCGAGAAAATTTTGGATTTTGAGGTAATACGCTTTTTTGGGCGTTTTATGATGTCTATATAACGTCGGTCTGTCTGTCTTTGCGTGTTTTTCTAGGCTAGTCACATCAGTAACCGTGGATTGTGATAGAATTTGGGTACCGGTATCCTATGGGGTCCTAGTAGGTATTGCTCCTATAATTTTAAAAATCGGTGCATTGGCAGCGGAGTAATTTGCAAAAAACAAAAACCTCGTTTTTGGGCGTTTTAGGATTTGATGATAATTTTCTACTTTTTTGGGTGAAAGTGTGATTGGGGTCATTGGGGAGGGGGGGAGCGGAGGGTTGTAAAACTCAAAAATTTGTTGTATTCATTATAGAGATTTTCATTAAAATGCAGGCCTCCAAACTAAAACCCTAATAAAACATAATTGTATTGTCGGATTTCGAAATTTTTGGTATCAGTCCTTAGAAAATATGCTATCACGTCATTACCAACTAAAAAAAGGGATCAGGTATAACACTCTTGATAGTGTCAAGATTAGCATGCTTTGAAAAGTGACTTCAAAAACGTTACAAAAAGAGGAATCTTTAAAATATCACCAAATAATTAACCGTGCGCTTTAAGGTAAACACATGCCTTTCTAGTTGTTCATTGGTACCATAAGCTTGTTGTAAATGTGGTAAAACATATGCAGTAAGAGATTTAAACTCTAAAGGCATATTGGATCGCTAAGAGTGCAAAAATTCAACAGACGGTTTGGCAAAAGCTTGTCATCAGGTTTTTAATTTTTGTTATGGTTACTTGAATGATGTGCTATCACATCACGATTAGTCATAAAAAGTGATCAGTTGACCAAAACTTCGGTATATGGCCTAAAAACTGTAATTTTAGATAACTTCAAGTTGCGATTTAAAATAGATTCGTCTTAAGAAGTTAGGCAAGCAAACAGAACATGCAGACCACGTTATAAAGTGTCTTGTAACCGTAGATTTTCAGTTATGTATGAATTCATCCGTCCAAAGAATCCTAGTTAAAAAAGTTGCATCTCCGGCATCCACATGAAGCATAAGTCGACAAAAATCCATTCTTCTGACAGGATCGCCTTCCTCCAAAATGTGTACTGGCATGAAATGGTACGGATGTACGGATACGTACCAGCTGTTTGCGCAGTGAACCACATCTTCCGCTAAGAAATACCAGCAACAGCGTAGGTGGAGCTGTAGGATGATTTCCTTGTATGCGTGAACACCAACGCCGTTGCCCGTTCTAAAAGTAGAGACGCAGCTGTCACAACCTACTGTATCTTAATTTGCGCAGGCGTGCGTTCATTACTGTTGATCCACAGCACAAAATCTACAGTTTCAGCTTTAGCGTATGTATGTTCATGACTGATCCATAATACGAGGTGGTTCCCTAAAGATATCATGCTTAACTTTAGCCCTACTTCGTTCTGGATTATTTACAACCTCTCATTTATACACTTGTGAAAATCTATGGATACACGATACTTTATAAAGTGGCTTGCATGTTCTGCTTGATTATCTACCATCTTTTAAGAAATTACCTAGCGACTTTTTAAGACGATTCGATTTTAAGTTAAAACTTGTAGTTTTCTTCTAATATCATACAATTTGTAGACCCTATACTGAAGTTTTAGTTGATAGATCTATTTTTTATGATGTAATAGAACATTATTAAAGTACACAAAAATTAAAAATCCGATGACACGTTTTTGCATACGGTTGTTGAAATTTTGCGGTCCCCGAGATCCAATACACCTCTAGAGCTTAAATGCAATTTTGTTGCCTATGTTTACCATTTATAAGAAGTTTGTGGTACCAATGGATAACTAGAAAGATGGGCATGTATTTACCGTAAAGTACGTGGTTAACTATTTGGCGATCTTTTAAGATAAATTCCTTTTTTGTAATGTTTCTTGATGTCACTTTTCAAAACATGCTGATTTTGATACTATCTCGAGTTTGAGTGTTTGATACATGATCACTTTCTTTTAGTAAATAATGACGTGACATCGTCTTTTCTAATCACTAATACTAAAAATTCCAAAATCCGACGATGAAATTTTGTTTTATTATGGTTTTCGTTTGGAGGTCTGCATTTCAATGAAAATCAAATTTAGGTATCTCTGAAACAGTTGAAAATCGGACTCTACTTTATATAACTTTTGTGTTGGAAATAAACTATACGCCTTCTCCTAAAGTATTTTCCATTCGTCCATTGACCTATTAAAGAGTGCTAGCGGCGCGGCGGCCCTTTAGGTCCATCCGATCATTACCTTGCCTACTACAAAAACCAATGGACTTGGAATTTTCGGATATATGCATACACATACGAAAATTGTTTTAGATCGTTAATGAAACTTTGCCACAGTATGAATACCGTGTCAAGCATGGAAAATGGGTATGCTTTTTAGAAATCGTGCCGTCACTACGGCGCAGCGACAATAAAAAAGCTAAAAACATAAAAACAGCTCAAACCAGTTTTTAGACCTTTTGGGGGTTCCTGATCATTTTCTGTTTTTTGAGTGGGGGTGAAATTGAGGTGGTTGGGTTGAGAGGTGAAGGGTTGCAAAACTAATAAAGTTTTTGTATGCATAATAGGCTCTCCATTGACCTACAAAAAAAGGACCTAGCGACATAATACACTTTTTAGGTTTATCAGAACGTTGCCTTGATTGTTACAGAAACTGAGGGATTTTTTCTGGCGTATGTTTTATACGAGTATTGCTTTACATAGTTCTGTATTATGTAACCTGAAATTGATTTTAATTACATTTCGACACAGTAGTATTACCGTGACGAGGGTGGAAAATGCGTATGGTCTTTAAAAATCGTGTCAGAACTAAAAATATAAAAATAACTCAAACTTCGTTTTTAGGCGATTTGGGTGTTCCTGGTCGTTTCGTTTCATCCAATTAAAGCTCGAAGAATAAAACCAGTGTCGATCTAGTTCCTACGGAGAGGAGTATCAAGAAACTATTTACTAGAGTTTTTGTGTTGGATGTTTTTTGAGGGCAGGAGGGTGATGATTTGGTTGCAAGGGCATCTCAGACTATAGCTTAATGCAAAGGGAAAATAATAAACTGATATCACTTTAATGTGTGGGAAGTACTAAGTTAGTCAATTATTGTTCATATTGATTGAACCTCATATATAACTGTACAGTACAAATTCCTGAATTCATAAATGTTGTACCCCTGTCAAGCATATCTACCCTTATCTAACAGTATATTCTTGTTACAGATTTGTTGCCTTTCTAGTTAACTTTATTGTATCACAGGCATAGACACGTTTTATGACGCCAAATGCCAACCGAAAGTGCAGTCAACTTATTCACGCGTTAAATTAAATCAATTTTCGAATTACGCGTCTACAAATATTGAATAATTCCCAAAACATGGTCAGATATTAAAAAAATAGAAGTCAAGTTTATTGATTCAGTTCTTCTCAGGAATACTTGTTTTTCATAACGAAGGGCGATACCATTTTCAACATCAGCGATTTAGCAATTACGACTGTGAAGCAAAGCGAGTCATGTCCTATTTCAGTTGGTCTGATTGAAAAAGTCTTGCTCCTGTAGTCGCAGTGCCTAGACTAGTCAATAGACGTTCAAAATAGATCCGTTGAACTAAGTTAGTAGAGGGGTCGAATTTTTCGCTATATGTGCCACGCGGTATCTACATCCCTATAGTCGAATTTTAACAAAGGAAAAGGTTAATTTTACATTTAGTTGCATTTATTTTCACTTAGTTGAAATCCGTAGTAGCACATGTTAATGAATGTTATTTTACTCCATGAAAGCTGAATCAGTATATCTCTTTACGAATAGGAGGAATAAGCGAGGACCGCTGGCGGTGGTGACTTACTCGTAGATATTAGTATTATTAAGCTAATTTCGACTTTTCTGCATGTCATGTTTACTGTCTTTACGTGTTTATGCTATTAGAACTGATAAACGAGGACCGGCTGACATGCACGACAAACTGAGAACCACCTGAGTATTTTTTGTAAACGTTTTTCCTGCTCTTCTCGTACACGACAACTGCATTAAAACCAAATCGGCCGCACAACGAATACATCACATGAAAGTCTCCTGTGTGCATGCCGAAAGTTGCGTTTTTAAGAGGACGATATCTTTATAAATAGCAGCATGGTGCTGGGTAGTAATAGGTAAAAATGGAGTCAAGTTGATTGACTCAGTACTTCCCACACATAATGATGATACCATTTTATTATTTCCCATTGCATGAAGCTATAGCCTAAAATCCCCTTGCAACTGAATTATCGCCCATCCGCCTCCAAAAACAACATCCAACACAGAAACCCTCGTAAATAGTTTCTTACGTCTCCCTTCTTAGGAACTAGGGTGCCACAGTTTTTTCTACATGCTTGAACTGGACAATGCGAAACAATCAAGAGCCTCCAACCCGTCTAAAAACGAAGTTTGAGCTGATTTTATGTTTTTGATTATTGCTGCGCCGCCTCTGACATGGTTTTTCAAAAACAGATTCGTTTTCCATTCTCGCAGCGGTAATTCTGTGTCAAAATTTTATTAAAATCAATTCAATAATTTTCGCTTTACGCAAGATACATAGAACGAAATAAAGCAAAACTCGTATGTGCAGATCACAAAATTGGTTCCTGTAATAGGCAAGCCAATGTTCGGATGGACCTAAAAAAGTGCAATATGCCGCTAGGTATTTATTTCTTCTTCAGGTCAATAGACGAACTATTATAAATACAGCAAATTTTTCCGTTTTACTACCCCCCACCCCCCAACCGCCCCGATTTCACCCCACCCAAAAAAATTTGAAAATGATCAGGAACCCGTAAAACGCCTAAAAACGATGCTTGAGCTGTTTTTATATTTTTAGTTTTTTTATTATTGCTGCGCCGCCACTGACACTATTTTTCCAAAACATACGCGTTTTTCATCCTCGGCTTGGGAGTAATACTATGTCAAAATTTCATTAAAATCAATTGAACAATTTTCGCGTTACGCGATATCGAACGATCTAAAACAATACTCGTATGTGTACATCATAAATTCTGATGAACATCAATTCAGTAATTTCAACATTATAAAATACAGAACGATCTAATATGTATACATCGGAAAATTCTCAACGTCCCGTGGTTTCTATAATAAGCATGCAACGTTCGGATGGACCTAAAAAAGTGTATCATGCCGCTAAGCCTTTCATTCACATATTAATGGACAGCCCATTGCGAATAAAACAAAATTTTCAGTATTACAACCCCCCACCCCCCAACCACCACAAATTCACCCCCACCCAAGAAAAAATGGAAAATGATCAGGAACCCCTAAAACGCTTAAAAACGAAGTTTGAGGCATATTTGACATTTTTCGTTCCGCCCCCGTATAACGATTTTCAAAATTATAGGAACATTACCTACTACGACCCCACAGCATAACGCTGCCCAAATTTCATCACAATCCATGCAGCGGTTATTGAGATTACGAGGGTAGAAAAACGCGACAGACAGACAGACCGACAGACAGACCGACAGACCGCCAGACAGACCGACAGACAGACCGACAGACAGACCGACAGACAGACCGACAGACAGACCGACCGACAGACCGACAGACAGACCGACAGACAGACTGACAGACAGACCGACAGACAGACCGACAGACCGACAGACCGACAGACCGACAGACCGACAGACCGACAGACAGACCGACAGACAGACCGACAGACAGACCGACAGGCAGACCGACAGACAGACCGACAGACAGACCGACAGACAGACCGACAGACAGACCGACAGACAGACCGACAGACAGACCGACAGACAGACCGACAGACAGACCGACAGACAGACCGACAGACAGACCGACAGACAGACCGACAGACAGACCGACAGACAGACCGACAGACAGACCGACAGACAGACCGACAGACAGACCGACGGAAATGAGTGACGTGGATTTTCGTTATGTACACATCATAAAACGCCCAAGAAGCGTATTATCTCAAAATCGAAAATTTTCGCGATCGCAATACTCCCCTCACCTATCGTGTGGGAAGTAAAAATTCATTTTATAAACAGCTTCGCTTTGGTGTAGTGAGAGACAAAACCCCTCAGAATTATTTTTATAAGTTACCAATCATCTACCGTTTTTGGGAGGGGATGAAATTGGGAAGGTGGGGATGGGAGAGTCGAAATCCCGAAAATTTCTTGTAAACATAAAATACCCTCGATTGCCCTAAAAATATGAAATTCTAGGCTTTTCAGACTTATCCGAATACTGACCTAGGAGACATTTGATACGTTTATTTACCTATACAGGGTGGGCCAACACTGTGCGGACGGAGGATTGTTGACTTACTAACACATATTTAAAAAGGCTGTCACTTGGTAGGGGGTGGGAACCCTTGACTGCTATAACGTTAAAATATTTTCGCTTAAATTTTTAAGTTTATACAGGGTGATTCATAATAAAATTACATTTTTTAAATGAATGGAGTGGAATATATTATTGCGTATTTAGATTGCTTGGTAAATTCTAGTTTGACCCCATGTATTTTATATGGAACCTTAAACGAACTGTTTAGGTGCAAATCACCATTCTTGGTATAAGTAGGTATCAGAAAAAAATTGAGTATCACAGTGATTACTAATCTTAGAAGGCCACGACTTTTCGGTACGGCTGAGCATAACGTGCGTCAGACGGTTAAATTTGAAATCTTTTTGAACTTGGAAAAATCAGTAGATTAATTAAAGAAACCTCAGTCACAGATAATTTGATTTTTTTCCCTATAATGGTCAAATTTTAACAGAGTTCTTATCTAAGATACCAAATTACCTACATCCCTGCAAAGGTTAATTTTACATTCAGTTGTATTTATTTTCACTCAACTGAAATCCGTACTAGCACATATTAATGAATGTTATTTTACTGCATGAACGTTGAATTAGTATACCTCTATACGAATAGGTGGAATAAGTGAGGACCGGTAGGCGGTGGTAAATCACTCGAAGATATTAGGATTGTTAAGCTAATTTCGCATTTTCTACCTGTTATGTATAATATACAGTGTTTACGTGTTTATACTATTAGAAGTGATAAACGAGGACCAGGTGATATAGACGACAGAGGACCACCTGAGTATTTTTTGTAAGCGTCTTTCTTGCCCTTTTACTATTATTGTTCTTCGAGTAGGTATATTCTCGGATCGATCTGAAATTCATGTAACCGTCAACCGTACTGAACCCGAATCGGCCGCACAACGCATATACAGGGTGAGTCAAGCTCAACGCCTCGGACTCTTGTGACCAAAACGATACCACTTTTAGAAAAATCGACTTTGCGAGTGTATGTAGGTCGAGTTAAACTACATTTAAAAAATAATGACCTTTATACAGGGTGTCTAATAAAAGCGTGACATATCAAAGCTGTTTTTTTTAATGGAATACCCTGTACATTATTGCATATTTAGACTCCAGTGCATTTTAGTGTGACTTTATGTATCACACATGGGACTTTAAGCGAACCGTTTAGGTACAAATCACAATTTTGGGTAAAGGTAGATGTCAGAAAAAAATTGAATATCGCAGCTATTATAAATCTTAGAGGGCTATGACTTTGCCGTGTTACTAAGCATGAAATGTGTCAGCTTACGTTAGACGGTCGAGTTCGAATTACATTTGTACTTGGAGAAATCGGTAGATCAATCAAGTAAACTCCAATCAAAGGTAACTTGATTTTTTCAAATGGGAATGCATAATTTTTTTTATACCATCGAATGTGCAATTTGATAAGCTTTCTAATGATATGCAGTTGTAAATATAAATCTCTGGTAGTTTTGATTTAATTTCAAACTTTCAGTAAAACCGGTGTTTTTCAATTCTCCTACCTATAAGCAACTTAGCAGGCCATGAAATATGAGCGAAAAACTGTTCAGATGGAACAAAACAACTAACTTAGCAGATAGTTATGGACGAACTAAAGTAAAAGGACAAAATTATAAAAATGACTTACAACAAATCAATTCTAACCAGAAATAGCAGACATAACACATCTAAGGTCAAAACGCAGCTGGAGTATGACAGAAATAGGTATTGTTTACAGCATACCGGCTACTACAATATTCTAAAGATTGAAGATTCACAAAACCATTGTGAATTTTGAAATGAAAGGAAATCTACCACGTAATGTTGCTGGCAGCTTAATAGCTTCAGAATAAAATCTCACATTTCATGATTTAAAAAAATAGTAACCGATACCTCTGACTGGAGTTCTGCAAATTTTTCAATACTCATAAGCAAGATTGCCGAAAATGAAGAATAAATTAAAAATCTGCTCTAATTATTAAACATAATTTACCTGGCAGAAAATTAAAATATGATTTGTCAGTATTCCTTTTTTGTGATCTTGCTAATAGATACTGAAAAGTTCAAAGGACGACAGTGAGAGGTATCACTACTTTTGCCTTTGACGGAAATGACTACTGTTTTATGCCATTAAATGTGAAATTGCGCTCTGAAGATATTAGACTGACGGCAACGATCGCTGGAAGTTTTGTTTTCATTTCAAAGTGTTTAGTGATTTTGGAAATTTTTGATCTGTAGTACATTGCAGTCGCTAGTAGGCTGTAAAAGTCATCCATTTCTGTCATACTTCAGCTTCTCTTTAACCTTAGACATGTTATCGCCGTTGTTTCTGGTTAGAGTTGATTTGTTGTAGGGAATTTTTATAATCTTGTTCTTTTACTATAGTTCTGCTGGATGTTTTTGCTAAGTTAGTTGTTTTCTTCCATCTGAATATGATTTTGTTTATATTTCATGGCCTGCTAGTTTGTTTATAGGTAGGGAAATTGAAAGACACTGATTTGATTGAAATCTCGAAATTTAATAAAAACTACCATAGATTGATATTCACAACCTGATATAATTAGAAAGCCTATCAAATTGCACATTTGATCGTATAAAAAAAATTATGCATTCCCTTTGAAAAAGTCAAGTTACCTTTGATTGAAGTTTCCTTAATTGATCTACCGATTTGTCCAAGTACAAATGTAATTCGAACTCGACCGTCTAACGTAAGCTGATACATTTCATGCTTAGTAACATGGCAAAGTCACAGCCCTCTAAGATTTATAATAGCTGCGATATTCAATTTTTTTCTGACATCTACCTATACCCAAAATTGTGTTTTGCACCTAAACAGTTCGCTTAAAGTCCCATGTGTGATACATAAAGTCACACTAAAATGCACTGGAGTCTAAATATGCAATAATGTACAGGGTATTCCATTTATAAAAACAGCTTTGATATGTCACGCTTTTATTAGACACCCTGTATAAAGGTCATTATTTTTTAAATGTAGTCCAACTCGACCTACATACACTCGCAAAGTCGATTTTTCGAAAAGTGGTATCGTTTGGTCACAAGAGTCCGAGGCGTTGAGCTTGACTCACCCTGTATAACTTTAAAATGATCTGTGCGCATGCTGAAAGTTGGAAATAATGTAATCATTTTGTACTACAGGATGGATGGTGGAGGGCTATGAATAGAGATGGGCATATCGGGTCATTTTTAAGATGCGGATCACCGGATCTAGAACACCTCAAAGATCCGGAACAATGATCCGGTTCACGAGTCAGTCGGATCCCGACTAGCGAATGCAATCCTTCACCTTCGATCTCAAGATCGAAGGTGAACGATTGGTCAACCGAAGCACGAGGGAACCGCCCAATCTGGGTACTCGGTGCAGACAGAAATGAGCCAGTACAGTGCAGTACACTTCATGTATAATTTATTAATTTGTTTTATCTTTATATCAGATGATATTTATGTTTTTATAAATATGTACCTAGAAGATGTATATGTATTAATACTATTCTTTATAAATTGCGATTTGAGAAAATAATTATTCAGTTTTGAGTTTCTCGTATTTGTTAAAATACACTCCTAGCACGTAAAAGGAATTTTTTGTCTCTACTATAAACAGCCACAATTCACCATACAAGAAAAATATTCATTTATTATTCGCCCTAAAATATCTATCTAAATATTCTTTTAAATTCAGATCCCAGAACATTGAGCATTATGGCTATCCTGTAGCTTAAGCAGAACACTTAACCGAAAACTGAACATCGCCAATCGTCATATCGACTGACCGACATATATCGCTGTGGCACGCACCATCATGCTTTGTGATTCTGATGAACAAGCCGCCGAATTTATGACCCGACTGACCCGTTGACCCGTTGAGATTACATTTAGGATTCGGTTCAGTTAGGTCACCTTAAAGATCCGGATCAATGAACCGGATCAGAACCGTTCTACACATCTCTAGCTATGAAAATGAAAAAATTGCTGTATTCATAATAGGCTGTCTAAAGCTTATCAAAAAATGGCCAAATATATGAAACTTGTCAATCTTGGGTTAATTCCGCATAATGATGTAACATTTAATAATTTAATGTAAAATCTAAATGCTAAAAGTAAAGCCATTACACACACACATACAGACTACACGCAAACACATTGACCTGTGAGAGAAAGACCCAGCGGCATAATACACTTTTTTAGGTCCATCCTAACAGTGCCTTGCGTATTGCAGAAAACAAGGGACTTCGAATACGAGTTTTGCTTTAGGTCGTTCTGTATTTGGTGGAAACTTTTGTTTGATTTTAATGAAATTTTGACATAGTATTATTACTGTGTCGAGAATGAAACTGCGTATGGTTTTTAGAAATCGTATCAGTGGCGGCGCAGCAATAATGAAAAAAACTAAAAATATAAAAACATCTCAAACATCGTTTTTAGGCGTTTGAGACGTGACTGATCATTTTCTACTTTTTTGGTAAGGGAGAAATTGGGATCGTTGGGGGGTGAGGGGTTGTAAAACTGAACAGCTTATTGTATTCATAATAGGCTGTCCATTGACCTGTGACACTTTTTTAGATCCATCCGAACATTGTCTAGCCTATTGCAGAAACCAAGAATTTCCTGATGTATACGTAATAATGGCATTCCTCTAGATCGTTCTGTAGCGTGGAAAATATTGAACTGATTTTGATGAAATCTCGACACAGTATTACTAGCAAATACTATTAGCTTAGCGAGGAGGGTAAACGCGTTTGGCTTTTAATTGAAAACCCCAATTTTCTGTTGTATACATAAGGGTATTGCTTTAGACCGTTCTGTACTATATAACACAGTGTTATTTCCGTTGCAAGGTTGGAAAGCGCGTAAGGTTTTTAGAAATCGTGTCAATAGCGGTGCAGCTTGTATTTGGTTGCAAAAAGATCTCAGATTATAGCTTCACGGTATGGGAAAACAATAAACTGGTATCACCGCAATGTGTGCGAAGTACTAACTCACTCAGCTTGACTTAATTTTATGTTCATAAATCCGCCATCACAAAGATGATATTTCAAAAGCATGCACCTTTTTCGACCCCACCGTGGTAATAATAATCTGTCAAAGTTTTATTGCTAATGTTAGATACACACGTTAGATAAAAACCTTGAGTCCTCAAACTATGTAAAGGCAAGCCAAGTACAGAACATTACAACGACCAACTTTATTCAGTATCACGGAAAGTCCATCACCCAAATTTTAGCACCTTACTAAAAGGAAAAATATTAATCAGATATTCTTAAAATTCACACAAAAATAACAAAAGCAAAGTCTCAAGGACTATTCGCCAATAAATGGAAAAACAATGTAGTTACAAAGATCTATATAACACTGATTCTAAATCAATTATTTGGAGGATTCATGACCATATGTCTATGGGAGCAGAACATGATGTCAAAGCATTTGTGAATTCACACATCATTGAAGTCCATCAGGTTACACGTTACAACAACAGGGTAGTTGCTGTAAAGTGTAATTTAAAAAACACCTATTCAGTAAAAGTCGTAGAACGGCTTATATTGCGGTGTCAATTTGGCAACACAGCTATGACCTCGCTTGGTGCGTTGTATACCGATTTCGGACCTCCGTTGTTCTCTGGGATAAAAAGCGGGTATATCGTGGCTCACTTAATTCTTTCATTGAAAGGTCCTCACTTGTCTCGATATACACGTATCCATTTTCTCATCGGTAAAATAGCTTTCATGTGTATATTTGAATGTTTCTTATCAAATGGCACATCTTCGTAATATCTATCGTAAAATGATGCCATTATCTCGTTGTCCTCACTTGGTCACTAATATGTACTGTCCTCACTTGGTGCGCCAGTCAAGTATATATATATATTCGTATATATATATATATATATATATATATATCCCGGCTCTGGGCAAGGTGGCGGTGCCTCGGATCGCCCTGACGACGACACACGCAACGACATGGACCGTTTTAGGTGGACGACGGAACTGAAGGATGACCTGCTGAGCTGCTACGAGAGCAGTAGCCCGCGCCGTAGGGGATACATGTCCCGCATGCATGGGAGGTGGTGTGAAATGCATCCAGAGCATAGCACAATTACCTCCCAGAGCTTGCGGAACCAGGTATTTTACCTTCGGGGGCAGGGATACGTTCGTGCTCCAGCTCAGCCTGCCCCTCCGGCGACTGAAAGGCCTGTTAACCAGGCTGAAAGGTCGCCGATGAGGCCCGCTGAGAGGGAAATCGACGAAGCCGTCTCACCTGGAGATTTCAGTGACCGAAGGGCCTTGCATAACAACAAGAGGTCCTTCAAGCTGGCAGATTTAAAGAGAGAGGATGAGGCGTTGAGTGAACGTCTATCGGAGGTCTCTGACATTTGGAGCATCAATTGCGAAATTTACGCTGCGGCTCTGAGGCTGGCTGGACAGGGGAGAGTGAGAGACTCTCCTGTCGAGAGAGCACAGAGGCGGGTGCGCCAGATGGAAGCGAAAATCCAGTTGGCTCGCCAAGAAGCATCCCGTATCCAGTGTGTGATGGAATATAGAGCGGCCGGTAGGCCTTTTACGCGCCGCGTGCGCCAGATAGCCCGAGAGCTAAGGCGCGACCATCACACGCTCAGTCAAGCGGTACTGGTTGTTGTCAAGCAGCATTGTCTTGACAGGATACGGACGCTAATCGCTGCTAAACGATCACTGGTGACGCGGGCGAGAGGTTTGGAGGAAAACAGATTGTTTTCCGAAAAGCCTGCTCGTCTCTTCCAACAGCGACCACCAGTCATAGAGCAGCCGCCAACTGCTGATCGCGTGGAGACTTTCTGGAGGGGCATTTACGAACACCCCAAACCTCTCCAAGCAGACACTCCGGCCTTGGCGCAGTTCGAGTCCGTTTGTAGGAGGACTCCAAACCTGAATGTACTGCGTCACCCGATAAACACGGAAGAAATTCTTGGTGCCTTACGAGGCGCAAAGAATTTCGCAGCTCCTGGCCCGGATGGCATAAACACCTACTGGTTGAAAAAGTTTCCCAGTTGCCACCGGCATTTAGCTAGAGTTTTTAACTCGTGGCTAAATCAGGAGCAGCCAATTCCGGCTTGGTTTGTCGAGGGTCGAACCGTGCTTCTCCCGAAGACCGGAGATTTGTCTGATCCTAAAAACTACAGGCCAATAACATGTCTGAACGCATGTTACAAGCTCTTCACCAGAATCTTGTACATGCGTATCCTTCAAGCTGTAAATCCCGTATTTCTCAGCGTATATGAACAAAGAGGGTCTAAGAAAGGAGTAGCTGGCTGCAGGGATAACCTGTTGATTGACCGCTGTGTCACACAGGACTCCGTGCATTACCTGCGAAACCTTTCTATGGCCTGGATCGACTATCGGAAGGCATTCGACACTACGTCTCATGAACTGATTGTGCGGCTGTTGGAATGTCTTTCGGTAGATGATCAAATAGTGGGATGCATCAAACAACTGATGCCGCTCTGGAAGACTCGGTTCACTATAACATCGGGTGAAACCAGGGTTCGAACAGAGTTGGTATCATTTAAAAGAGGGGTCTTCCAAGGAGACTCCTTGAGTCCCTTGCTCTTTTGCATCTCGCTACTGCCTTTGTCCATAGCGCTGAAAAATACTAAGGGATACAGCTGTGGCAAGCCCAATTACCGGAGGCACAAGGTCACCCACTTATTTTACATGGATGACCTGAAACTCTATGCCTCCGGACAACGCGATTTAGAGCAGTCGCTGAGGGTAGTGCAGGATTACAGTCAAGCTATTGGTATGGAGTTCGGGATAGACAAATGTGCCATGGTTCATCTCAAAAGAGGACGTTGCGGAGATAGTGAAGATGAGGAGCAGCTCGTTGATGGGAGCATCTTGCGACAACTGCATGCCGGAGATACCTATACCTACCTTGGAGTGGCGCAGCGTCACATCCAAGAGGCAGAATTGGTCAAAGAGTGTCTCCGCCGCAAGTATTTGCACCGACTTCGGCAGATCTGGTCGTCAGAACTGTCCGGCAAAAACAAAGTCGCTGCCACAAACATGCTTGCGGTCCCATTGTTGCTATACAGCTTTGGTGCTGTCCACTGGAACGTGGAAGAGCTGCGACAAATCGACATAAAGACCCGCAAAAGGATGAATATGGAGGGAAGTCTACATCCTAGATCCTCTGTCCCGCGAATATACCTCCCGCGACACCTGGGAGGGCGTGGACTATTGAGTTTGGAGCATCTGCACAACAGAGTAGTACTGGCCACTGCCTGCTATGTTACGACGAGCACCGATCCCCTGATCCGCTTTGTGCGAGAGCACGAGATTGCGGGTAAAGGAGCCTTCCTTTTTAAAGCAGCAACACGGGCAGCCGAAGAACTTAGTCTCACGCTCGACTTCACGCGGAGGTGTCAGCAGTCCGTTACGGAACTTGCTCCCGCACAATTAAAAACCCGGATTAAAACTGCTGAAGTCCAATTGCTTTTAAGACTTCACAAAGATAAACCAATGCACGGAATCTTCTACAAACATCTAGAAGAGCATGGTTTATCTGAGCAGTTGACCTTCTCCTTCCTAAGGTCTAATGGGTTGAAGTCGGAGACTGAGAGCTCTATAATGGCTTGCCAAGACGGTGTCTTCAACACCTTAGTATACCGTAGCCGGATTATGGGTATGGATGTGCCCGATATCCGCTGTAGAGCCTGCCTGCAGGCGCCAGAGACCCTTACGCACCTCTTGTCGGCGTGTAAGGTGTACGCTGGCACAGCCTACGTCTATCGGCACAACGCGGCTCTACGAGTGCTATACTACCATTTAAGGCACTCATACGGTATAGATGAGACACCGGTGCTGCCATACGCTCCAGGGGACATTGAGTCCGTTGTGGAGAACGAGAGGTGCCGAATTTACTGGAACTACTCATTCTCCACGCTCGAGCTTATACATGCAAATAAGCCCGACATAGTCCTCCTCGACTACCAACAAAAGACGATGTTCGTTATCGAGTTCTCGGTACCCGCCGAGGGGAACATCGTCTCTAAGGAGGAGGAAAAGCGGACCAAGTATCAGGAGCTCCTCGGACAACTTCGCAGGCTCTGGCCGGACTACACTGTGAGTCTGCTAGTAATGGTCATTGGATCCCTAGGTGGTATGAGGGATACGCTGCTCTCTGCACTGCGCAAAATGCCGGTGTGCCGTGCGGCGGCGCACATTTTAGCCGCCAGAATGCAGAAGGCAGTCATCCATGGGTCCCTTCGTCTGCTTAGGACGCACGATACGCGGACCCAGTGATTGCTCACCTCACGGTGTGAGGAGTAGTCGCTGGGGAATGGAACAGCAGCCCGGTGTGTCGGAGCCCGGGCTGCACCTTTTTTGTTTTTGTTTTGTCTATATATATATATATATATGGGTCCGGGTTTAGAATGTTCCCAGGGTTTAATCTGCCTGTCGTAAGAGGCGACTAAAAGATTGGTAGTCCTTGCCTTAAAAGGGCCTATGGTGGTCACCGGCTGTGAAAGCAGGCGTATGAACCACCATAGTGAGGAAGCGGCTGCACCTATGTTAAGGACGGCTTCCCGACAGCGTCTGACCCCAGGTTAGGGGCGGCTGATAGCAAACCTGGCAGTAGGTATAAAATGCGCCCCCAGGAAGCCGACCAACATCAAACGGCTATTCGGTGCGTGGCGACACTGTGGGGATAACCCAAGCCAGGGATGAAAGCCGGCCGGCAACCTGTACAGGTCATCCCTAGGAGGCAATGTGGTCGGCTGCCTCCGAAATGTCGGCTGGGGGCCCTAAGGCTAACCACCGGACGGGCCCTACCTTCTGGTTCGACCGCCCCAGAAGAAGAGCACCCACACCAGGCCGGTATCGGAAGCCGGCTCTGGGCAAGGTGGCGGTGCCTCGGATCGCCCTGACGACGACACACGCAACGACATGGACCGTTTTAGGTGGACGACGGAACTGAAGGATGACCTGCTGAGCTGCTACGAGAGCAGTAGCCCGCGCCGTAGGGGATACATGGCCCGCATGCATGGGAGGTGGTGTGAAATGCATCCAGAGCATAGCACAATTACCTCCCAGAGCTTGCGGAACCAGGTATTTTACCTTCGGGGGCAGGGATACGTTCGTGCTCCAGCTCAGCCTGCCCCTCCGGCGACTGAAAGGCCTGTTAACCAGGCTGAAAGGTCGCCGATGAGGCCCGCTGAGAGGGAAATCGACGAAGCCGTCTCACCTGGAGATTTCAGTGACCGAAGGGCCTTGCATAACAACAGGAGGTCCTTCAAGCTGGCAGATTTAAAGAGAGAGGATGAGGCGCTGAGTGAACGTCTATCGGAGGTCTCTGACATTTGGAGCATCAATTGCGAAATTTACGCTGCGGCTCTGAGGCTGGCTGGACAGGGGAGAGTGAGAGACTCTCCTGTCGAGAGAGCACAGAGGCGGGTGCGCCAAATGGAAGCGAAAATCCAGTTGGCTCGCCAAGAAGCATCCCGTATCCAGTGTGTGATGGAATATAGAGCGGCCGGTAGGCCTTTTACGCGCCGCGTGCGCCAGATAGCCCGAGAGCTAAGGCGCGACCATCACACGCTCAGTCAAGCGGTACTGGTTGTTGTCAAGCAGCATTGTCTTGACAGGATACGGACGCTAATCGCTGCTAAACGATCACTGGTGACGCGGGCGAGAGGTTTGGAGGAAAACAGATTGTTTTCCGAAAAGCCTGCTCGTCTCTTCCAACAGCGACCACCAGTCATAGAGCAGCCGCCAACTGCTGATCGCGTGGAGACTTTCTGGAGGGGCATTTACGAACACCCCAAACCTCTCCAAGCAGACACTCCGGCCTTGGCGCAGTTCGAGTCCGTTTGTAGGAGGACTCCAAACCTGAATGTACTGCGTCACCCGATAAACACGGAAGAAATTCTTGGTGCCTTACGAGGCGCAAAGAATTTCGCAGCTCCTGGCCCGGATGGCATAAACACCTACTGGTTGAAAAAGTTTCCCAGTTGCCACCGGCATTTAGCTAGAGTTTTTAACTCGTGGCTAAATCAGGAGCAGCCAATTCCGGCTTGGTTTGTCGAGGGTCGAACCGTGCTTCTCCCGAAGACCGGAGATTTGTCTGATCCTAAAAACTACAGGCCAATAACATGTCTGAACGCATGTTACAAGCTCTTCACCAGAATCTTGTACATGCGTATCCTTCAAGCTGTAAATCCCGTATTTCTCAGCGTATATGAACAAAGAGGGTCTAAGAAAGGAGTAGCTGGCTGCAGGGATAACCTGTTGATTGACCGCTGTGTCACACAGGACTCCGTGCATTACCTGCGAAACCTTTCTATGGCCTGGATCGACTATCGGAAGGCATTCGACACTACGTCTCATGAACTGATTGTGCGGCTGTTGGAATGTCTTTCGGTAGATGATCAAATAGTGGGATGCATCAAACAACTGATGCCGCTCTGGAAGACTCGGTTCACCATAACATCGGGTGAAACCAGGGTTCGAACAGAGTTGGTATCATTTAAAAGAGGGGTCTTCCAAGGAGACTCCTTGAGTCCCTTGCTCTTTTGCATCTCGCTACTGCCTTTGTCCATAGCGCTGAAAAATACTAAGGGATACAGCTGTGGCAAGCCCAATTACCGGAGGCACAAGGTCACCCACTTATTTTACATGGATGACCTGAAACTCTATGCCTCCGGACAACGCGATTTAGAGCAGTCGCTGAGGGTAGTGCAGGATTACAGTCAAGCTATTGGTATGGAGTTCGGGATAGACAAATGTGCCATGGTTCATCTCAAAAGAGGACGTTGCGGAGATAGTGAAGATGAGGAGCAGCTCGTTGATGGGAGCATCTTGCGACAACTGCATGCCGGAGATACTTATACCTACCTTGGAGTGGCGCAGCGTCACATCCAAGAGGCAGAATTGGTCAAAGAGTGTCTCCGCCGCAAGTATTTGCACCGACTCCGGCAGATCTGGTCGTCAGAACTGTCCGGCAAAAACAAAGTCGCTGCCACAAACATGCTTGCGGTCCCATTGTTGCTATACAGCTTTGGTGCTATCCACTGGAACGTGGAAGAGCTGCGACAAATCGACATAAAGACTCGCAAAAGGATGAATATGGAGGGAAGTCTACATCCTAGATCCTCTGTCCCGCGAATATACCTCCCGCGACACCTGGGAGGGCGTGGACTATTGAGTTTGGAGCATCTGCACAACAGAGTAGTACTGGCCACTGCCTGCTATGTTACGACGAGCACCGATCCCCTGATCCGCTTTGTGCGAGAGCACGAGATTGCGGGTAAAGGAGCCTTCCTTTTTAGAGCAGCAACACGGGCAGCCGAAGAACTTAGTCTCACGCTCGACTTCACGCGGAGGTGTCAGCAGTCCGTTACGGAACTTGCTCCCGCACAATTAAAAGCCCGGATTAAAACTGCTGAAGTCCAATTGCTTTTAAGACTTCACAAAGATAAACCAATGCACGGAATCTTCTACAAACATCTAGAAGAGCATGGTTTATCTGAGCAGTTGACCTTCTCCTTCCTAAGGTCTAATGGGTTGAAGTCGGAGACTGAGAGCTCTATAATGGCTTGCCAAGACGGTGTCTTCAACACCTTAGTATACCGTAGCCGGATTATGGGTATGGATGTGCCCGATATCCGCTGTAGAGCCTGCCTGCAGGCGCCAGAGACCCTTACGCACCTCTTGTCGGCGTGTAAGGTGTACGCTGGCACAGCCTACATCTATCGGCACAATGCGGCTCTACGAGTGCTATACTACCATTTAAGGCACTCATACGGTATAGATGAGACACCGGTGCTGCCATACGCTCCAGGGGACATTGAGTCCGTTGTGGAGAACGAGAGGTGCCGAATTTACTGGAACTACTCATTCTCCACGCTCGAGCTTATACATGCAAATAAGCCCGACATAGTCCTCCTCGACTACCAACAAAAGACGATGTTCGTTATCGAGTTCTCGGCACCTGCCGAGGGGAACATCGTCTCTAAGGAGGAGGAAAAGCGGACCAAGTATCAGGAGCTCCTCGGACAACTTCGCAGGCTCTGGCCGGACTACACTGTGAGTCTGCTAGTAATGGTCATTGGATCCCTAGGTGGTATGAGGGATACGCTGCTCTCTGCACTGCGCAAAATGCCGGTGTGCCGTGCGGCGGCGCACATCTTAGCCGCCAGAATGCAGAAGGCAGTCATCCATGGGTCCCTTCGTCTGCTTAGGACGCACGATACGCGGACCCAGTGATTGCTCACCTCACGGTGTGAGGAGTAGTCGCTGGGGAATGGAACAGCAGCCTGGTGTGTCGGAGCCCGGGCTGCACCTTTTTTGTTTTTGTTTTGTCTATATATATATATAGACATATATATATATATATATATATATAAACAAAACAAAAACAAAAAAGGTGCAACCCGGGCTCCGACACACCGGGCTGCTGTTCCATTCCCCAGCGACTACTCCTCACACCGTGAGGTGAGCAATCACTGGGTCCGCGTA
Source organism: Callosobruchus maculatus (assembly GCA_951848785.1). Taxonomy (NCBI): domain Eukaryota; kingdom Metazoa; phylum Arthropoda; class Insecta; order Coleoptera; family Chrysomelidae; genus Callosobruchus; species Callosobruchus maculatus. The sequence continues at coordinate 339,318 of CATOUR010000169.1, forward strand.
TCGTGCGTCCTAAGCAGACGAAGGGACCCATGGATGACTGCCTTCTGCATTCTGGCGGCTAAGATGTGCGCCGCCGCACGGCACACCGGCATTTTGCGCAGTGCAGAGAGCAGCGTATCCCTCATACCACCTAGGGATCCAATGACCATTACTAGCAGACTCACAGTGTAGTCCGGCCAGAGCCTGCGAAGTTGTCCGAGGAGCTCCTGATACTTGGTCCGCTTTTCCTCCTCCTTAGAGACGATGTTCCCCTCGGCAGGTGCCGAGAACTCGATAACGAACATCGTCTTTTGTTGGTAGTCGAGGAGGACTATGTCGGGCTTATTTGCATGTATAAGCTCGAGCGTGGAGAATGAGTAGTTCCAGTAAATTCGGCACCTCTCGTTCTCCACAACGGACTCAATGTCCCCTGGAGCGTATGGCAGCACCGGTGTCTCATCTATACCGTATGAGTGCCTTAAATGGTAGTATAGCACTCGTAGAGCCGCATTGTGCCGATAGATGTAGGCTGTGCCAGCGTACACCTTACACGCCGACAAGAGGTGCGTAAGGGTCTCTGGCGCCTGCAGGCAGGCTCTACAGCGGATATCGGGCACATCCATACCCATAATCCGGCTACGGTATACTAAGGTGTTGAAGACACCGTCTTGGCAAGCCATTATAGAGCTCTCAGTCTCCGACTTCAACCCATTAGACCTTAGGAAGGAGAAGGTCAACTGCTCAGATAAACCATGCTCTTCTAGATGTTTGTAGAAGATTCCGTGCATTGGTTTATCTTTGTGAAGTCTTAAAAGCAATTGGACTTCAGCAGTTTTAATCCGGGCTTTTAATTGTGCGGGAGCAAGTTCCGTAACGGACTGCTGACACCTCCGCGTGAAGTCGAGCGTGAGACTAAGTTCTTCGGCTGCCCGTGTTGCTGCTCTAAAAAGGAAGGCTCCTTTACCCGCAATCTCGTGCTCTCGCACAAAGCGGATCAGGGGATCGGTGCTCGTCGTAACATAGCAGGCAGTGGCCAGTACTACTCTGTTGTGCAGATGCTCCAAACTCAATAGTCCACGCCCTCCCAGGTGTCGCGGGAGGTATATTCGCGGGACAGAGGATCTAGGATGTAGACTTCCCTCCATATTCATCCTTTTGCGAGTCTTTATGTCGATTTGTCGCAGCTCTTCCACGTTCCAGTGGATAGCACCAAAGCTGTATAGCAACAATGGGACCGCAAGCATGTTTGTGGCAGCGACTTTGTTTTTGCCGGACAGTTCTGACGACCAGATCTGCCGGAGTCGGTGCAAATACTTGCGGCGGAGACACTCTTTGACCAATTCTGCCTCTTGGATGTGACGCTGCGCCACTCCAAGGTAGGTATAAGTATCTCCGGCATGCAGTTGTCGCAAGATGCTCCCATCAACGAGCTGCTCCTCATCTTCACTATCTCCGCAACGTCCTCTTTTGAGATGAACCATGGCACATTTGTCTATCCCGAACTCCATACCAATAGCTTGACTGTAATCCTGCACTACCCTCAGCGACTGCTCTAAATCGCGTTGTCCGGAGGCATAGAGTTTCAGGTCATCCATGTAAAATAAGTGGGTGACCTTGTGCCTCCGGTAATTGGGCTTGCCACAGCTGTATCCCTTAGTATTTTTCAGCGCTATGGACAAAGGCAGTAGCGAGATGCAAAAGAGCAAGGGACTCAAGGAGTCTCCTTGGAAGACCCCTCTTTTAAATGATACCAACTCTGTTCGAACCCTGGTTTCACCCGATGTTATGGTGAACCGAGTCTTCCAGAGCGGCATCAGTTGTTTGATGCATCCCACTATTTGATCATCTACCGAAAGACATTCCAACAGCCGCACAATCAGTTCATGAGACGTAGTGTCGAATGCCTTCCGATAGTCGATCCAGGCCATAGAAAGGTTTCGCAGGTAATGCACGGAGTCCTGTGTGACACAGCGGTCAATCAACAGGTTATCCCTGCAGCCAGCTACTCCTTTCTTAGACCCTCTTTGTTCATATACGCTGAGAAATACGGGATTTACAGCTTGAAGGATACGCATGTACAAGATTCTGGTGAAGAGCTTGTAACATGCGTTCAGACATGTTATTGGCCTGTAGTTTTTAGGATCAGACAAATCTCCGGTCTTCGGGAGAAGCACGGTTCGACCCTCGACAAACCAAGCCGGAATTGGCTGCTCCTGATTTAGCCACGAGTTAAAAACTCTAGCTAAATGCCGGTGGCAACTGGGAAACTTTTTCAACCAGTAGGTGTTTATGCCATCCGGGCCAGGAGCTGCGAAATTCTTTGCGCCTCGTAAGGCACCAAGAATTTCTTCCGTGTTTATCGGGTGACGCAGTACATTCAGGTTTGGAGTCCTCCTACAAACGGACTCGAACTGCGCCAAGGCCGGAGTGTCTGCTTGGAGAGGTTTGGGGTGTTCGTAAATGCCCCTCCAGAAAGTCTCCACGCGATCAGCAGTTGGCGGCTGCTCTATGACTGGTGGTCGCTGTTGGAAGAGACGAGCAGGCTTTTCGGAAAACAATCTGTTTTCCTCCAAACCTCTCGCCCGCGTCACCAGTGATCGTTTAGCAGCGATTAGCGTCCGTATCCTGTCAAGACAATGCTGCTTGACAACAACCAGTACCGCTTGACTGAGCGTGTGATGGTCGCGCCTTAGCTCTCGGGCTATCTGGCGCACGCGGCGCGTAAAAGGCCTACCGGCCGCTCTATATTCCATCACACACTGGATACGGGATGCTTCTTGGCGAGCCAACTGGATTTTCGCTTCCATTTGGCGCACCCGCCTCTGTGCTCTCTCGACAGGAGAGTCTCTCACTCTCCCCTGTCCAGCCAGCCTCAGAGCCGCAGCGTAAATTTCGCAATTGATGCTCCAAATGTCAGAGACCTCCGATAGACGTTCACTCAGCGCCTCATCCTCTCTCTTTAAATCTGCCAGCTTGAAGGACCTCCTGTTGTTATGCAAGGCCCTTCGGTCCCTGAAATCTCCAGGTGAGACGGCTTCGTCGATTTCCCTCTCAGCGGGCCTCATCGGCGACCTTTCAGCCTGGTTAACAGGCCTTTCAGTCGCCGGAGGGGCAGGCTGAGCTGGAGCACGAACGTATCCCTGCCCCCGAAGGTAAAATACCTGGTTCCGCAAGCTCTGGGAGGTAATTGTGCTATGCTCTGGATGCATTTCACACCACCTCCCATGCATGCGGGCCATGTATCCCCTACGGCGCGGGCTACTGCTCTCGTAGCAGCTCAGCAGGTCATCCTTCAGTTCCGTCGTCCACCTAAAACAGTCCATGTCGTCGCGTGTGTCGTCGTCAGGGCGATCCGAGGCACCGCCACCTTGCCCAGAGCCGGCTTCCGATACCGGCCTGGTGTGGGTGCTCTTCTTCTGGGGCGGTCGAACCAGAAGGTAGGGCCCGTCCGGTGGTTAGCCTTAGGGCCCCCAGCCGACATTTCAGAGGCAGCCGACCACATTGCCTCCTAGGGATGACCTGTACAGGTTGCCGGCCGGCTTTCATCCCTGGCTTGGGTTATCCCCGCAGTGTCGCCACGCACCGAATAGCCGTTTGATGTTGGTCGGCTTCCTGGGGGCGCATTTTATACCTACTGCCAGGTTTGCTATCAGCCGCCCCTAACCTGGGGTCAGACGCTGTCGGGAAGCCGTCCTTAACATAGGTGCAGCCGCTTCCTCACTATGGTGGTTCATACGCCTGCTTTCACAGCCGGTGACCACCATAGGCCCTTTTAAGGCAAGGACTACCAATCTTTTAGTCGCCTCTTACGACAGGCAGATTAAACCCTGGGAACATTCTAAACCCGGACCCAGACGGGTTGTTATATATATATATATATATATATATATATATATATATATATATATATATATATAACAACCCGTCTGGGTCCGGGTTTAGAATGTTCCCAGGGTTTAATCTGCCTGTCGTAAGAGGCGACTAAAAGATTGGTAGTCCTTGCCTTAAAAGGGCCTATGGTGGTCACCGGCTGTGAAAGCAGGCGTATGAACCACCATAGTGAGGAAGCGGCTGCACCTATGTTAAGGACGGCTTCCCGACAGCGTCTGACCCCAGGTTAGGGGCGGCTGATAGCAAACCTGGCAGTAGGTATAAAATGCGCCCCCAGGAAGCCGACCAACATCAAACGGCTATTCGGTGCGTGGCGACACTGCGGGGATAACCCAAGCCAGGGATGAAAGCCGGCCGGCAACCTGTACAGGTCATCCCTAGGAGGCAATGTGGTCGGCTGCCTCTGAAATGTCGGCTGGGGGCCCTAAGGCTAACCACCGGACGGGCCCTACCTTCTGGTTCGACCGCCCCAGAAGAAGAGCACCCACACCAGGCCGGTATCGGAAGCCGGCTCTGGGCAAGGTGGCGGTGCCTCGGATCGCCCTGACGACGACACACGCGACGACATGGACTGTTTTAGGTGGACGACGGAACTGAAGGATGACCTGCTGAGCTGCTACGAGAGCAGTAGCCCGCGCCGTAGGGGATACATGGCCCGCATGCATGGGAGGTGGTGTGAAATGCATCCAGAGCATAGCACAATTACCTCCCAGAGCTTGCGGAACCAGGTATTTTACCTTCGGGGGCAGGGATACGTTCGTGCTCCAGCTCAGCCTGCCCCTCCGGCGACTGAAAGGCCTGTTAACCAGGCTGAAAGGTCGCCGATGAGGCCCGCTGAGAGGGAAATCGACGAAGCCGTCTCACCTGGAGATTTCAGGGACCGAAGGGCCTTGCATAACAACAGGAGGTCCTTCAAGCTGGCAGATTTAAAGAGAGAGGATGAGGCGCTGAGTGAACGTCTATCGGAGGTCTCTGACATTTGGAGCATCAATTGCGAAATTTACGCTGCGGCTCTGAGGCTGGCTGGACAGGGGAGAGTGAGAGACTCTCCTGTCGAGAGAGCACAGAGGCGGGTGCGCCAAATGGAAGCGAAAATCCAGTTGGCTCGCCAAGAAGCATCCCGTATCCAGTGTGTGATGGAATATAGAGCGGCCGGTAGGCCTTTTACGCGCCGCGTGCGCCAGATAGCCCGAGAGCTAAGGCGCGACCATCACACGCTCAGTCAAGCGGTACTGGTTGTTGTCAAGCAGCATTGTCTTGACAGGATACGGACGCTAATCGCTGCTAAACGATCACTGGTGACGCGGGCGAGAGGTTTGGAGGAAAACAGATTGTTTTCCGAAAAGCCTGCTCGTCTCTTCCAACAGCAACCACCAGTCATAGAGCAGCCGCCAACTGCTGATCGCGTGGAGACTTTCTGGAGGGGCATTTACGGACACCCCAAACCTCTCCAAGCAGACACTCCGGCCTTGGCGCAGTTCGAGTCCGTTTGTAGGAGGACTCCAAACCTGAATGTACTGCGTCACCCGATAAACACGGAAGAAATTCTTGGTGCCTTACGAGGCGCAAAGAATTTCGCAGCTCCTGGCCCGGATGGCATAAACACCTACTGGTTGAAAAAGTTTCCCAGTTGCCACCGGCATTTAGCTAGAGTTTTTAACTCGTGGCTAAATCAGGAGCAGCCAATTCCGGCTTGGTTTGTCGAGGGTCGAACCGTGCTTCTCCCGAAGACCGGAGATTTGTCTGATCCTAAAAACTACAGGCCAATAACATGTCTGAACGCATGTTACAAGCTCTTCACCAGAATCTTGTACATGCGTATCCTTCAAGCTGTAAATCCCGTATTTCTCAGCGTATATGAACAAAGAGGGTCTAAGAAAGGAGTAGCTGGCTGCAGGGATAACCTGTTGATTGACCGCTGTGTCACACAGGACTCCGTGCATTACCTGCGAAACCTTTCTATGGCCTGGATCGACTATCGGAAGGCATTCGACACTACGTCTCATGAACTGATTGTGCGGCTGTTGGAATGTCTTTCGGTAGATGATCAAATAGTGGGATGCATCAAACAACTGATGCCGCTCTGGAAGACTCGGTTCACCATAACATCGGGTGAAACCAGGGTTCGAACAGAGTTGGTATCATTTAAAAGAGGGGTCTTCCAAGGAGACTCCTTGAGTCCCTTGCTCTTTTGCATCTCGCTACTGCCTTTGTCCATAGCGCTGAAAAATACTAAGGGATACAGCTGTGGCAAGCCCAATTACCGGAGGCACAAGGTCACCCACTTATTTTACATGGATGACCTGAAACTCTATGCCTCCGGACAACGCGATTTAGAGCAGTCGCTGAGGGTAGTGCAGGATTACAGTCAAGCTATTGGTATGGAGTTCGGGATAGACAAATGTGCCATGGTTCATCTCAAAAGAGGACGTTGCGGAGATAGTGAAGATGAGGAGCAGCTCGTTGATGGGAGCATCTTGCGACAACTGCATGCCGGAGATACTTATACCTACCTTGGAGTGGCGCAGCGTCACATCCAAGAGGCAGAATTGGTCAAAGAGTGTCTCCGCCGCAAGTATTTGCACCGACTCCGGCAGATCTGGTCGTCAGAACTGTCCGGCAAAAACAAAGTCGCTGCCACAAACATGCTTGCGGTCCCATTGTTGCTATACAGCTTTGGTGCTATCCACTGGAACGTGGAAGAGCTGCGACAAATCGACATAAAGACTCGCAAAAGGATGAATATGGAGGGAAGTCTACATCCTAGATCCTCTGTCCCGCGAATATACCTCCCGCGACACCTGGGAGGGCGTGGACTATTGAGTTTGGAACATCTGCACAACAGAGTAGTACTGGCCACTGCCTGCTATGTTACGACGAGCACCGATCCCCTGATCCGCTTTGTGCGAGAGCACGAGATTGCGGGTAAAGGAGCCTTCCTTTTTAGAGCAGCAACACGGGCAGCCGAAGAACTTAGTCTCACGCTCGACTTCACGCGGAGGTGTCAGCAGTCCGTTACGGAACTTGCTCCCGCACAATTAAAAGCCCGGATTAAAACTGCTGAAGTCCAATTGCTTTTAAGACTTCACAAAGATAAACCAATGCACGGAATCTTCTACAAACATCTAGAAGAGCATGGTTTATCTGAGCAGTTGACCTTCTCCTTCCTAAGGTCTAATGGGTTGAAGTCGGAGACTGAGAGCTCTATAATGGCTTGCCAAGACGGTGTCTTCAACACCTTAGTATACCGTAGCCGGATTATGGGTATGGATGTGCCCGATATCCGCTGTAGAGCCTGCCTGCAGGCGCCAGAGACCCTTACGCACCTCTTGTCGGCGTGTAAGGTGTACGCTGGCACAGCCTACATCTATCGGCACAATGCGGCTCTACGAGTGCTATACTACCATTTAAGGCACTCATACGGTATAGATGAGACACCGGTGCTGCCATACGCTCCAGGGGACATTGAGTCCGTTGTGGAGAACGAGAGGTGCCGAATTTACTGGAACTACTCATTCTCCACGCTCGAGCTTATACATGCAAATAAGCCCGACATAGTCCTCCTCGACTACCAACAAAAGACGATGTTCGTTATCGAGTTCTCGGCACCTGCCGAGGGGAACATCGTCTCTAAGGAGGAGGAAAAGCGGACCAAGTATCAGGAGCTCCTCGGACAACTTCGCAGGCTCTGGCCGGACTACACTGTGAGTCTGCTAGTAATGGTCATTGGATCCCTAGGTGGTATGAGGGATACGCTGCTCTCTGCACTGCGCAAAATGCCGGTGTGCCGTGCGGCGGCGCACATCTTAGCCGCCAGAATGCAGAAGGCAGTCATCCATGGGTCCCTTCGTCTGCTTAGGACGCACGATACTCGGACCCAGTGATTGCTCACCTCACGGTGTGAGGAGTAGTCGCTGGGGAATGGAACAGCAGCCCGGTGTGTCGGAGCCCGGGCTGCACCTTTTTTGTTTTTGTTTTGTCTATATATATATATATATATATATATATATATAACTACGAACACCCATAAAATCCATTGCCATCAGCCTGTCCAAGGCCATCCCTACCCATACACGAAAATTTGCTAGGAGGCCCCTTCGTCCCATATATAACCTCGGATTTGCTCATTTAGTTCAACGATTTACCGCAGGCGTTGCTGTAGTTTTGTTCAGACGGTAAATCCCATACAGAGTTCCCTCCATGCTATATATAATGCGCATTGTTCCCTCCGGTTTCATATATAATGATTGTAGATACGTAGATACCTCCAGCTGCATAAATAGAATGCGCATAGTTCCCTCCATTTCATGTGACGATCTCGGCTGAGTTTTTCTTGTATAGATTTCAGTTATGTGTGAATAAATGATTTTTCTGACTACAGCTTTGATAGTGGTAGACGGTTGGATGCTGTCATCCGTTGATTCTCGTCGCACCGGGTAATATCACCTCACATTAGTGAGGTGAAATGTCCGCATGTTTCCTCACGTAGGTTGTGGGATAGATTCCCCATTTATCATTTCCCCACTCTTTATCTTCAGATTTAGTAGCAACAATAATGATGAACCCTTCGAGTGCAAACATTTTTGTCCGGACGTAAGGCGCCTTCTCATTCGAAATATCCGAGAGGAGAGTGTCCTCAGGGGAACATTTTCAACGTCAAGCTATCTCTCACGAACCTCTGCGGAATCAACAGCAATATCAATGCTGTTCATCGCTATTTGCAGTCTAATAGGCCCGCTACCGTATTTCTGGTGGAAACAGAGATCTCCGAGTCGGTGCCATCAAATCATCTAAAATTTCCAAGCTAATAGTATCACTGTTGCATGAGGAAAAATGGAGGAATACAGGCCTTTGTACGTAGCAATCTATCCTGCTCGAAAAGTTTCCACTGTAGAATCGTGTAGAAAGGTCAGGGCATCATCTTATGGCTTAAGCTGATATTCGAAACATTTACCATAAGCCATGGAATGACATAGCTAGTGAGAAACCTCACTTTCTTTCCGCGTGTCTTCTCACACTCCACCAGTCTGCTGGATCCTTTTCTGACAACAAATCCTGTCCCTTACGAAATCCAAATGCATAATGCTTTGAGCAACTCAGATCATGATTTGGTCAACGTTAAGTTCCTTACTGTGATAGGTGTGTCAGCGGAAGCTCGCCCAAGCCTCAAAATGTGACATTACGGCCATGCTGACTGGGGTGGTCTTAGAGACTCTTCTATAGCTTTCCCTTGAGGGAGGTTTACTTTGCGAAACACGATGTACCAACTGTCTGCTCGGAGATCAAAAGGAAATCAAAGGGGTTATTCATTTAGATATGGAAGCGTATATCCCGCATACAATAAAAAAATCCAAGCGCGAATCCAACGGCTGGTTTGGAAAGTCCTGTGATACAATGATTTAGCTCGTCGGCAAAAAGTACTGGCTCATCGAACCTACTTACAGAACCCCACCATCGAGAACAGACAAGATAATGATTAGTCCAGAAACAGATAAAACAAAATCCCTTAACATCTAAAAAGCCAACATGATGCCAAAATAAAACAGAAAGTTACATATATCGCATCTCAATGGTGGGCGATCTTTCTGGATTCTGGCCAAACAAATAGAGGAAAACTTCTGGAAGACTAACTTTTTTCCTATCACATGTGCAGATGAAACAGTGGCCACAGCTTCTAAGGACAAAGGTGAAGTAGTAGCCAAGGCATTTGCAACAAGTTCTATTATAAATGTCTCTACCAATGTTCGGATATCATGGATACCGAGAGTTCCTCAAGTTATGAACGAGATAACGTTCAAAACCAAAACAGTCCAAAAGGTGCTATAGTTGGTTGACATTAATAAGGCGACGGTGCCGGCATTATCCCCGCTGTTGTGTTGAAGAAGTGTGCAGCGGAGCTTGCTCCCATACTAACCCACCTCTTTCGGATGTCTTACAACTCCGGTATTTTCTCAAAAGAACGGAAGTCGGCTTGTATCCATCCGGTGCCAAGAAAAGGACCCAAAGCTGATCTCACGTCGCTGCTTCCAATACTTCAAAGGCATTCGATCAACTGTGACATGCGGCTCTCCTAAACAAGCTTCCATCCTATGGTTTTCCCATTAAACTGTGCGGTTGGTTAGCAGACTCTGGTCGCAAAATGTCTGTCGTGGTACATGGCTTCTTTTTTCCTTCCATCAAAGCGGGAATGGGTACTGGCTCCGACATTGTTACTGCTCTATATCAATGATATCTAACACTGCAAACCCAGACCACAGTTTTGTGGATGGCAGTACTTTACACGCAAGCATCATAAGCAATAGGCTGATATCTGTGGTTGAGCTCGAATGCAGAACGCTGGCAGCGCCTGCTTCGCTGCGAAAGGACCTGGAGACCAATGCCGCTTTGGGTCTCAAGAACATGGTGGAATTCAATGCTTCCGAAACCCTGTACTATACACTTTCAATCAAAAAGTGTCCAAGCGAACACCCTATTGTAGAGAATAATCAGGCTACACCAAGGGGTCACTCATTCAAGCGTTACAGAAAACATGAACACGTTTTGTCAACTGCAAGAGCTGCGGACACCTGCTCTTCAGAGCTAGAAAGTACTTCTAACCATCCAACCTTTTCATGCTGTATAAAGCTCAGATAAAACCTGGCCTGGAGTATTACTCTCATACCTGGGGTACTGCTGCCCTTACTACCTTGGTTATACTTGATGCAGTCTCTTTCTCACAGGCATGCTGTTGGTGACTTCCCACTTTTCTATCGGTATTCAAACAAAATCTGCTCCCCTGAGCTATCATCCATAGGTTCATCAAGCCTATTAGAGTAACACCATTAGAGGCACCCGCTGGACCGCTCTGTATCTCACACCAAGGCAGCCGTTCATCGTCCATCAAGAGCCGAGCGGTACGATCGTACCTTTGTTACCAGAATGTCCAGGGCTTGGAATTGACTGCCAAGATAAGCTTTTATTGAGCCTACTAGTGTTGGCCCATTCAACTCCCACGTCCAAATTTCCCCTAACATAACCTTTGCATAGCAGCCGCCGTGCTCTGGTATTTACGCTTTGCCTTCATGCACTGCTTAGTTATAAAAACGCTGTACTTAAACTGCCGTTCAACTGTAATGGAACGCCGTTACCAAATATAACGTCATTTTGGTGACGTATTTGACGGTTTGTATGCAGTAGTAGTAGTAGTAGTAGTAGTAGTAGTAGTAGTAGTAGTAGTTTATTTGTGTTTTTGCATGAAGATGCTTACACACGTCAAAAAGGTAGGTACATACTAAATAAATTAAATAATAGTTTTTACATAAAAAGCTAATATACAAATATAAAAATATCGAACAATAATATGTAATCACAAACAACAGCTAGAAACAAAAACATTTAAAAAGAGATATCTTTGAAGTTATCTGAAAGGTATTCGTCAAAAGACTAAAATGCCTTTGACAGAAGGTTATTTTTGATACTACACTTGAATTGTGCACCATTTAGAGCTTCAACACTGTTTGGCAGAACATTATAGAACTTGACACTATGGTAATTAATTCCATTTTTAAATCTTTCGAGTCTTAGGCATTCTAAAATATAAATGCTGGGTAGTGTAAGTATACTGAGATCTATAAATGCATTTCTGCAACAAGCATCGTAAGGGAGATGAGATATAATTCTAATACAACGTCTTTGCAGCGAAAATAGTGTTTTGACATTGCAAGCGTGGCCCCAGTTTATGATGCAGTATTTTAAGTGAGAATGGAAATGCCCATAATATGCCGCTTTTAATGTTGGTTGACTAGTGATGAAAGAAAGATTTCTGAACAGATGAACACTCTTTGACAGTTTTTTTGATACTTCCTTGATATGCTGCTCCCAAGTCAAGGTACAGTCTAAGTGAACTCCCAGATATTTGAGGTGTAGTGTCCTGTTTCAGATGTTTCATATTGACATTCAATTGTTGCGTCTTCAGATAATTTATTTTTAGTGAGTTCGCCAGGCACAAAACTTCTAATTCTGAGTGTTGTGCGTTGGTATGCTGGCTTAGTTCGTCAATAGTCTTAAATTGATTTAATTTTGTAGTGTCATCAGCAAACAGTAGAAACTTGGAATCTGTGTCACAGTTCTGAAAATCGTTGATATAAATCAGAAATAGTGTTGGGCCGAGTACAGACCCCTGAGGCACCCCACACGTTATATAGCCCCTGTTGGAACTGAATCCATTGACTGACACATATTGACAACGGTGGGTCAAATAAGTTTGCATAAATGTTCATCAAAGCCATAAGTAACCATTTTTTGTAAAAGGATATCATGTGATAAGCAATCAAACGCTTTTGTTAAATCAAGAAAACAGCATGTGACAATCTGCCTTCTTCAAAGCCCTCAATAACATAATCTGTTAGAGCCATTATTGCAGAGGATGTACTTTTATTTGCAAGAAATCCACGTTGACATGATTAAAAAAGATTGTTCACTTGAAGGAATTCAACAATTTGTTTGTTTTTATATAAGTTTCAAAAATTTTGGATAAAATAGGTAATAAGGCAATTGGCCGATAGTTGGACATATCATTCTGTGACCCATCTTTATGAAGTGGAATACCTTTAGCTACTTTAAAAACTTTCGGGAACAATTTAGCTTTTAAACATTGGTTAATTAATTTTGTGAATGGTATAATAATTATGTTCTTTATATGTTTGATGATTTTGACATTCATGTTATATGGATCCTTACTAGTTGTATCTTTTAAACCATCAATGATGGATCTTACTTCATTGAATGTTGTTTCCTTCAAAGTAAATATTGATGAAGTGTTGCGCCTAACATAATTCAAAGGGTCATTACCTGTTTTTCCTAAATCTTTTATTAAGTTACCTGGAATATTTATGAAATAATTATTGAGTTGCGCTGTATTTAAACTGCCCTAAAACGGTAGCCCACCAAAGTGCTGCTGATACCTATCAGATTCGATTTTTGTTGAAATCGCAATAGTTTATTATTATTATTATATTGTTTTCCACGGGTTTGCATCATAGTTTTGTCAGTTTTTGCTGGATGCAGTATCAAATAAGGTGAGAATCTGGATATTATTGGAGTCTGTTGAAAGTATTATTTAAGAGATAGGGAAAATAATATACCACTTTGTTGCAATGGGTGCCTTCTATGGAGATGTATTCGTTGTGCAGGACTGTCCAGGTGGCCTAAATCGAAGGTGTGGTTTTCCAGGGAATAAATACTATCCACAGCATATTTTATTTCCCGGTGTATAGGTGGATTTCAACAGTCTGAGACTAGACACCAAATTTTAGATTTAATCGACATGACAATAGCAGAATCTTTAAAGGGAAAAGCCAACATACTAATTAAGCTGTTGGAAAGATTAGCTGCATTCCAATGGGCCTTTCGACGGTAGTTTGAGTACACAGAACACAAAGCCGCCAAATGCGCCACTCAATGACGTCACATCATCTATCATCGCCATTTCATTAGGCTACCGTTAAACAGCAGTTTAACTGCAGCGTTACAAAAAAGGCCAAAACTGAAAAGATTGTTTGAATTAGACAAACACCTACAACATTTCAGTTCTGGCGAATATACTGCCTGAGTTAATATTGTACGGATTACCGTAACACATGGCCTTCAATTGGAGGTAACTAAGTTGTGTCTTTCTAATACTCTAATATAAAAAATTGGAGGTAACAAGCAATTGCCCCTGTCATACATATATAAATTATTTTTGAGAAATCTTTACCCCTCTCTTGAGAAACGGTATCGTTAGCTTCCCCTCTTTCAATATATGCATATACTGCCAGTATTACTTAAGCCAAAAGGCCGGAGGTTGGTCCGCCTTGCTTTTATAATGGAGGGAACAACGATCCTCGTATACATATATATATATATATATATATATATATATATATATATTCGTATAAACTGAGAAGTATAGCATTTTTGGCTTCGTATTGGCGGTTAATATGTACAACTGTGCGTCTCCAATGTAAAATCTTAGGTTCAGTCGGCGTCCGAAGTCACTGGGCGTCCGGATATACGGACGCACAGTGACCACCCGTTTATAACCTTGTTTTCGATACTTATAACATGTGTAGATTCCAAAACCGTTAAAATCGGCTGGACGCTCGCTGGCATATATCAGTTATTTTGATTCCGGCAATGTTGTCAGATTTATTATAAGTGGTATTACTGAGGACATTGTTAAAGCGTTATATGGATATGTAATAACCAATCAGAAATGGAGGTGCTGAACAGCGTTTGAGGCAGAAGCAGTGTTAACGAGCGATTGTATGTGAAGTGACGACGTCACGTTCGGACGCTTACGAACGAATTAGTTCGTTAAATGATCGAGACGTGTGTCGTCCTCCCGCTTCGTAACCGTCTGGGGTTATAAACCGTATGTGTGTGCGTGTTGTGTGTACGCAATCCGTACATATTGTACACGTATGACCGTCCGGCGGTTGAGTGTGTCCTCCTAGTGTACACCTCGTCATCTCACAGCGAGATCGTGGATTTAGCAAGCGCTCAGTCGTAAGCGGTCCAAATGCGATCGAACGGTCCGTAGGAGACGAGAGAACGAAGATAAAGAGAATATTATTCTCTGGATCTCGTTCGATCCTCTCCGCGATCCTCCACTCATGCGACGGCTCTCCTAAGTCCGGGCGAGAAAAAGGTTGTATTTATTATACGTCGTACACCGGCGGCGTGTAAACGTATAAATACGCTTTAAAACTGAAACGAGAACTAATCTTTTCGATTACACCGTGTCGCTATAAATCTAGCGAAGGGTCGAGAGAATGTTCGAAGTTTTATTCCGGTTACCGTAGACGCGCGCACGCGGGTGCTCCCTCACTCTCGATAGCCGATTATAAAAAGCTGCCATCGATGAGTGTGTACTTATATGCGCGCGCTTGGTACGCCCGGTATAACACCAATACACATTATTTAGAAACACGATAAAATCGTTTGTCGTGTGCTGTTCGCGCAGCATTCAGCAACGTGTGTAGGCTGTGTGTTGTCAATTCATACGTACGCAGATTTTAAATGTGTATAATGTACGAATAAAAGCGCGTGGCGTTCTGAAATTTATATTCAGGGCGCAACCACACACGCGAATATTTGTATATACCGAAAAAAATCGCGTGTATATGTTTGTACACACGACGTTTTTTGCGACGCGCAACAGCTCCCTGGTTGATCCTGCCAGTAGTCATATGCTTGTCTCAAAGATTAAGCCATGCATGTCTCAGTACAAGCCATATTAAGGTGAAACCGCGAAAGGCTCATTAAATCAGTTATGGTTCCTTAGATCGTACCCACATTTACTTGGATAACTGTGGTAATTCTAGAGCTAATACATGCAAACAGAGCTCCGACCGGAGACGGAAGGAGCGCTTTTATTAGATAAAAACCAATCGGTGGCGGGTTCACGCTCGTCATCGTACAACTTGGTGACTCTGAATAACTTTAAGCTGATCGCATGGTCTCGCACCGGCGACGCATCTTTCAAATGTCTGCCTTATCAACTGTCGATGGTAGGTTCTGCGCCTACCATGGTTGTAACGGGTAACGGGGAATCAGGGTTCGATTCCGGAGAGGGAGCCTGAGAAACGGCTACCACATCCAAGGAAGGCAGCAGGCGCGCAAATTACCCACTCCCGGCACGGGGAGGTAGTGACGAAAAATAACGATACGGGACTCTTCCGAGGCCCCGTAATCGGAATGAGTACACTCTAAACCCTTTAACGAGGATCAATTGGAGGGCAAGTCTGGTGCCAGCAGCCGCGGTAATTCCAGCTCCAATAGCGTATATTAAAGTTGTTGCGGTTAAAAAGCTCGTAGTCGAATTTGTGTCCCGCGCCGCCGGTTCATCGCACGCGGTGTTAACTGGCGTGCCGCGGGACGTCCTGCCGGTGGACTTAGCCTTCACGGGCGGTCCAACTCAATCCCATCACGGTGCTCTTTACTGAGTGTCGAGGTGGGCCGGCACGTTTACTTTGAACAAATTAGAGTGCTCAAAGCAGGCTAAAACTTCGCCTGAATACGTGTGCATGGAATAATGGAATAGGATCTCGGTTCTATTTTGTTGGTTTTCGGAACCCCGAGGTAATGATTAATAGGAACGGATGGGGGCATTCGTATTGCGACGTTAGAGGTGAAATTCTTGGATCGTCGCAAGACGAACAGAAGCGAAAGCATTTGCCAAAAACGCTTTCATTGATCAAGAACGAAAGTTAGAGGTTCGAAGGCGATCAGATACCGCCCTAGTTCTAACCATAAACGATGCCAGCTAGCGATCCGCCGACGTTCCTCCGATGACTCGGCGGGCAGCTTCCGGGAAACCAAAGCTTTTGGGTTCCGGGGGAAGTATGGTTGCAAAGCTGAAACTTAAAGGAATTGACGGAAGGGCACCACCAGGAGTGGAGCCTGCGGCTTAATTTGACTCAACACGGGAAACCTCACCAGGCCCGGACACCGGAAGGATTGACAGATTGAGAGCTCTTTCTTGATTCGGTGGGTGGTGGTGCATGGCCGTTCTTAGTTGGTGGAGCGATTTGTCTGGTTAATTCCGATAACGAACGAGACTCTAGCCTGCTAACTAGGCGTATTTCGACATCCCAAAGGCCCGCCGGTTCGGGTTTCGGCTCGTTCCGTGCGCGGTTTTTACTGTCGGCGTACAAACAATTCTTCTTAGAGGGACAGGCGGCTTCTAGCCGCACGAGATTGAGCAATAACAGGTCTGTGATGCCCTTAGATGTTCTGGGCCGCACGCGCGCTACACTGAAGGAATCAGCGTGTCCTCCCTGGCCGAGTGGTCCGGGTAACCCGCTGAACCTCCTTCGTGCTAGGGATTGGGGCTTGCAATTATTCCCCATGAACGAGGAATTCCCAGTAAGCGCGAGTCATAAGCTCGCGTTGATTACGTCCCTGCCCTTTGTACACACCGCCCGTCGCTACTACCGATTGAATGATTTAGTGAGGTCTTCGGACTGGTACGCGGTGGCGTTTCGGCGTCGCCGATGTTGCCGGAAAGATGACCAAACTTGATCATTTAGAGGAAGTAAAAGTCGTAACAAGGTTTCCGTAGGTGAACCTGCGGAAGGATCATTACAGTGCGTCTATTTTTGTCATGCAATGACAAAAAAGCCTTCGTATACGAGTATTATTACGAGTATACTTTCAAGAACGAATCTGCCGGCGCACATATATCCGTTATGTGCGCGCTGGCGATGCAACGACGTGTTAGGTATGATGAAATATCTAGCGAGAACAAATCGCCGTCGTCTCCGCCGCATTCCTTTCTGTGTTTAGTTGATATGCGGCGTAGGCGACACGCGCGCCTGTACGCGCGCGCGTATGCTCTGTTTTCCATGTATATTTCGCCATGAAACCTTTCCGCCGCTTAAGCATATACACGCTTCGAACGCAGAAAACGTCGCCGTTACTGTATGTACGCGCGCTGCGCCGATAGACATTGGTTATGGATATACGTCTAAAAGCTGTTGCGTACACCACACACTCTATAGCAACGTGATCATCGGGTACCTAAGGGACGAACGAACGTCGTACGTTTATACATATATATGTATATATCTACACTTACGCGTTCCGGCCCCGCAGGAATGGCGATTGCTATTCTGTTGGTTAGATAAAAGATATTCGCCCGAATGTGTGCGGGTGTGTGCGTGTGTGTGTATGTATAGAGCATAACAAGACGTTTTACCATGTGTCCGTCGTACGCGCGTGTTTCTGAAGCGCGACGTAATGAAAAGTACGCGCACGAGAGACTGTATAGTAGGCGCCAATTCGTTTGTTAAACAAGCGCGTAAACAGCCAAGTATACGGATATATGTGTGCGTGTTAATGTGCATGCGTGCGTTTGTGTACTTGCAATACGCGAATGTTGTTTTGATGCCTGTTATTTATTATACAGTCTCCGATTAGCGCGTAATTCTTTTCAATGTATCTTTTAGTGAAACACTAGCCATTTGAACGATGCAGACGTATCTTGTAGATAAGATCGTCTAATTAAACGATTACCCTGAACGGTGAATCACTTGGCTCGTGGGTCGATGAAGAACGCAGCTAATTGCGCGTCAACTTGTGAACTGCAGGACACATGAACATCGACATTTCGAACGCACATTGCGGTCCTCGGATACTGTTCCCGGACCACTCCTGGCTGAGGGTCGTATCAATTTAAAAGACTGCTCGGTTTTCTCTTTCACGAGTTAACGGCGGAGCGTGTTGGATGTTGGCTCGGTATATATGATTATTGTTACACAATACATATCGAGACATCTTAAAACGCGAAAGCGACGAATCGTCCCGTCGACGTGTGTCGAAAGAATATTCTTTTCGTATTCGATAGGGACGAATCGTTAATCTCATACAGCGAACGAGCTATCGAGAACGTACAAAAAGCGCGTTCTAATTGCGCGATCGTCGTGTCCGAGAGATCTCTTCTTCGAGGTAACGACGACGTCTGATCGCATGTGCAAACTGGACGACGACGGCTTTCGGGGCGCGTTCGCTGTATATGTGGATATAAAATCTTCGTATAATCGACCTCAGAGCAGGTGAGACTACCCGCTGAATTTAAGCATATTACTAAGCGGAGGAAAAGAAACTAACCAGGATTCCCTCAGTAGCTGCGAGCGAACAGGGAAAAGCCCAGCACCGAATCCCGCGGTCGATACCGGGCGCCGGGAATTGTGGTGTTAGGGAGGATCCGTTTATCCCGAGGTCGTGCGGCGAGTCCAAGTCCTTCTTGAACGGGGCCACAGCCCATAGAGGGTGCCAGGCCCGTAGCGGCCGCTGCCGATCGCGGGAGGGTCTCTCCTCAGAGTCGGGTTGCTTGAGAGTGCAGCCCTAAGTGGGTGGTAAACTCCATCTAAGGCTAAATATGACCACGAGACCGATAGCGAACAAGTACCGTGAGGGAAAGTTGAAAAGCACTTTGAAGAGAGAGTTCAAGAGTACGTGAAACCGTTCAGGGGTAAACCTGAGAAACCCGAAAGGTCGAAAGGGGAAATTCATTCGCGTCTCGGATATCGGCGATGAGCAGCCGCGTGACGGATGGCGTTCGCGTTGTCCGCGCCTTCTGTTTTTCGAACCGGTGACGAACGCGTGCACTTTTCCCCTAGTAGGACGTCGCGATCCGTTGGGTGTCGGTCTACGGCTCGCGGTGGAGTCCGTGTGCGATCGTTTCGGCGATTCGTGCTCGAACCCGCGATGTTCCGGCCGACTCGCTCGACGGTATACAGATGGCGCGAGGCCGCTACGTTAATTAGCGTCCGACCCACGGCAAGCGCGTTCGATGCTAAGACGGCGATCGGACCTAGTGCCGATTCCGTTTCCGGACGACTGTTGGCCGTGTGGATCTCTCGGACAGACCTCGTTCGAAACGCTGATCTGCGACGCTATAGCTTTGGGTACTTTCAGGACCCGTCTTGAAACACGGACCAAGGAGTCTAGCATGTGCGCGAGTCATTGGGACATCACTAAACCTAAAGGCGCAATGAAAGTAAAGATCCGCCCCGCGCGGATTTAGGGAAGATGGGCGGTTCGCCTTCAAAGTGGCCGCTCCGCACTCCCGAGGCGTCTCGTTCTCATTACGAGAAGAGGCGCACCAAGAGCGTACACGCTGGGACCCGAAAGATGGTGAACTATGCCTGGTCAGGACGAAGTCAGGGGAAACCCTGATGGAGGTCCGTAGCGATTCTGACGTGCAAATCGATCGTCGGAACTGGGTATAGGGGCGAAAGACTAATCGAACCATCTAGTAGCTGGTTCCCTCCGAAGTTTCCCTCAGGATAGCTGGCGCTCGTCTGTGACGAGTTTCATCCGGTAAAGCGAATGATTAGAGGCATTGGGGTCGAAACGACCTCAACCTATTCTCAAACTTTAAATGGGTGAGATCTCCGGCTTGCTCGAACTAATGAAGCTGTGAGAATCGAATCAGAGTGCCAAGTGGGCCATTTTTGGTAAGCAGAACTGGCGCTGTGGGATGAACCAAACGCCGAGTTAAAGCGCCTAAATCGACGCTTATGGGATACCATGAAAGGCGTTGGTAACTTAAGACAGCAGGACGGTGGCCATGGAAGTCGGAATCCGCCAAGGAGTGTGTAACAACTCACCTGCCGAAGTTACTAGCCCTGAAAATGGATGGCGCTGAAGCGTCGTGCTTATACTCGGCCGTCAGCGGCATGTGCGGTCACGATCCGCGTCAAAACGGATCGGCCATGAAGCTCTGACGAGTAGGAGGGTCGCGGCGGTGAGCGCAGAAGGGCTGGCCGCGAGGCCGTCTGGAGCCGCCGTCGGTGCAGATCTTGGTGGTAGTAGCAAATACTCCAGCGAGGCCCTGGAGGACTGACGTGGAGAAGGGTTTCGTGTGAACAGCCGTTGCACACGAGTCAGTCGATCCTAAGTCCTAGGCGAAAGCCGATGTTGATGTGGCGTTTTTTTATAGTTTTATACACGATAAAAGAACACGCCCGTCGGACGAAAGGGAATCCGGTTCCTATTCCGGAACCCGGCAGCGGAACCGTACAATAGTCGGGCCCTCGCAAGAGAGTTCGTCGGGGTAACCCAAAAAGACCCGAAGACGCCGTCGGGAGATCCGGGAAGAGTTTTCTTTTCTGCATAAGCATTCGAGTTCCATGGAATCCTCTAGCAGGGAGATATGGTTTGGAATGCGAAGAGCACCGCAGTTGCAGCGGTGTCCGGATCTTCCCCTCGGACCTTGAAAATTCGGGAGAGGGCCACGTGGAGGTGTCGCGCCGGTTCGTACCCATATCCGCAGCAGGTCTCCAAG